>VZRW01009520.1:1636705-1657801 GCA_013398125.1 Aegotheles bennettii | reverse complement strand
CGGCACCTGCGGGCCCGGGGCGGGGCGGTGTGCGGGTCCCTGGGCACAGCGCTGCGGGCCGGGCTGCCCGCGCCTGCCGTGCGGGAGCGCCCTGCCAGGGCTTGGGCTCGGGCTTGGGCTCGGGCTCGGCTCCGCGGAGGTGCGGCTCTTCCGAGGGAACGGTGCTCGGTACGGGCTGGCATCGCTAGGGAAAGGCAGCACCTTATAACCGGTGCTTTAAAGCAGGGACCGTTTCCCCAGCGAGTATTCCTGTGTGATGGACTCTAGGTGAACCTGCTCTGGCAGGGGGGTTGGACTGGATGATCCTTCGAGGTCCCTTCCAACCCCTAGGATTCTGGGATTCTGTGAGTATAAAACCTCCAACAGGAGGCTGAGAGGGGCTCTCCCAGCATCCTGTGCAGTGGAACACTGAGCAGCATCACTGCTTGTTAATAATGGCACCTCAAATCACGAGCCAACAGCTGCTACTCAGACAGGTGCATCCCAAGAGGAGGTCCCTGCATCATACAGCACCGACTCTGCTGAAAGCTACCCTACGGTGGCCATGAGCAGTGTCCACTGCAGAACTCTCAAGAGATGTAGAGAATGCTGTGCCCCTTCTCCCCTCATTGTCACTTCTCAATAGTTTCACAGTCCCACAGCACAACTGAATTCAAGCTTTCTTCTTTCTTTCACTTTCCCTCCTGTTTCTTTCTCCCTTCCAGTAGCTTTCTAGTTTTCCACAATGGAAAACAATCAGCAATGTTATCTTCTTTTTCTCGTTTCAATGTTTCTTCTTTTTTCTTTCTTTCTCATTCACTGTTTTTAAAGAGAAGTCACAAAATAATCCTGTTCAGCCTCTCTGGAGCGAGCAGTTTTGGTGCTTTTGTCTCCTTTATGCTCGAAGCACAGTTAAACCAAATGCTTTTCCCTCTTGGTGACAGCACTGCGAGCGCCGGGGACACAGTGCTGCTGTGCTCAAGCTGCAGGAGCAGAGTGATGTTGCCCAGCTGCAGCTGCAAGCCAGCAGAAGGACAAAGCTCTGTGTTATGTTGTTTCACAAAAGTGACAATTACTGTGTTTTGTTATCTGCCTTTTCACCGAGATGGAAGAAACCATCTCCTCAGCTAGACTGGGGGCATTCATTTCCAACGCACTTGAATGACCAGAGGCACTCAGAAGCCTGGGCTGGTAGGAGGGGGCTCCTCGGGTGCTCTGGCAGGCCCAAGGCTGAGCCCACAAGCAGGGAGGTTGAAAAGCTATGACCCGGGTGGCAGGGGAACCTCACACTTCCCCTCCACAGCCACCCCCCTGCCCCACTCCATTCCCATTGGAATGCAGGCCAAGTTTTGATGTCTAACCGAGCTTACTTACAAGGTTTACTACTAAGTTGAGAAGCACCACTACACTGGAGAGCTGAGAGAGAGTACATTGCACTATAATAAGAATTCGTTGTTATCAACACTGGCAAGTGCTTCCTGAATTCTATGACGGTGCAGTCCTGAGCTGTGGGATTTCAAGAAAGCACGAGGTGCCAATGATGCCTCTTTGATGCTCTCCAGCCGTTTGTTACTAAAATACTGAGTGGTCTGTTCCTCTTCCAGCTGGCAGGATTGGCTGTCATTGCCTTCGGTCTATGGCTGCGGTTTGGTGGTGTCATGGCAGACTTCGCCTCAGTAAAAAAGTCTCCAGAGTATTTCTTCATGGGTAAGTAAAGTGCCTGTGATGACAGTAGCCTTTAGCTTTGGTTTCATCCTGGGGCATGTGACACACCTTATGCAGTGAATTATATGAAGGGTGGCAATTCCTGAGCTGAACTACACAAAACTGGGCATCCTGGTGCTGTGTGTCATGTGCATGATGGCTCTCATCCTCCCTCTGCTTGGCATCAACTTCCTTAGATCTAACTGAACTCTTCCTTCAGATTTGATCCAATCCTCATGTACGCTAAGTGAATTGTGCTAACACTGTCAGAATAGGAACTGAGATGGGTCAGAGGCTCCTGGAACATGGAACTCACTTGTATAATCCTTCAATGGATGCAAACTGGAGCATAGGAGGTTCCATGTGAATATCAGGAAAAACTTTTTCACTGTGCGAGTGACGGAGCACTGGAACAGGCTGCCCAGAGAGGTTGTGGAGTCTCCTTCACTGGAGACATTCAAACCCCTCCTGGATGCGTTCCTGTGTGATGGACTCTAGGTGAACCTGCTCCGGCAGGGGGGTTGCACTGGATGATCCTTCGAGGTCCCTTCCAAGGCGTAGGATTCTGGGATTCTGTGTGATTCCAGAGCTTTCTGTGCAGCTGCAAGCCAACGAAACAACAATGTCACCACTGGATGTTTCTAATACCAGTGCAGCAGGAAAACTTTTGCTCACCAGTTCTGTGTCTGCACACAGAGGCCCTCAGCGTGACTTTAAGTATCAGAGCAAATCCTTCCACAGCTGAAAAGTAAAACTACAGTGTTCAGTCATCTCAAAAACTGTTTGTCCAGTCGAGGCAGGAATCAATGAGCTCCCCAAGCCCACAGAATTGGTATTGGTTATATCTAATTTTAGGCATTTAAGATAAATTTTCTCTCCCTAGAATTTCCAGTTGGGAAATGCCACCTGTGTTGCATAGCTATAGACATCCTTAAATAGCAGCTGCCTAGGGCTGCCAGCAACTGCATTGCTCTGTCCATTGGTAATTGTAATGTGCCTTCACACCCAAAGAGTCAGATTTTTTTCTGTTTTAATGTATCACCCATGGAGATGGATTCACTCAATAAAATCCGATTGGTGCAAACATTTTTGCCATCTACAAATGCCAAGTGTGAATAAATACCCAGTCCTGCCTTGTCCATCAAGCCACTCTGACAGGGTGGTCAGGAATGGAAGCTGACCCAAGATGTGCTGTAGCAGTCAGTTACCCATCACAGGAATATTGCCTGGGCTGTGCAGTTACTTTAAATACAATTCTCTTAGTGGAGACCTTGACTGATACACCACAGTCCTAACCCCAAGCTTCTTTAATATATGCAACAACGCTAGAGGCACAGAGCTGACTGTGTAGTAGTGTGGGAATAGACGGGTAGAATGTTGTGTCCAGCAAAGTTTCTGTAGGAGTTTATGAGGCTGAATAAAACCATTCAGATGAAAATTTGATGGGGACCTGAAGGTTCCTGTAAAATACCCTGTAGCACCCCCACTGACGCAGAGAGACAGGAAGTATGATTTACTTTTTCTCTTACATCTGAGCTGTTCTGTCAGCAGCATATTAGATCACCAACTTCGTGTTCAGATCCAGTTTATACCTGCTGAACATCCTACGCTGTATCTTGGAACTCCTCTCTAACGCATCCACTTATGTTTGACCCATGAGATTCAACAAGACAGAAGGATGTTCTGGCCTTCAAAATCAAGTACTGTTGGTTCGTTAGAAGCCAGATAAGACATTCAGTGATGTGAATGAGCACCATAGTAATTTCATAGCCTTGAAGTGCAGACTGTAACACTGCGTAAACAAGATATTCTTCTGTGCATGTGTATTTAAATCTCTAAAAGATTGAATCTGCTTTAGTCCGGAAAAGGAATTTTAAAAGCTGTTCAGAGTTGTTAATTTTGGGAAGTCCTGGGGTATGTTCTTGTAAAAGTTTCATCATATACTGTGACATTCAGCTATTGGGCTGTTGGATGTATTTATAGAGCTGTATGCTGCCGTACGTAACTGCTAGCAGAGGAAGAGCTAAGGAACAGGACACAAATATGTTTAGAATCCTTTTAAACTTGCACTTCTGACTGAATTCTAAAGCAAAGTTTTGGCTCTTTTTTTGTAATAGGCATTCTTGTTATAGCATTCTTGTTAAAGAAAACAAAAATAAATTTCTGCTGCCCTCCCTCATTTCAAATCATGTTAAATGCTGCTGTGACTTCTGAGCATCTGATGGGGCAACCATTCAGAACTCTGAGGCTGGTAACAATCTGCAAATAAGGCAGTGGTAAAAGAATGGTGATAAGTTCAATAATGGTGTTTTTTTGCAGCAGACAAGGCTGCACTTGACAGTCATGCTCAAGAGCCTTACCCCACTAGGAGATGTCAGCTCCGAGTCTCCCTGGACAGTTGTGCCTTGGGCCCTTCTCACAGAGACTCTAGGGGTGTTGCTTATTTGGCTTTGTGTGTCTGCTCTGTACCATGCATTCCTGGGGACAGCCAGGAGTTTGCAAAGGAATTCTTAATATGGAACACTGTACAGCACACAAGGAGCAGCTGCCCAGAGGGCTGAAAGAGAAAGCAGATCATCAGTACGACTTCGAGATACAAACATACAGCATATATTTAAAAATAACTTCCTTAGCTCTGTTCCAGTCATTGCTTTCGTGGCTGCCTTGTGATAACCCAAGCCTCTGTGATCATATCAGCTTTGTATCAGTGCTTGGAACAACAGTGCAGCTGCAGTCAGTTTGCTTTGTAGGCTGACACACTGTCCAGAATCACCATCTTGTGGAAAACTTCTCATTTTCTTGCTTCTAAAGAGCAGCACATTCTGCTCTTTTTGTACCTGGACAGAGCTGCCAGCTGAACCTAACCAGCTTCTTTCTTGTGCTTCCTTGTGATGTTTTTTCTTTTTCCTGGATCTGAAATGTTGTTTTAGTTTAAAATAATTGATAATTATATCCTTGCATTTTCCATTAGGCCAGAATGAGTCTCCTTAAATAGCCTTGTTCTTTACCAGCAGCCCAGCTGTCTTTTCTGCCCCCTGGAATAGTTCTGGCCATGACTTGGCAACCAGGCCTGTTCATCTTTTCCAGCCACCGAAATGTTTTTGTTGGTTTGAGAACAACTTACAGGCAGCAGTGCTAAGGTCAAGCACATATGTGTTTTTAGTTTTCTGTTGCTTATGGTTTAGTGTTCAGTGATCCATATTCCCCACTGCAGCTTTCAATTTTTTAACCTGCAACACTGAAAGTTGGAATTGGAACTCTCTGACCCAGACAGTCTGTGTCCACTTTACCAGATGCATCTTAGAGTGGAGCAGCCTCCTAAAATTGGACATCCTCTCTCTGCAGCTCCCCAGCATTTAGAATTCCCACTGCAGTGGCAGGCATGACGATATTTTTATGTTATTCAATCTCATAGTACATTTTTTGAGCCTGTGCTTAAAGTGGTGAGGCAAAACCAGCTTTTCTGTTCTATTGCAGTTCAGGTCTGGTGGATTTCATATATTCCTCTTTTATCTGTACTTGAGAGAAAAGAAAAAGAAATAAATTTAATTTCAGCAAAGGTCAATAGATGGGCATCACCCCTTTTAGCTGAGTTGTCTGTGGCACTGTACTGACCAAATGAAGAAAAGATCTGTAGAATAAAAGGAATTCCCTTGAATTGCTCTTCCTTCTCGACTCCTGTACCAAGACTCCAGCAAGTTTTCTTGCTGGGTAAAAAGTCTGCAACAATCAGAAAGAAAAGAGAGATGCTTGTGTGAACCCAAGATGTCAGCATTTCTGTCTCACAATTAATTGGTCCTTAATTAATTCTTTGTAGTAGTGCTGTTCTCCCTTCTTTGCTTTTGATGGATGAAGAAGAGGAAAGTCTGTTTTGATTCTTTGGGCAACATGGAGGAAAAACTCTCTGTATCCCTAATAAGTGAAGTGCAGAGGGTCATATCACTGCCAGTTGCAATAAAAATGAAGTGTATGTACTCAACAAGCACCATCAAGAATGGTAACAAAAGCTGGTGAGTGTGAATGAATCAATCTGAATGACTCTCATAACTGGTAGCACTGAAGCATTGCTTCTCCTGCACAGCCAGAGCTCACAAACTTTCTGCTATGTTACATTCTTTGCTCCAGTTCCATGATCCAATCTGTGGTCCAGGCATTCATCAGGGCCAAACCAGTTGTGGACAGAAGTTTCAGGGTGGCTGTGGCTTTTTCCTGTGGTCTGTGAGAGCATGAGTGATCATTCTGGCTTTGAAAGGTACAGTTAGATGGCGCATGCCATAGGATATGAAGTCATGTCTGGAGTTGAAGGATATTAGGAGTTTTTCTCCATAGTAGTGGGTGCCCATAGAAACAGGAGTTGGCCAGCAGTGAAGTGCATGTAAACTGCAATTCCCTGGTCCTGTGCCTCATTTTGTTACAGTTCTATTCACGTATTTTGGAGTCAAGCACTATACCCTTACTCAACAGTATTTTCTCTCCAAAATCCATAGCCTTGCAAACTCTATCAGCCTTTAAAATGAGAGCTATTGGCAAAGTAGCCTCTGTGTAGAGATGAAATACCACAAGAGGAACATCAAATGGTCCTGCCATCATGTGTATTGGAGAGGCTTTTAGTCTGTACTTAAGCCTTAAAGCAAGGAACTTGTCTCTCTTCCTATCCTCTTGTGTGCAGCTCTCTTCTTCTGCAGTTGAGGAAGAGTGGTTTACAAAAGGCTGATAGTGGCCCTGAGTGGAAAAAAAAAAAAGCTTCTGCACTGGAAAACAGCTTAAAAATATGACACCATCACTACCAAAAAAACTCTCACTCAAAATGGAAGTTGTTCAAAAGCCCTCAGCCTCTGTGCTGGATCACAAAACCTAGCAATCAGTTCCTAAGTGTTGGTATCCCACCTAGTAAAGAATTATTACAAAACTAGCTAATTAAGCCTAATGGAATAATCTGCCCACTTACCTCAGGTTGATTGTTTTATATTTGCAATATGCTAGGATTCAAAAGGCTTTTTTTTTTAATTAATCACTTAAGCATTATAATGCACTTCATGCTTTTTGCCTGTTAAACTGTCGTCCTGGGTAAACCTTCCTCCCACTCTACTCTCTTTGTGTGTAGCTATCTAAAAGCTAACCAATTCCACACAGCAGCAACAGCTGAACTGACAGTTATGCCATTTCCTTTTTCGATGTACCCTCTTCACCTTCCTCTAGGCAGCTGCAACTCACCCTGGTGCCTGCACACTGGCTGCATTGCTGTGAATGTTGAACTCTGACAACACCACCCACTGAGTACGTAGGGTGTCCCCCAGCCTACCTCAGTGAGCAAGCTGGCAGTTGTACCTGAGTCTGGTCAGACTGCCTATGCCCAGGCCAGAGCCCAGCACCACAGGCTCAACATTTCTGCTTTTCCAGAAGCAGCCACCTGTAGCGAGTGATCTAGGTGATGGGATAAACCCATCACTCATCCAAGTGAAAAGACGTGAAGATGCTTCCTCTTGCTGTAGCAGCACAACACACTCCAGGAACACTCAGGCTTTTTCAGTCACATGCTTTGTTCTTCATATACTTGCTTTAAAAGGACTAACTGTGCTGTAGATGCCAGATTCTAAAGTGGCTTCTAGACAAAGAACTAAACCAATATAACCCATTGTATCTCAAAGGAATTGTCCTGTGTTGTGTTTCACTCTGACTGAGCTGGAAATGCAATGGGACCATCCACTATGAAACCATTAAGAGGAAAGCATTTTGTCTGCTGAAAAAAAAACCCAAAACAACTGCTACAACAAAGCCCTTAGCGCCTTTCTGGGATGTGTCACTTCCAAAGCATCTGCAGAGAGGGTTTGATGGAGTTGGCTTGCTTTGTTCCAGTATTTATTTTATCTGCACTTGAGTGGGTAAAGGCACCTATCTGCAGAGTCCCAGGTTCTGCTGCTGTGGGGTTTGTAGATCTCTGTGAATGCATGATGGCACACTCTGTCTTCTGTTTTGGGTGGC
Organism: Aegotheles bennettii; assembly: GCA_013398125.1. NCBI lineage: Eukaryota > Metazoa > Chordata > Aves > Caprimulgiformes > Aegothelidae > Aegotheles > Aegotheles bennettii. Next base: position 1,650,136 of record VZRW01009520.1, on the reverse strand, counting down.
TTGGAGCCTCTGCATTTAAGTATTAGACAGGTATGACTGTTGATATCTGCATGGAAATGTATGCATATAAACAGGATTATTTAGGGTGTCCTAATATAGAGAGGATTGGAGAGAATTGTGAGAGGATTTCAGAATACCAAGTGACTAAATATTAAAAAGGCAGATGAAATATAGTATCAAAAGCAAAGTGACACAGTGGTAACAGAAAATCTAAGCTGTATAAACAGTCAGGCTTTAAATAAGCTGTAACTACACAGGAACGTGATCTTAGACTCACGTCAGTTGCTCTTGACAAAAGTGCCTTGCTCAGCCACAGTCAAAAAGTCATATAAAGGTCAAGAATTATTAAGAAAGGAAATGAAAATCCAACTGAAAAATGTTTATGTCATTATGTGAATTTCCAGTGCACTCAGTGTCTTGAATGCTGTATGTGGTTCTCATCAAAGAGGATACAATAAAACTAGAAAAAGTACTAAGAAGTTTGACAAGATTATTATCATACTATGGACTATGAACAACTTCCATATTAGGAAGTTTTTCACATCATTAAGTTGTAGAATCCATTGCCACAGGATTCTGTGAAGTTCAACTGCAATAGCACAGATCTACCTGATACCCAAATTAAGGGTATGTTCCAATTCTGCAAAAATTCATCTTCCTTCAGACGACTCTGCCTTCCTTCTCCAGCTTTGTAAATGTGATAAATGTACTAAAAATCTATTAAAACAAAAGTGGTAATCTCTAGTAACAACCCTGTTTCAGAAACTGACTTTGCTACCATGTGCAACATACACAACTATCCCCGTGTGGTCTATTATTTCCAACTTCTACATGGTTTTCATCTTTTCCAATAGTGGATTTGCACTACAGACTCCTTGGTGCTCTCTACTGAGGGCTTGAGAGCCTCAGTCCTTCTGTGCAGGAGCATATCTGACTCCCAAACTGTAATGCACATATAACCTCAGGAAAATCTCTTCAAGTCTGTGTTCTAGGACTCCTGTCATCACTGCCTCTAGTTCCCTTATACCAAGAACAGAGCTTCTTGTTTTCTCAGTGGAGTATGAACAGTTGGTGGTTTGTTCCGTGTTAGTTACTCAGCCCAAAAAAGAAGAAGTAGAATTATTTAAAATGGAAAGTGATCGTAGCAGCCAGGTAAACAAGAAACCCATGTGAAATAAAGCCAGACAGAGAGACAGTGTGCATTTGCCTGCTCCTGCTCTTTGCAGTAGGCTCTGGACAGGGATTTGTATCTCAAAGCCGTCAGTAAGATTTTTGGGAAAAAAAATTAAAAAACCCAAAACAACACAAAACCTTTTTAGTTCTGTTCCTATCAAGAATTTGAGGTGATCGTGCCTACATTGCTGCATACAGCCCACTAGGAAAATAAATACTAGCTCCCTGTGTTATATACATACACCACCTAGGATGTTTTTGAACCTATTGCTTTGATACCCTTCCTGGAAATCATCTTCCATAGCATACCTGGATCTGGGTGCTAGGAAACCTCATAGTGCAAGCTAAGAAGAAACCTGGTCCCTCTGAATATTTTTCAAGCTACTCTTCATTCCTGTGTGAAGGATTACAGACAAGTAGACAAGTAAAAACATCTTCAGTTTCATGGAATTTTTGTTAAGCGTTGTCATGATTTTCCATCTAGAATAGCTCTCTATCAGCAACTGCTAGTCCCAGGCTGAGAAAGGACGAAGTCTGGAATGAACTCTCCTGAACAGAAGATGGAAGAAGGAGGTTTTAAACACTTGGCTGGCTAAACTGTGGGGCCAGGCACACAGCAAGCTCAGCTTTGTTTAGCGAATGGTGTGAGTTCTTCCTGTAACACGCCTTAAAAGGGAAGTTCTGATTGAGGTAGCGGTTTAGCTGTGAGTCATGCAAGTGAAATGTTAAGGCTGTTTCTCAGACAAAAGCAAATCCAAATTCCTAAAAGTGGTCTCACCCCCGAGCCTCAGAGAGCTTTGTCTTTGCTAGCTGGAAGCAACAAAAAGAAATGGGAAGACTTCTTCCCAGTCCTCTTGATCAGGAAGTCTCTCTGCTAAGTTGCCTGCTAAGTAATTACAGGGACTGGAGTAGAGAGTGACATGCAGAAAAGGGTCCAGGAAACATCCTTTTAATGACAGTCTGTTTGTTACCATGGAGATCTTAGAAAATGGTAGTTTTGGTGTTTCGCAGCTGAACAGCAGATTCTGCACCTGAGAGAAGTTTTTTTGTCTTTTGCAGTTCATCTTCCACGAGGGGCTGACCTTTCTCTCCTGAGCCATATATATCTTTGTATATCCCTCCCTCAGTAAAAACCACTGTCTTGTAGATATGTATACCAGTATTAGCTTGAAGAATGCTCAGTCCTAGTAAGTTACAATATGTTGATTATCAAATATCTAGAAAATACAGAATATGAACTGTCAGCACAGTCAGCAGCAAATCCCACCTATCTGGCATCACAGACCTGGCAAAGCCATGTTCATTATAATTGTTTTATTGTTATTTAGCAGATTGTGTTTCTCAGCAGCAATCCTTGGTACAAGAAGGGTACTGGAGCAAGAAGGATGGAGGGGAGAATAATAATCACAATAGCTGGGATAGGTATCTGGATGATATACAGTGACTGGAACTGGACAGTGATGTGCCAATGCATGGGCAGCAGGCAGGAGTTTGCCTTCTCCATGCAGGCTGCATCTGTGTGGCAGAGTATCTAGATGCTCTGCACTTGTATATTGATTGTTTGCTTTTTCATTATCCTAGCAACCACTGCACACTGTAATTTGTAGGGCTTTCTAGCCTAGGTTACACAAGGCCTCTTAACAGCTCTGTTAACCCTAAAGATTTGGGTCAGATTTTAAAATAGTGTTTAAATTGGTAATTGAGAATGCTAAACATTCTCATTAAAAGTTTGCATAGTCAAAGCTGGGAGCAAGGCTCACTGTGCCCTCTAGTGTGCACAGTCTGTAGCTCCACTGTCCCCTCAGAACGGCAGGAGGGAAATGAAGCTCTAAGTCTTAGGCACTCTACTCCTTTCATACAGAATCACCTCTTTTAGTACCTGATGTGATTTGTCTGGTTCTGTGATTCTATCCATTTTCAGGCAACTCTCCGCCAAGTCTTGTGATCATACTGCACTGATAACATTAGCCTTTAAAAGCTGCTGCTATCTCATATTCTGACACTTACATCAGTATGTTGGAGGAAAAAAAAATGTAATGACCCTGCCCAGCAGGCAGTAAAACAGCTATTTATCATAAATGGAAGATGCCATGCTCCAAATCACTGAACTGTAGACAAGCTTCCATCCTCTGCAGTGACCAAGCTTATGGCCTCCCTCAGGCTGTTCTTTCCACTCATTAATTTGCTAGAGGGTGCAAATTCATTGTTTCATTCATTTCCTCTAACAGCTTTCAAGGGCTTCCTCCAGTCATCCTCTTCTACCCAACAGCAATCAGCTTTTTCCCCAGCCAAAGCACTGATTTCAGAGGAACATCACACTGTAGTGCCTGTATCTTTCCTGAAGTTCTTAAAATGTCCTTTTTTATGTAGTGCCAGGCAACTGAGAAGAGCTCAGCTGCCAGGTGGCTTGTTAAGTTCACCCCTACATAGCAGTACAGCACATTTCCAGCCCCAGGTTTCACAGAAATAAGCCCTCTAGCAGTGTTGGGTTGGTCTTTTTTTTGCCTTACGTTCCTCACTGAAGAGTTGCAAGGTGGTTCTGGATGGTGTGGTGTATGTTCTTCCTGGACTGAGCTGCCCTTGGGACAGGCAGCTTGGGAGGTAGATGTCTTCTTACTTGTCTTTGTGAGATTCTCCAAGAATTCTGAAGAAATCATTGGTCTCCTTTTGTGGTGAGAGCAAATCTTCTGTGTAACCGGTGTTCTTTGTGTGAGAGAGAGAGACAATTGTTACTTACAAATATGTGGTTTTGACAAAATGGGTAGCAGAGAAACCTTCTTAAATTCTTGTCTGATTCTGATTTTTTATAGGACTCTATGTATTGGTGGGAGCAGGGGCTCTCATGACCACAGTTGGATTTTTTGGGTGCTGTGGAGCAGCGCGGGAGTCTCAGTGCTTACTTGGAGCAGTAAGTAAAAGGTTTCAAGGGCCTGGGCTGTGCAGGAAAATCATTCTAAAGTGTATGCTTTGTGTCATTAGTGGAAAGATCTTTGCTGTCCAAGACCTGAAATGCCTTATGTCCTTTTACTGGCCAATCTAGCATCTCTAGCCACCGTGCTATGGCATAGCTTCCATACATGAAGAAGTTCCATTTTTTGTCTTATGAGATATATTTCCTGGAATTACCTTCTGTCTTTTCTGAAGCTACCATCTGAGGCACATCTTTGCCATTTCCACCTCTGTTTCCATATTACAAGAAATCTGACTTGACACCCTCATTACAGACCCTGTTTACCAGCTCTCTGTCAGTTACTGTGTTGACTGTTGAGGCCTGGACAAGGATGAGGGTCTGACTGACAGTCCATATAAAGCAGAATTGTGCAAGGTATATTAATATAAGATTCTCTTCTTCCTCTGCAGTTCTTTGCTTGCTTGTTGGTGATATTTGCAGCTGAAATCACTGCTGGAGTATTTGCCTTTATAGGCAAGAAAGTGGTAAGCAGCAAGCAACTTCTAATGTCATAATGGGGCAGTTATGGATTCCAATGCCACCTTACCTACAGTCTGACTCTTGCATAGGAAAACTTTCCGGGAGGCTTTTCCCAGAAAGACTTTCTGACATTCTTATCTGGAGTCAATGAGAGCTTGTGTTATCACAAGTCTAGAATGGGATGCAGTTTTTCTTGTGTGTGTCCTCCCACTTCTCCATTAAAGAAAATCTGTAGGTGTGGTTCAACCTTACATCAGAAAGGAACATTAATCATGGTAAGAGAGTATTGCTTGGGAAAAGAGCAAATAAATTCAAGCACTGAACTTCTCCAACTAAGAGTGTTTAACCAAAACACAGGATACAACAATTGTACATTCTGACCCATGCAGAACCCCTCTGAATGCCATCAGGCCACAGAATCTCCTGTCTTTACAATCATGGTACCTCAGTTTCCCAGGCATAATTTTCTGCTCTGGAGGTTGATGACACAAGCTTGAAGTCTGCACTGGATTGGTGGTAAGTGTTATTTGCCACTGACTTGGAAAGTCTGATTTCTGCAGGCAATACAGGAAGCCCAGAAAATCTATGAAGACGCTTACGATGACTACATGAAAAACCCAGGGGGGAAGGTCAACGGGACTATCTATCACTACCATTTGGCTGTGAGTAGTCCTCCCGAGCTTTAATACCTTGCACTACTACTCTGCTGTCAACACTACCCTTTAAAATTCCGAATGCCTCCCACTGAGGTATGAAAGAATAGAACTGAATAAAACAGAGCCAGAGGTTCACAACCCAGTTTCCTGTTGGCTCTGTCAGAAAATGGCCAGGCTTTTAAATTTCAGCTGATGTTTCTAGTCTTTTTTGTGTAGAAGATAAGACTATTATGGCCCTTTTGTATATTAAAATCCAAGAATAAATACTCACAAATGCAGATAGAGGTAGAGAGGTCTGAATTTCTCTACATTTATCAGAGACAAAATTGTGACCTCTGTCCCAGGACATATAATGTGGCAGATCCTGTCACTGACTGAACCAAGTAGACAGAGAACCAAAAGCACATGTGTGACTCGGTTCAGGCCACCCAAAAAGTTAATCTCTGAATCAGAATTAGAACGAGTGACTTCCTGAATCCTATTTATTTGTGTCCATCCTGTATCTACACTGCCTCCCACAGAGATCAAGCCCAAGCTTTGTTGCTCCTTACAGCATTCCCACGTTCTTTAGAACAAACATTTCACAACCTCAGACCCTTTAGTCCTTGTCCCGTAGCCGTTAATTCTGACCCAAAGAGGAATTCCAAGCATTTTGTGGGAGATAGGCAAACAGGAAAAACAAACCCTCTGAAACACTCTGATTTATTACTGTCCCCAAACCCAGCTCTATGTTTTGTCAGAAACAAAGATTCTAGCATTCCTCTGTTGTAGCTTTTGTGTGTTGCTTGTAATTCTGTATGTGCTATTTGAACTTTCTGCTTTCTCCCTTTAATAGCTCCTGTTTCATTGTAAGCCAGAGATCTGCTTTTCCAAAATCCATTTGTTTGCTTTGTTATGAGATACTGTGATAAAAATCCCTCTGGAAGTTGTTATTCATACAAATTTGTCCGTTTGCTATGGCTTCAAAGAATTGAAACTGATTTTTGAGAATTTTGGTCTATGCAGTTGAAACTCTACCAGAGGTAGCAGGTAGCATAAGGAATAAATTTCTTACTTGTTTTAAACAAGTTCAGTATGAAACTCTGTGGTTTCCCCTTCTTTGATTTGTAATATCTCTCTCTCTCTCTCTCTCATTTAGCTCCAATGCTGTGGTAAAGGTAATATGGAACAAACAGGATTACCATGTCCAGAGAATATCCAGATGCCAAAGGCAAGTATCCTCTGTTCTGGTTATTCTAATCACTTAGTAAAGCTGGAGACATTCTATAAGTAAAAGAAAAGGAGAACTTACTTTTCACCTTGCAGATTCCAGCATGAATTTCCATATGAAATGGAGCAGAGTTGGAGGTCACATTGAACATGGCCAGCCCTTATTTCTGAAGCTTGCTTGTAGCATCCCATGGTAGCTGAGACAGTATTACATCATCTGAAAAGAAAAGTGGGAAGGACGTAGCAGAACAGGAGTCCTAAATGAAAAGCCCCTGAAGGCTGAATTTTGGCAAGTGCCTGCCTTGCATTATGCATGGAGACTCCTGACTAGAAACTTTGTTGGTGTGAAGAGGGATACTGTTAGTTCTGTCTTTTGTGGAATCTGTTTGTGAGTACAGTATCAATCTGAAGGGCCAAACTTCCTGATTTAGCATGGTCTAGCATATAAAGGGTTTTAAACTTAGGGAAAATTGATTGTAAGAAAGTGACTTGTATGTGTCAGCCTGTACAAGAGGTACAGATGTCTCACTAGGAAAGGGAATATGGTGTGAAAATTGTCCAGCAAAACACAAAGTATAGATGCAAGAATTAGGACAGTGACTGCAATATTTTTCATGTCTGTTGTTTAGTGAGAACAGCTGACAGAGTTGGAGTATATTTTTCTAGGAGTAAAAATCTTTCAATTTTGTTTTTAATAGAACTGCCTGGTGGAAATCCAGAATGTAATTGATGCTAATCTGCATTTAGTTGGAATTGTTGGCATCGCAATTGCTGGCACCACAGTGAGTAAATCCACATTTTTGCTCTCAAATCTACATTTGAACTCAGTACCCTGTCCCTTACTCAATGCTTTGTGGAAGGAGTTTTGTTTTGCAGCAACTGGTGAGTTTCCTCAAAGGTGCAGCTATTCTTATCACATTCAGTGTGTCCTTTCTCTGGGAATTGCCCACATCGGTGTGAGAAGACTTGTGTGACTTCGTTTTACCAGTTCATTTTGTGACCTTAGACAGGGTCCAAAGTATCTAATGGTAATTTTATTTTAATAGTAGGAAAGCAGAGTGTGCTTTAACCAAACTGGAAAGCTAAAGGCAGTAGCAGAATTTAATCTATTAAAAAAACCCACAGACTGATGCTTTAGGCCCTTTGAGGATCCATTCCTTACATTTCATAAGAAATAGAGATTATCTACCTTTCATATAAAAACAGCTTTCCAGGAAAATGCTGGCTGTAGCATTGGTTCAACATGAAAGATAGTTTATAAACAGATTTTCTAGGTCATAGATCCAGTGACCAGAATGTATTTTGTTAAACAAATGGGATCTAAACCACATAGTTTTCAGAACAGCATTTCTTTCCTAAATACATAGCACCTAGTTACAGGTAGTTGCTTTGAATTGTGTCATCACAGCGTCGATGCCTTTCCTTACAGTCCACCTTCCCCCACAAGTACTGCTGTATTCCCAAGGTCTGCTCCTTCATGACAGAGCTGTGACCAACAGATGTCACCCTGCTGCCAGGATATGGCAGCAGTGGCAGTCTGTATCGAACACAGGCTTTAACAGAATGCATTTTCCAGCACGAGTGTGCCATGACTTCCTTCAGACTCAGAAACCAGCATGAGGAGCCAGAATATTAGTAAAGAAATACACCTTTAGCTGCTCTGAACAGCAGGATGTTCATGGACTCACGCGGACACTTAAAAGCAGATGAAAAGTTTATGTTTGTAACAAAAACCATAGCATGGGTGGAGGGGATTAAACAATCCTGTGATTTGTCTAAAACATGAAGGTGTACATTTTTCTGCTTGTTTCTGACCCTTCATGGGGTCTGACTGGTCAGCTGCCTCCTTCTTCCTTAGGGAGGGGATATGAACTCAGTGGTTTAACTGCCCCATAGTATTACTCATCTCCCATCATTAGCAGTGGAGCGTCAGGAGGTAGCTGCTAATTGCTTTAGAGAACCAGCATATGCCAAAAAAAATAAATTCCGGAGACTCTGGCAACACCCACTGTTCTGTTTTTAACATTCCCTCTAGTTACTTAATTCCCCAACAGGAATAGAGTTCTATATTTAATGTATAGTCTTAGCCTTGAGTAGTGACTCTTAAGAGCTCAGCTTTCTCTGTAAAACCACGGTGATGCTCAGCACCAGTTCCAGAGTCCTGGCTCCTCTGGAATAGTTTTCTGCTTTTATTCAGATGTGTATACAATATTCCACGTAGAAGAATTCTGAAACTCAGAACTTTGTGGTGCAATACTAGGCATAATACCAATAGTCACAGTTACTGATGTCCATGAAAGTTAATATTAATGCTTGGGGCTGTTGCACTACCCATAACATTTAGAACAAACAACAGTGGAACTAGTATGAGCAGATAAAATCTTGGCTTTGAATATCAGTGAAATCTCTTTTACGTTAATTGTCTGATGTGTTGGAGTTTGCAGATGGAAGTAGTTGCTACTCTGCCATAAGAACTTTCAGATTATTCTGATATGCAGACTACTTTATAACTGTTTTGTAAGTGGATCCCTAAATCACATCCCTTCTCTTCTAGATCTTTGGCATGATATTCAGCATGGTTCTGTGCTGTGTGATCCGTAACACAAGAGACATGATCTAAAACTTTCACTGCACAACTATGAACCAGGAGTTCCAGACTAAGCTTTACAAGAAGTGCTCTTCTACCCAATTTAATAATTGTAATGTGTTTTAATCAGTGTTTTAACATACTGAGAGGAAAATACCCCATTAGGTGAGCAGGTGAATTGTATTCGTTACAGTAAAACTGAAGTGAACAAAAAAGGGTTTTAAAATGTCCTTTTTAATGGAAAAAACAAAGGTGCATCTAAGACTAATTTGATTTTTAATGTTTGTATACATGTGATTAAGAGTTTACACATCTATTGTATAAGCACATGCATATCTCTTCTTACAAATATATATGCGAATGAGCAGGTACCTGTATATTCAGTGCTGTACAGTACCTTGTTTAGGTAAGTATGTGCAAATGGAATATGTTGTGTGTGCATGTTTGCATGCATATGCTTCCAGAGCCTCACTATGCAAAAGTGTACACACACCTACAGGTATACAGAGCTCCTGAAACCCTTTCATATTGAGCCCCTGTTTGCCAAGAATTAGCAGAGGAACAAATGCCATTTTAAAAAGTGAGACTTATGATCCATTTTGTAACTGTTCTTTCCAAAGCCCAAACAGAGTAGAATTAATAAAATTGGACTTTATTTTTAAAAAATTAATGCCTAAGGGCCTGCTCAAGTGAATTTTAATTCATGTGAGTAGATCCATTGGCTTCACTGTCACGCAGAGACTGGATTTTTTTTGTTTTATTTTTAAGACTGGACCCTTCATGCAAATGCAGAAAGCACTGGGGGAGGAAACATGTCCAATGAGATCCAGGCTAAAGGAAGAGGAGGAAAGAGGTGGGAAGCTGGCAAGATAACACAGTCATTTGGGAGCAATTGCAGTGCAAAGTGTGCTTAAGCTCCCCAAGCTAGCCTGAGACACACACACAAAAAAAATCTGAGTTAAAGGGGCCTTTAAAATCTTTATTCAGAAGTCCCTTTATCCTGCAAGCCTCTAAATGGTACATATGCTGGTGCAGGAGTAGAGCCTATATCCAGAAAAGCAGCAGCCTTGTCAGATACTCTGTAGAATCTAACTGGCCTGTGGAAGCCAGCTGAAGAGTGAGAATGGTCAGGAAAAGACACACAGCACTTTAATATCCTCTGTTTCTGCTTCTGTGACTATCACAGCTTCCATGAGGCTCTTACCTCAACCTCTCACCCTTCCTTGTGGGTGTAAGGCAGGAAAGAAAGATAGGGCATTTTTACAGAGCCATAAAGTAAATTTTCTTACTGGCACCTTTAGATTGCATGTCAGGTATAAAAATTAGACTATGTGCTCGAAATACCTCAGCGCTTGCGTTTACATTGTTTGTTTCTATATTTTTATTTTTCTATTTATCATATTTATTCATAAGAGAATGTTCCTTTTAAAACAGTCTGGAAGGGGAAAAGGTTGTCCCCAGAAGGGGAAAATTAATTACATCAAAGGCTGAGAATCTCTTAATTTTTGGCTTACTAGATATAATTCACCATTTCAGAGAACAGCTTTTTGTTAGTAATATCCACACAGGAGCTGTGTCTCTAGTTCATGATGGGGAAAAGTTCAGCTGAACTACAGATCTCATTGAAATGGTCCGTGATGTCTAACAGGACTTGGCATTTACAAGTTACCAGGTCTCTATTCAGAAGATATTCTCTATTGCAGAAGATATTCACATCATAGTGCACATGCTTGTGTAGAATACACATCCCTTGTGGTATTGGTCTTTCCTTCCCCAAAGAAACTCAAACTCCCATCGCTTTTCTGTTAGTTCAGGTTTGGAAATCACGTTGCTGTTTGTGTATCCAATGTAACTGACACATCTTGCTGTCTTTACATAGATGCATCTTTGCAAATTGCTCAACCACAAACTGTGACGGCTGTGCACTGGATGCTGGGTGTGCAGCAGGCACTGCCAACTGAGCAGCTCCCAGGCTTCAGGTACCCAGCTGACAGGGAGATACTGTATCACATGCCAAAGAAGAATTAGGCTTCTATTACTCTGTTCACAGCTGATTAGCTATGGATACCATGTAGAAGCAGAGCCTAGGACCTTATTCTGCAAGCATCAGACCAGGAAACAGAGCCCTGATCTGCTGTCTGCTCCTAAGACAGGCTTAACTGGGAGAGTGACTGGCAGCAAATCCATGAGGGCCTCAAGCTGAAACTAAGTCAGTTTATTGCAGCAGACAACTGAAACAGCCAAAGCAATTTCCTGGATCCCAGGTACACTTGAGACTGTCCCTACAACTGGTTCTGCTTTAAATAGATAATGGGATAGTGTATAACTGGGGTGTCTTCTCCCAAGGTAGTACTGACAGAAAGAAGAAACCTCTGCGCGGTGTAATTTTTGCCATTCAGAGCAAGACAGGTTTCCAGGAAAACCAGTAAAAAATAGCACAATAGGAAAGACAGTGGTTCAAGTTCCAAGATTATTGCCCTACAGTGACAGAAATTTATTGCAAATAAAGCTATCTCCTTCTGTTACACTCCCCCTTGTAACAACATTATTTATTTTAAACATTAAATTTTTTAATTCTTTAAATTTGTAGCACCAGAATGTAATGATAGCACCAGAGTTTACTTCTTTATGTGTTTACTGTTTCTTGAGTAAGTTGGAAGATGCCCACTCCTGCTTTTGAGATGCACCGAGGCATCTTGCAGAAACTTCTGTTGCTTCCCTAGCCACCTGCTCCCCCAGAAGTACAAAAACATCGAAGTGCCTTATGAAAACAGGGAAGAGTGGCACAAAGAAACCTTCTATAAATTCAGACTTGAACAATCTAACTTTCTGCTGAAGTGTTTTGGGTTTGTGATTGTTTTTTTTCTTCCTCTGAACAGTGCATTTGTTTTCCAGAGCATAGTTACTGCTTATGCTTTAGGGTTTACTGCTATTTAGGTGTACAGGATACTCGCACTGCATATCAGGAACAGAATAATACCAGTTATTGGTAATGTCTTTAACAGAACCCAGAGATACAGCCTCTTTTGTTACTGCCTGCTGTTGTGAGGTGCATAATATATTTGCAGTTTTCTCTGCATTTTAGTAACTGGAAGTCTTTTTTAACTCATTAAGGGACAGAAAGTACAGCTGTTCTTTCTCTGTCCAAGCTGGAAGAATTCTTCCCTGTTGCTTTGAGACCATAACTAGTTACCAATTCCAATTTCCATTGACTGGCTTGAGCAGCCCTTTTTTAAATGTTCAGCTGTCACAGGCTATGGCTATCAGAACTGGATATGCAGTGCCCACAGTTTATTGTGCTGCTGCTCTTTCATTTCAGCTCTTGAAAGCGCAAAATCTTTGATCTTTGTCAGCAGTACAAAATCATTTCCAAGCAACTACGCTGTATGTCTTCAATAAGAAAGTTTTTCAAAGGTAACTAAATCTAAACCAGTGTCTAAACTGCCTCAAATGCAGCTCACACTCCAGAGTTGCATGCCAGGATTTAATTAACAAACTCTAGTGCTGGTATGCACCAGATACACAGTAACTGCTGTGTAAGTCAGAAGAACCCATTTAGTCCTGTCCCTTGTACCTGTTTCCGAGGTAACTGGCAAGAGACCAAGTCCCTCCAGGCAGTAATTCTGAAAGCACGCCACACACATTTTCCTCTTCTCCTGTCAAAAAGTTTGTTCTAAAGCATAAAATGTAAGTTGTCAATGCCCTCATTATACCTCTAATCATCACGATTTGCATTCCCCCTGCCTCATTTTCCTGAGTAACTGAACTTCAGGGGTTGCTTCATTTGTCACAGGAAGACCTCAGCCAGTTTTGGTGGCTCGCAGGGATTGCTCAGGAGCTGGTGAAGCACAGCCCTGTAACATCCCTACAATTAAGATCCATACTTCACTTTTCTTCATACCACAAGTGATAGCATTGTGGCAAAATATATTTCATATGCATTGAAAATGAAATCGAGCTATTTCAAGCCTTCAAATGCTGTATTTTACAGCCTTTGGAGGCTACAGGTGAATAGCAGCAGATGCTGTTTATAGAAAACGTAAATAAATAAAGCTTTTAATGTTACTTCTTCCTCTCCATTGGTGCTCCAGCCCCTGGGCTCTCCATAACACAAACCAGTTCCAATAGAATGTATTTGTTTCTGTGGCACAAGTTCTGCTTTTGGACAGACCTGGGCTGTGCAAAGCCTGTTCCAGCACTACCTCTGTGGCAGCTTTTTAAGAGGAAAAACCCACCTTACTCCTGCTGAATCAGCTTTCGCCCCCCGTTACTCCGAGGCGATCCGCAGCGCCGTTTAGCAGCTTTTCTGTCTCGAGCTTCCAAACGCTTTCTAATAAAAATAACCTGGAATAAACGACTACCACAGCGAACCCGGC
>VZRW01009520.1:1609759-1636164 GCA_013398125.1 Aegotheles bennettii | reverse complement strand
CGCCTGAGCGGCGCCGTCCGCCGGTTCGCGGCCCCGGGCCGGGCGCGGCGCTGGTTCCGCCTCCCGCGGGCGCCGAGGTTTCCTCTCCGAAGCGGAGAAAAGTGAGGGCGCTCCCCGCTTTCAGTCGTCTTAACGCGTTTGGGATTGGGCTGCTCGGAACGGAGCCCGAGGAGCAGCCCGAGGAGCAGCCGGGCGCCAGCCGGCTCCTGTCCCTGGGAGCAGCAGAGGAGCCGGGGGGAGAGGGTGAGACCCAGAGTTCAGGCCTCTCCCGGGTAAAAGAGGCCTACAGAGCCACGACATCAGCACAGATGGTGACATTTAAAGGACAGATGTGCCCCAGCCTGGCACACACCTCTGCAAACCCGTTATGAAATACGCTTTTATTTGAGCCGTGAGAAGAGAGGTACATTGCAACCACGGCCCGCTGGGAGCTCACATGTTGCAGAGCTTCTGTGGCTTGGTGCAATAGTTTGTCCTGACCTTCTCCTGCACGCAGTCGCTGTAGTCGGTGTTGCATTTGCCGCACTTGCAACTCAGAGCTACGGGGTAGGAGTAATAGGGGATGGTGTGGTGAGGGCAGCCTGGGATCAGCACTGTTTGGTACAACATCTCCTTGTATGTGCACACGTTCTGGGACAGAGCACTTTTCAGTAGCAGCTTCTTGCCATTGCTGTCCTACAAAGAAAAAGGAAAGCATTGTTTCACTGAAGACCATAAGAAGATTTCCTTTGACACCATCTAACACACAGAAAGCAAACTTCTTTACACCTAGCCTGGCTCTGGTATTTTCAGCATGCTCCTGTTCAGATCTGTAATTCTGAACCTTCACGTGCCTGGGGCGCTCTACCCCTGTAGATACGATCCCCTTGCTTTTATGGTTTTAATTAATCTGCTTGGCTCAGAGTGCTAACAGTGCTTTGTATTGGCAGCCTACTGGCCAAGGTGGGATGTAAAATGCTGTTGAACAGTGAATGAAGCTCAAGCATTATATATTTGGCATGCAAGATTCTGCACAGCTACCTGTGGTAACAGTAGTGGGAGTAGAAGCTACCCAAGTCAGTTACATTAAATAAAAGTGACTAAATATAATCTACTACTCACTTGTTCCATCCTGACCCCACAAACTGACTGCAGAGGCTCTACAGTGACAGCAGCAGTCAGTTCCCTGCCATGCCACTGCCATCATAAACTGCAGTTCTGGAGGCTGGGCATTTCTCATCCATACCTTCACAAAAAGCTAACTTGAAAACATGATGATAATGTGATTTTTCTGTGACAAACTGAATTATAATCATATCATTTACCCACAGTTTTCCAGTGAGAATAGGCACTTGTTTGGCAGTGATGGCCATTAGAGAAACAGCTGCCTAAAACAGAGTAATAATGCCTTGTACCCGAGTCATGCAAAATCCAGCGCAGATGGTGGTGTTGATGGCCAGGCAGTAGGCACATTCCCTTTTCTCCACATGGATTATATACTCAGAAGGAGCACAAAGTGATGCTGTTTGACCGAAAGTCAGGCCAAAGAGGAGAGACATCGCAAAGAAGGGACTCATGCTAGATGGGGGGAAAACAAACAAACAAACAAAGCAAACCCTAAGTCAGATGCACCTTCTAGGCCTTTTCTCAGAATTTGCTAAGAACAGTTATGATAGTCACAGACTAGAATTAATCTTAACTTTTTAAGCTACACCTGGCAAATTCTTTCCCATCTCAGACCTTTAATTCAAATAGTAGTAAGCATGAAACAGACATGAAGGGTAAACAGGCCATTAACAACATATAACAAATTCACTTTTTCCCCACTAAAGCTTATTAACATGGAACTTTTCACTAATGAGTGATAAATTCCTGGCATGGAAAAACAACAGGAGCTGAAGGATTTGAAAATGTGATATATGTGAGAGAACAGGAGCTCTAGAATTAACCAGAGATGCTGAAATAATCTCACTGGTTTGAAAATAATTTTCTAAAGAAAGCATCTTATAAAATGTTCAAGAGAGAAAAAGAGCTGTGCACATCAGGCATACCACTGTATTTTTTACTTTCCAATTGGCTTAGAGGCATGATGAAATGGGAACACTGCCAAGAATTAAATAATAGATTCAAGCAAATTACAATAAAGAATATCAGCAAAGAGTTCAAATCAATGAATCCCCAACTTTATCTGGCTGTTGTGCTGATCTCATTTCTCAGACCTGCTGGGGGATCCTGAGAACAAAGCTTTGATTAACTCTGAGACAATGTCAGGGTCTCATCTATAGCCTCTAAACTACAAACTTTAAATGACAGTGTCTACAAACACATGGACATCACCCTCTAGTCTCTTCCAGCTGTCAGTTTCCCCTAGCAAAAGCCATTCATTACACAGCCTGGTTTACCCTGTAGCTGCAACAATGCAAGTCTGGAAAGACCAACCTCTTGTCAGCTGAATTCTTCCCTATTACAGGAACCTGATTCTGCCTTGAGCTGGGAGAGGCAGTGACCCAGCACAAGCTCTGTGTGTGCGCTTTATACTCTCCAGGCTAATTCCAGGCTGATCTTACTGTTTATATAATTGCATCTGAATTGCTGCTTTCTTATCGCAAAGTCATCTATTGAAAATTCATACTGAACCACAAAGCAAATGTGATAGGAACAAACGTGTCCATAATATCCTAACCTGGAAACTGGAGCTGGAAATCTAATTATTTTAACAGTCATTCTCTTCTCAGGCTTTTAAACTAACCACTGCTTTAAAAAAGTTATTATTGACTAATTTAATCGCTAGATAGGACAGCAACATCATGATAGGAGGGCTGGCATGGAAATGGAGTCATCCTGAACCACATATGGCTGATGTACACCGATGTTTTGTGGAAGTTTAATGAAGTCTGGTTCACTCAGTTTGATTGTTACCAGGCAGGCACAGCTGAGAGATGGAGTGCTATGCACATAAACTGGCAACGCTCAAATAAAAGCAATAGCTCTGCAATGTAGCTAGGTACAGCCCAACCTACCTACTCAAACAAAACACAATGAAAAATTATCTGGTCTTGAACCAACTGAGCAGATATTGAAGTAATAAGCAATACGCTCTAAAATACTAATTGATAGTGGAAAAACTTACAAGAAATCACTCCTCGTAGTACAGTGAAAAGCAAAATACTGCACCAACACCGGTGAAACTGAGATGCCCACAGATGAGGGAAAAACACTCGCATTTAGGGCTTTGTGGAACACCTGGGAGGAGCAAAATAAAGGGTTGCTTCAGCATGCATGTCTTGCACAGATTCAGCACAAAGCCACTATCCTCTACTGCCTCATCAGCATCTTGCCAGTCTTCTCACTGTGCTTATTCACTGCATCTCTGTTAACACCTGCCCTTTCAGTTCATCACCTGACTGCCACTTGGACTTTGATCTGATGGATGTCTTAGGCAGGTCAACCACATTCTTGATCTACACAGCCATAAGAAATATTATAAAGTTGAGTTTGTAAACATGGTCACTTTGGGCTGGTGGAGGAGTGAACCAGTCAGTTCCCAATTGGTGTTAATAGTTAAGTCCTGAATTATATTGTCTCCCTTTTCTGTGAGTTTAGACCAGCTTTGTGTCCTGGACTCTTTCTCCAAGGGTGTTTTTGGATAACATGATAGAGTTCGTGTTCTAATAAGACCAGCCAAATGCTTTCTGTTTTCATGGAGTCTTTAATTATGGGTTAATTTCTACCATAAAACTTCTCAGGAATTAAATATAACTCTTTCTGGCTTAAGAACATGAGCAGAGCATTACTTGTACTCTCAGTAACATCTGTCCATCTACACTTAGCAACAGTAGCATAACACTTATTTTGCTACTACTCCAATACATTATTTAATTCTGTATTACTTTGATATACTTTAAATGCAGTTAAACATACAGGCATACATCCATATGTAGATAATGTGTGTGTATATATATATATACATACACACACACACACTATATATATATACACATACATGCTACATATATATGTATTTGTGTACACTGGTTCTGACAGGAAGACCCCTACATCAAGGTCCAAAGTGTCCTCAACAGTGCCTACACAGGCAGAGGACAGGTCAGAGTATGGAGGCAGATATCCTGTGCTGCTTCAGAGTGCCAATTTCTCTGCTTTGAGAAAAATGGGTGTAACTCCAGGGGGGAAAGAAGGGGAAGAGGTGCGGAATTCAGATCAGGGTAAAAAATGATTATGAATTTGATTTAAGAGGATTTAGGGAAATGTCTGCAAACATCAGTAGCAAAGAAAAAATATAAAAGTGCTTGAAAGTCTATCATAATGAAGATGAAAAAGAGAATGCAACAATAAAAAGTAGCAATAAAAAAAATAAAAGCAAACAAGAATCACTGTTAGATTTGAGAAAATATAGAAAACTCACACAGGAAACTGGAGATAGGAAATAAACTTCTGTCAGGACAGAGGCCAACAGTGATGTCAAGGGACATTACCAGATGAAGACAAACTCTTGATGCAGAGGAAGTGCAAAGTCCTCAATAAGTACATGTGCATTTGGAAATGTAGTGGCTGACCAACCAATATACATATTTGCAGAATTAAATAAATTTTATAAGGAATAAATACTTTTAAATCAACATCGTTAGCTAGCTAATGGTCATTTCAACAAGTCTTAGAATACTGAGAAAATTTCAAAACATTAAGTCCTAATATTATGCCAATATTTAAAGAGAGAACATTGACCCAAGTAACTCTCAACCAAGTAGCCTGACAGCTATACCGGATAAATCAGGTAAAATGACAGAAAGCTGATACAGGATTTGAGCAATAAAGAATTAACGGATGAGAACATAATTAATGCCCGTCAAGATGGTGTTACATAAAATAGGTCATGCCACACAAACCTGATTTCATTCTTTGAGGTGGTTACAAATTTGGTTGTTACGGCAACTACATAGATGCGATGTCCTTGGTTCCATCTGTCCAGAGCCCTACTGTCATGAAGATTTAGAGCTATTGGGCAGAGTCCAATGTGGTGTATGCTGGATATCAGGAATTATTAATCACTGGAGCAGGTAGTACAATTTCAGCAGTGTATTTAATTTACCCAACCCCTGAATGCACTGCAGTGCATTACATAAATACCTGACCAAGTATAAGGATGAAAATTTGTTTATCTGGAAGCACAATAAATTAATCTGAGCGGGCCGTGAGACTCATGTGACTACTGCTCCTCATACTCAGGTTAGCTATGGACACAGAGTCTCGTGGCTACTACCTCTTCTTTGCTGGTGTTACATCAGCCTGCCTGTCTGCCAGTGGTGAACTAAACATCACCCGAGTGATACACACATTCACATGTCTTCAAGTAATTTACACAAACTCTTAAGCTGGTAGAAAAACTTTTCCATGATTGTCCTCCTGGATGTGACCATAAAATTCATTCACTACTGACCTCTCTGAACACTTAGTGGGAGTGAGATCCCACTGCCTACTGGGATCAGCAAGACATAAGACTGGGGCAGAACCAAGTCCAGTGTGGCAATCTGAGTGCCCCAGGCTTCTTTCATAGTTTCCTAAAATCCATAGTTAAAGGTCTGATGCTTATGGAATCATCTCTTTGGCTTCCCCCTGCTGACCTGCAGACTATCCAGTGACAGAAATTTTTAATGTGCTTTTACAGCCATCAGCTTTTAGCCCTGTTCTAGAACAGCCAGATACACTGTTAATTATTTATCTTTAACCTTTCTGTTAACTAAACCAATCCATTCACTGACATCAGTTATTTTACACTTTCATTAAGTGAAAAACAGTATGTTGATGTTCCACAGTAACTGTTTTAAGTCATCTCTGTAAAGAGAATTTAGTAATTGTAAAACTCTTGGGTTCATTAACCAGGAATCTGTCTAATGGCCTAGAGAAATTCAGTGCATACTGGAAGCTTATCTGTAAAAGTTATTTAATAGGATTTTCTGTAACTTACCAATGCCTAAGATAGAAGTATGAACAATGAGAAGTGATCACACATTATTCCCATTCACTTGTCCCTGTTAGTAGTACAACACAATGAAAAATTTGTGATCTTGTAAGTAGGTTAATTTACAGAGCATGGTAACTCTTGTTTTCATTGCCTATAGCACTGTGGATCTTAAATAAAAACAGTTCCCTGCTTGCAAACAGAAGTCATGCTGATGAAAAACAGACAAAATCAAACAGATTTCTAAAAGATTAGTATTCTGGTAGAGGAATTATTTCCAAACCCATCCTGTTGCAGACCTCCACTGATTTTTTTTTTAAAGGAAATAAGATCCCAGTATGCTGCCATAGAAACAAATGGTTTTGCCAGGCTTTGCGTTTAAACAGACTGCGGCTGCTGAATTTTCAAAGCTCATCTGTCTATTGCAAGTCTCTCTGTGATAGCTTGAAACATAGCTCTCATCTCTTAAATTTATAGATTCACAGGTGACCGCTCTATTCCTTCTTTCCTAGGATTAGCTGCATTTCCTATCAACCACAGATTAAAAGAGCATTTCTCTTTGTTGCATATCATATGCCAGCAATCTTCATTTATGGTCTGAATACTTCACAATCCTATTTGCTGTTTGGCTCATGATAGTCCACTTTGTATTTGCTTTAATTTCTTTAGAAAGTGCTAGATATTTCTGTTATTCTAAGGTATGCAATCGCTACACTGAGGACCAAATTTTTAAAAAACCCAAACAAGAACAAGCCAGAAGCCTTCTGCAGTGTTACCAAGTAGGAATGACTGTACCTACCCAGTATCATGACAGCCCTAAGGGATAAAAATCAGTGTCTAAGGGTTTCTAAGGGTTTCAGTTTCTAAGGGTTGCATTGTTTGACTGGCAATCTGATAAGCAGCCAGTAGGTCAGACAATATCTCCACTGATGAAGATCTGGTATGGAGACTTTACACTATGCATGTACAATTGACTTTTGTTAGATCAGGATTTAAGCTGATTATAGAGGCTCAGGGTATGTTTCTGTTCATCCTTTTTGGCTGTGGGCATGCAGTCCTGTCAGATGCTGCTCTCAACCAACGTGATTCCTCTCTTGGCAATCTCACAGGCCCACCTGAGAAAGCAGTGTCTAGCACAGCTATGACGGGCTGTGAAGCCCGGCAGAGGGAACACCTCCCAGTAAGGAAGCCACTCAAAGATTCCAACTGAAAATTAAAATGGCTGTAAGGAAGGAAGAGGGAAGACTGTTTTTCCTCATGAACCCTTAACACTCCCAGATACTCCTGGTAGAAGCAAGGCAAACTAAATACAACACTTTGATACCTAGGGACATAAAAGGTTGTAGGAATAACAGTTACTTGTACTATCTTTTTTCTTACTGGAGACATTTAACTCCTTTTAATTTAGAAATTTAAAGGAATATTATTATTAGTTCTAGAAATAGTTGTCCTTTATAATAACTAGCACATATACTTGAGGATCTTTTTTAATACAGCTGTTTAATCTAGATTTTAATAGCTTCCTTACATACGCTTGGGGTTAACTGTTTAAAGAAATTCTTCCAGTAGTCTCCAGTTCTGGAAAAGCTACTTTTTTAAAGCCACTGTGAAGATCAGCAACTGCTGCCATGTAACACCCCCCTTCCTCTCATGTTACCCATCAATCAGGTGAGGTCAGCACTAATGTGAGTATACCAACTAATCTCCGACCCCAGTGCAGCTTCACTGGTTGCCATAGAGACATTCCCATGTTTTGTCCAGCCCTTCAGGGCGGGTATTGGAGAGCCTGAACAAGCAAGCACATGCTAAGACACCGGATCCATTACTCAGTACTACCTGCACGTCCAGATACTCTTGCATTTTTCAGCCTGGGTGAGTCCAAAAAGTGTGATTTTTCTTCAGATCCATTCTTATTTTCTGCATTCTATTTGGCACTCTTCGCTCTTGCACAGCCTTTAAAACAAAGCACATTTGTAAATGTCATTTGGAAATAACTATCAGTAGCATCAAGTGACAATTACAGCCTACCTGGAAGTGCTTACAGATGCCAACCCTGTACCATGGTTTGGTCCAATTTTATTTAAGCAGATATATCTTTCCAGCAAAAAAAGTCATTCTAACGTCTCAGAAAATTTATAGATGCCATTTTCAAATATGGAGAAAAAAGCAGTATATTCTTACAGATCTTTGGAAAATATATATCAGTTACATACAATTAAAAAATCATTATTAATATCTCTGCTCAACAGGTAAGTTGTAAGGAACTGGAACTACTAGCCTATACATAAAATTGCCACACAAGAAGCCTGAAGCACACCTTCAGATGAATCCAGGATTTTGATTTTAAGATGCACCTATAGTTTTCTTGTCATCTCTAGGGTCTGAAGCGGATTTTTGCTGTTGCTGTGAAATCAAGATTAATCAAAAAGTAATGCAGAAATACATGTTCTTCTAAACTACTCTTACACATGCATGGCAGAAGCTGTTAGTCCTTAAGGTGGCCCTGGTGATCTCTATCTGCATTATAACACAAAGCAACATTTGGCTCCACACTTTACATTTCAGATAAACAATTTAATGACATCTTAACATTGTTGTTACAGTCTGAAAACACGTGCATATTTTATTCCTTATGAAACTGAAGTATTTTTTAAACAGAAGTAATTTTTTTGGAAAATTCAATTTTAAAAGTTTCAAAACTTTTAACATACTGAAAACAGTCTCAAAGGACAGTTCTGACAACATTTAAAATGAACATTTAAAAAGCAAGATGACTTCAGGTAAAAGTGCATGCATTTTAACATTCAGTATTTCTTTCACCAAATAATATCCTTTTCTGAATTATGTATTAAGAAAAAGAGTAAAAGAACAGAGCTGAATTTCTTTAAAACCAGTATTTCTAATTCAATACTGTTTTCTTATTTTTGAGACAGCTTTCTATGTAGTTATATTTATTTCTAAATTTAAAAATGGGCTAATTTGTCTCCCCTCTTTTTGTAGCACAGGGAATGAAATACAGAAAATGCTCTGCAGGTTGATATAGTTAGGTATCTCTAAAGTTTATGTGTATAAAGCAAGCAAACAGTACTAAACATACTAGGTATGACAGAAAAACGCAACAATGTACTAACTCTGAAAGATAATACTGTGGTTGTACTAATCAAATAACACTAGGGCACTAGTCATTAAGTGAAGAGCTTTTCAGCTTCTTTCATTTTTCTTTTCCTGTCAATTTTAGAAACTGCAGTCCATCCAGCCTCTCGCATTTTTCTCATGGTTGAAAGTTTCAGTACAGATCCTGGAGTTTTCATGTTTGATATAGTTGGTTTCTAAGAAAAATAAGCCATCCATTAGTTTCTACAACCAATTTGATTAACTGTTCATTTTCATCTGAAGAAAAGCTAAGGTACCTTTTTTGGTGTCATGGCATATAATTGCGAAGCTTGAGGATAATCTCTGTACAGTGTTTTAAACATTTCTTCCTCCGAGACTATGCTCTTAAATTAAAAAGAAAAAAGTTACTTAATCACACTAAAAATACATTTTCTTTCCCCCTATGAATATTCAAATATGAAAAAAAAATGTTTATGAAGCCTCAACAGGTCAATAAAACAAAAAATAATTAAAGAGTTAGTATGTATTTTTGTGTAGTCTTACTCTGTTTGCATATTGTTACTAATTATGTACATGTAAATACAATCCCAGAAAGAACCAGTGAAGTAAAAATATACACATTGCCTTAGAATCACAACCCCACATCCTTTGTATACATTCTTAGATAGAACAGTTCTTTACGCACACTGCTAAGTACACTATTTGTTCTCTGATTTTTACCAGAAGGTCACTGTGTTCAGAGCTATCTGACTGAGCATCCAGCTTTAGAAGGACTTTCTGCTTTTTCCTCACGCAGTGTTCTGATTGCAGATTTGTGCTCTGGCTTTGCAGTTTATGTATTGGAGGAGTTTTTATGTTATATGTCTGGGAGAGAAAAAGATGGCATTTAAAATTACTTTTTCAGTGGTAATTACAGAATCTAAAAAAACAAACTCATAACCCAGTTTACAGATTGAGCATCCAGAAAGACAGTAGAGAGATGCTGTGGAACAATTATGTTTCACATTTCAGATGGAAAGAAAGACCCAAACAAAGCAAAAAGAAAAAAAAATCCAAACAAGGAGAATGAACAGGATACTGTGGAAGAACTGAGTTTTGTGGCAGACTGTATCTGCCTTCTTTGTGCTTATCTATTTTGTGTTGTAATAAGCTGGGATTTGAAAGGTAGGTAGCTGCAAAACATTTTTCTTGCTCAGTTACTTAATTTGTCTCTACAGGCATCTACAGAGAAGTAAGAAATAGAGTCAAAATTAAAACAAGAACAACTCATTATTCTGAGTTACAAACCTTTAATGATGCACTACCCAAGGGACTTTTTGCAGATACTGAAGGAGACGTTTTCTTCTTCTCCATCGTGTTGACTCTTGTAGGAATATCATTTGGAGACTTTTTATTTCTTACATTAGTAGATGCACAGTCCAGATCTAAATCAGGTTTACGAGTCTCAGAAAAATGTTTTTGTAATTTCTGAAATTCAAGAAGATTTACATTAACAGCATTTCAATGGCTTTTGTCAACAGTACATAATTTATTATGGAACTTCAATTAGATTGCATACATATAAATATTACCAGTCTCTAAAATTAATTAGTGATAAGGTTAAAGCTACCTTATGCATCTTTTCATTTTCAGGAACCACATTTCGGGGGGGTTCTTTTGCAAGATTCTCCTACAAAGTTGTGATAGGAAATAAATATTTTATTTTAATTCAGTTGTTGAAGATCATCTTGGTGTAATTACAGAACCACCATCATACTCTATTATAACGTTCACATAAATGCCTAGCGCAGATTTAGTCAAACTGCAGCATTCAGAAGACATTACTTTTCTATTCACAGCTTCATTTCTTATACAACTTCTCCCACCTCTGCTAAGGAACCTATGTACCATCCCTCCTTAATGTTAAGAGATTCCGTAACCTGATCCTCCTCCACCAAAGGTAAGCCTTCCTTTCTCCAGGCTTTCCAGATCTCACTGAGTACCAAGCCTTTTCCTTGTCCTTTGTCATCAGAACTCTTGCCATGTTCAGCAGCAGGTCTTATAGAAGCCTGTCTTATTAACCTTCACTTCTCTTGTCAGTTTTATCTCCAGATTGGCTTTCCTGACATCATCCCTGCAGGCTTGGACAGTTCTTCACAGGGTTTCAATTTCTCTTTCTCTTTGCTTCCCTCATACTTACCAATTAAAGAGTAATGCAAAACATCCACTACCACCAGAAATGAAAGACTTGAGAGAGCATCAAACTCTTGAAATCAGACAGCAAGTGAGAGCAAGACTTGGAACCAAAAGTGGACTTCACAGCTGTCGTAATTTTAGTGCATAAGACCAGGCCAAGGATGTCACTCATACTGTGTCATTGAATTAAAAAAAATACCTTCTCTTCAGTTGCTGTTTTAAGTTGTTCCTTAAGGGATGACAGTTCGATTTTCAAACATGACAGCTCACTTTCCTAAAAACAAGTAGATAAAGGGTAGCGTTAACTATGCTTAACCTGGAAAAAAGAAAACAGTTTAAATGAGACAATAATTAACAGGGATATTCATTACAAACAAAAAATTCTGTTTAATAGAGTGAACTTATCCATAAAGTTAACAGGTTGAGAGGTATGCACAATTAATTTTCAGAATGATTCAATCACTGGAATAACAGAGGATCAAAGAAGCAGTTACTAAATTAAACTATTTGGTTTATATTTACTGTTCAGTCCCACTAAAGCAGACACTTAACCCCCCAAGGGTTAAATAGGAAGAAATCCAATACGTTCATATTACACTTTAAGGACAGCAACCCCTCCATTTCATTTTAGTTCCGAAGAGTACACCTTACCAATGATCTTTTTGATGATAACTGCTCTTGCTCTTTCATTTTATAAAGTTTTAACTCTGTGTCTTTTTCTTCAACCATTTTATCATACTCATGCTGTGTAAAAAAAAAACAACTCAAAACATTTGACTAAACGTTACAGTTATAGCTCTACCTAGTCTTAAAACATTACTCATTTTTTCAGATAAGGCTCTTCTGAAGATTCAGAAAGCACTATGTACAAACATTGATACTTCAGCAGAAACTGTAAAGCAGAAAATGCATAAGCAGTATTATTTTGTGGGCTAGGCAGAAGTATGTGTTCCAGCACATAAAAGCTGGCTATGTTATTTTTATTAACGGTGTCTGCTAAATCTACTGCAAAACAGTAATAAGGAATGTAAATTAAAATACGCCATGTCAAACTGCTGAAGGTCACTATGGAATTTCCTCACAAAAAAGAGGTCCAAACTGATACTGAAGAACACTGCTTTACAATGGTATCAAAGGAAGCCTGAATTTAAAAAAGACTAGAAATGTAGAAAAATGGAATCTACCCACCAGTGAGCATGGTTTCAAAATCTAAAGATAAATTTCTTTTTAGATGATGACAGGTCAAGCATGTGTTCAACTGAATTTTCCTAGACTCAGGTCTTTATTATGAAGTTTTGCTTTAAAAACTAGAATATTAGAAATTAGAAAGTTTCTTACTTAACATAGTATCACACACTACAAACCACAGAAATCAGTAAAATATCTTACCTTGTGTTTTTCCATGAGTGCCACCATTTCAGTTATCTTGTGTTGACATCGGATATCAGTTTCTCTCTGTGTTGTTGTTGCTTCATCAGCAAGCAACCTCATCTTTTCTACCTGTTAATAACAAGTTTCATTTAATTCATGAACAACTAACAATATGTTTTTTAAAAAGTTTTAGTTTCATTTCTTCTTACCCCTGTGGGTGCAATGTATATATGTCTCATTTAGTGTAGTCTTCATTTGCTTTTAAGATGCTTTTCAAATCTTACATATTTTATACATATTATTAAAATGGACAAATAAACCTAGATTAAAAGTACATCCATTCTTCCATGGCAGACAAGTGTCATGTCAAACCACAGGGCCTTTTCAAGCATTCTTCCCTAGCATTTTTTGCTGTTACCATCGAAAAAAGTGAGTAGGAAAATACTAATACAGAAAAATTAAAATATAATTTGCTTCTGCTGTATTTATACCACAAATATTATTTATGTGTACAATATCTTAACAATTTTAAGTGGGTTCTTATTTTTAAAGGCATATACAAATGCTTCAGCTTAAGGATCTATGTACTAAAGCTTTGCTCACATGCATATGCAAGAAGTTCCATCTATGCTGATACATGCTATGTAAGAGCAAGGACTCCAGCCGATACAGCT
The DNA here is from genome assembly GCA_013398125.1 of Aegotheles bennettii. NCBI lineage: Eukaryota > Metazoa > Chordata > Aves > Caprimulgiformes > Aegothelidae > Aegotheles > Aegotheles bennettii. The sequence goes on along the minus strand of VZRW01009520.1, from coordinate 1,622,874 downwards.
TCATAAAACCATCATAGATTAAAAAAAAAAGTTACAGTAAAAATTAGCAATTCTCACCTCTTCAAGAAGTTTATTTTCATTTTCTTTTTTTGTTTCAATGTCTTTTTGATAGATGTCAACCGTTTCCTTATGTTGCTTGTTCATATTTTCCATCTCTAACTGTAATTTATTCACCTTTTAAGAATACAGGATTATTGCTGTTATTTGTTCAGGAATAAATATACCAATTATTTTTTTTTTTACCTCTTATTTTCAAGGAGAACCCTCTGTTACTTTTCAGGTTTATGACTATTCAATGTTCAGCTTTTTTCAGAAAGAGTTGAACTTTGGTCTGAAGTCACTTAGAGAATACCCATAGAAACAATAGCAACACCACAATGGAAAAGATAGTCCATACCAGTTTTGTGCACCCCAGTCAATAAAACAGTCCTAATGCTAGAGGCTAGTCAGTCACAAAGAATCACTCCAGTAGAAGAGAACTATCCATTAGCAATCTGACACTACTCTGCCTTTTGTACAAATCTGACACTACTCTGCCCTTTTTTACACTGGGACTTAAAACATTCAGTTTTTGCTTTGCACTCCTTCGCCTCATACATACCTTCCCCTCATAAATACTTGTTTTTTTGCTTTCTGCAGTAATTTTCTTTTTCAGCACCTTATTCTGTTGAAATAAAGTAAAATAAACACTATACTTTAATAATAGACTCCTTAATTTTCTGAGTATGCTTTCAGATAAGAAAGCAAATGTTTTATATTGCTGTGATACCTTTAGATATATTTATGTAAACAAAAACTGTTGAAAATTAAGTTACCACAAAATTTGTGGTATTTGTATTTGTACACAAATTTGTACACAATTTGTATTTGTGACTTAAAAAATGCACATACCTCCTGTTGCAACTCTTCAATGCATTTGGTTTTATTTTCCACCTGTTTCTTTAAGTTATTCAACTAAAAGAGATATTTAATAAACTACATTAATAAACTACAGAAAATTACTCGATGTGTTAAGAGTTTACTGTCAACATTCTCAAACATGCATTTACACAATTCTGATTAATTCCAATGGGACTGAAGCACATGCTAATGTGTTACAATGATTAGAGTTTTAACCATAAAGTACTACAAGAATTTTGCTGGCCCAATATAATCAACATTAATATCAGTGAACCAGTTCCTCAGTGGCTGAAGAGTTTAGAACAAAAAAAAGGTAACTTTACAGTTTAAAAAATAATCTTGAATGATGCTTCTACAGTCCATGTAAAAAGGGATTTCCATACCTTATTTTCCAGAATCTTCAACTGCTTTTCCTTTCTTGAAATTTCATTTTCAATACTCTTTGCCTGGAATTATAATTTTAAATCTCTGTGACTTTTACAATGAAATTCATTAAGTTGTTAACAAAAAGGTGTGCTTTGAAACTACAGTAAGAAAGTAAAAATATTTTAACATACTTAAACTCATACTACATATTGAAAGCTAATCCATACTCCATCCATCACTAATTGGGTATATGGAAATGGAAAAAAAAAGGGGTTCTCCGTTTGCCTGAAATCTAACAAGTCTGGACTTCTAAGCCTCCATGCAAAGAGTAAACATTCCACTGAAGGTCCTTGTTTCTTAAAATAAAAAGGCACACTGTGTACATATGTTAACTCAATTGGTAGCAGCACTGAAAGAAGAAAGCCTAAATCTCTTACAACTCTAGGTAGAGCTTTACATTTCGATTTTGTCCTATGTTATATATTTTCATGATAAAGCACATGATATAGCATACATTCTCTTCTCTTTCATCCAGTTGACTTTTAATCTCTTCACCTTCCTTTGCCATCTTCTCCTTCAAAGACTCCAGTTCATTTCTAAATGTCAAATTAACACTCATTGGTAAATATTTAACTTAATAACTTTAACTTCTTTTCATTACTGCTAAATAAACCCATACTTTATTTTCTAACAAGAGCTGCTAATGTTGATGAGCACTTCATAAGCTGTTCAATCAGTGTTCTGAAAATGATGCAAAATGTAAGTTATGTCTGACCTGTACATACTTTTTGTAAGTATGGAAAGATGTTCCCCTTATCCAAGTAAAATATATTCGAATCTGTAATATCGTAACACACCTAAGAAACATGAAGGGCTGCCTGTCTATTGGGTCAGTTGTACAGAGACTACTTCAGAGAGTAACTTTTAACCAGTTTCACCTTTTCTGATTTAATCCATAACCTTTAACTTCTATTTTCTTTCCCTTCACACCTAAGGTGTTAATGCAGAACAGGATAGGCTCTATGTAATATGAAGCTATAGCAAAAATTGTTCCTGTAGCAGTAGGTGTTGCTAATTTGTAGAAAATTCTACATGGCCAACATTAATACTAATTTTCTGTTTAGCTATATGACCTAAAAAAGCACCCATCAATCTAAAAGTCACAGGAAAAGGCATATGAACACAACACTTACACTAACTCTGAAGGAATCAAGTCTACTCCCTTTAATAATATTGTACATTAATATTTGGTTTTACTTGCCTTAGCTGAGCATTTGCTTCTTTCAGGTTTTCAACTAACTGCTTTGTATCTTCTTCTTTTTTAATATTATCCTAAATAAAGACCCATGTAAGTAAAACAAATAAAATTTAAAGTGACATCTTAAAAAATCCAAAGACATGTTATCCTTTAAAAACAGCTTGAAGTTTACAACTTGCCTCATGACTTTCTTGCAGTTTCTTGAGTTCTGTAGCCATACCACTTTTCTCTTGTGCTATTTGTTCTTTTTCTAATACAAGCTTATCAATATACACTGTCAGTTGTCCATTCTTTAGCCTAATTTAAAACAAATGGTCAAGAGAAATAAGAACATGTATTTTGAAGCTTCCTTTTAAGTTAATCCATTACAAAATGTGACTTCACAATGTAGTGAATGAGTACTTCACAGGCCTGTATCTACAAATTCAACCTTGGCAGCAGTTATAGTGATGCAAAAAGGCAACAGCAGAAGGAAAGAAACTGAGTCAGCTTTTACATAAATATGATGGTTGTTGAAGATGATGCAGTTCAATATCCAGCTCAAAGTAGGGTTAACTATGAATTCAGAAACTCTTCATGTGAATCCAACTAAGTCACAGCAATATAGAACAATTACATACATAAAATACAGAAAATGCAGTTTATAAATCTAATTATATAATGGATGTCATACTGTGTACTTAGGTTCAATATTTTCATTAGAAAAGAATTTCATTGTATATTAAAGTAACTTCTATGTAACAAAAGAATTAAACTAATACTGTATTTTCAAAAATGATCATACGCCTCTCGTTCAAGATCTGTATTCAGCGTCATAAGCTGTTTTAAATAATTTTGTTCCTTTTCAGCTGTACTAGTCAGCTGTACTTTCAAATCATGGATTTCTTTCTGCAGAAGAAAAAGAGACTGTTTTGAGTACACATATGTAATCTACAAGTCATGAAAGCTATCAGAAATTGACTGACAACACAAAGCTTTAAGACGAAATAAAAATACATACATGCCATAAATTAGCCAGACTGGCTAATTTACATCTCTGGTGTGATGTGGCCCGAGACACTGAACTCTAATACAAATGCCAAATATGTCCTCTATTTTAAGTCTATCTAGTCTGCAAAATTACTGACAAAATTAACTTTCCCTGGACATTATTTTAAATAAAGACATTTGCTTCAGACATCATAAGCTTTTGCATTCATCTAAATAAAAAAATTTAAAAATCACAGAATTCCAGTACTATGTGATAGAATAAGCACATATTTTGGATGCTTCCCAAACCACAAAGCAAAACCCTTCCCTCAGAAATTTGCTGTCATTACAAGATAAGGCAAGCCTTGTAATGGAATGTAGTTTATAATATATAAATGCTTTGAATACAGTTTTCTCCAAATAACTAGTGATACACTGATACCACAGGCACTGGCAGGCAGTTGATGGGGAGAAGGGGAAGGGGGAAGAGAGAGAAATGAGTTTTTAAGCATAGCACATAATGAACTTCCAGAATTTCTTATCACAGAAGGCTATGGAGGCAAATAGTAGGAGGAGGTTCAAAAAAAGCTGAGACAAGTCAACGCGAACAAGTCCATAAACAGCTAGCAAAGGCAACTGACAAGGATGTGTCCTCAAACATCCTTAATCCAGCTACCACAGGAATACAAGGGCAATGGATCATAGATAATAGTCATGCTCCTCTATTACATCGCATCTCCTGCTGTCATCATGAGCACAGCAGTGCATTGGGTGGAGCACAAGTCTGACTATGGGGTATTTCCTATGGTCTTGTATACAAGTGATAACGTGTAACTTAGCTATTTATAAAGATACATTGTTATTATCACCCTTTATTCAGACCTCTCTGGTTTGGAGAGCGTTTTTCATTTCTTTTTCTGTCTCCTGCAAGTTTTCTACAGTAGCCTCAAGATATTTCTTCTCCACTAGAAGTCCTTCAACTTTTCGCTGTTTCAAGAACATCAGTGAGACTCAGTTTAGAAAATTCAATGTACATAAGGACCAAACATAAGTGGCAAAATGCAAACATGGTTTCACGCTATTTTACTTCAGCTGATGTACTTTCTTTTTAGGCTTGTAAATACAAGATCATAACTAAAATAATCCTATATTAAAAGTGTACTTTTCATATAGCTTAGACTTCTGTAACAGAAAATGGGCCCATGTCACAGTTCAGTACGGTTCACAGAGTCCAAAGCTGATTACCTCAGGAATCTTCCCTCAAAGTAAGAACAGAACACCCAGTATAATGAGAATACATGGAACAGGGTGTTGCAACCCAAAAGATCTTTCTGCAAAGGGACATGCATTGACACAGTACACGACGCCTTCTAAATACTAAACGCTGCAGTATGGAGGACACCTCGCCATAACCAGCACCCTACAAACAGCAAATGGTAACAGAATTGTGAAGTAATAACCCTATGAAACCAATGAAATTGCAATTGTCTAAGTAACACATAGGACAGTTCAGTAGCAATATTAAGGCAGATTGTAAAGTGTTTATATGGCATTTAAAATACTTAAAAAGCAAGTGAGACTTCATATGAAAAGTAAATGTCAGGAGACTAATAAAATGAACATTTACCAGTGTTTCTGATAGCTCTTCAAGTTGCATTTCCTTGTCACATTTTAGTTTAGTCATCTCTTCTGCAGCACATGTAATGTAAAATCAATTGAACAGAAATAATTTCACATATTTAGCAGGCAGTTTAAAACATTTATCCCTTTGCAGTACCCAATTTTCAAAACCAACTAGCTACAATGACTACCAAAGAAAAGGGAGTTGGGTAAGTAAAAATAAATACAAGCATTCCTGACAGGTATAGGGTACTGTAAAAATATTTTTCCAAGCAACAGGGACAGTCTTCTTTACAGAAGACAGCAAGAAACATTTTTATTAATACCTAGCTCATTTTATTTCTTTCTACAAATCTTACCCAGTTCAGCAGACTTATTTCTGAGATCCAAAGCAAGTAGCTTTGACTCCTCTTCATATTTCTCCAATCTAAGGAAATGGTAATTAAAAAATGTATAGTACAAAGCACTGCACTTGAAACTTAAAGGGCAGTAAAAGAAAGTCTTACCACAAGCACTTTAACAACATTTGCCTTTCAACAAGTAATTACACCCAGATCACATATGAAGTTTAGGTTATATTCCCAGCAGCTCAGTAATCTAGTATTTTACTTGTAAGATCATTCTTTGAATTGAAACTGTTTAATTTACCTATTTTGCTCTTTTTGTAGCAAGCTTTTCAAATTGGAAATAGAAGTCTCAAACTCCTCTCTCAGAGATTCATGCAACACCTTAGTTTTCTTACATTCTTCCACCTGTGCTTCTTTTTCTCCAGTAACCTGAATTAATGTTTTCACTGCAGTCTGCAATTCAGTTTCTAAACTCTTTTGAGTAACCTACAAAAAAGTTGCATCATTTCCAAACATGTTTTGCAACAAACAGATACAATTGTTTCATATCTAAAGTAGCAATAATTATTTGTGCAATTACTTGTCTAATTTATATATCATGAGAAATAAGCAAGCTTTACCTCTCTTTTTTGCAATGAAACTTTAGCCTCTTCCAGTTCTGCCCTCAAATGTTCTTGATTAATCTGGGATTCCTTTAACATTTCTCCTTCATGTCCTAAGTAAAAAAGATATAAGCTTACATTTAAGAAAAATAGGCTATTTAACTAAAAAATAGCAGAGAGAACCCTTACTTTTTGCTTCTATTAAGTCAGCAATCTTATTTTCTGATTCCTGCAGCTGAGTCTTGATGTCTCTTATTATATCATCTTTTTCATCACTCTGTATGGTAAGAGCTGAAATCTAACAAAATTAAAATAATATCATAATGAAGTCTAGGAAAAAGGACATTCTAATTTGTGCATTGTGTATGATTAGCATACATACAGCTGTCATTCAAGTTAAATAATATGGTCAGTCTTGGCTAAATATTGATCAGGTCATATTACTCTGGATGAAAAAGCTCTTCGGTTCAAAATCAACATGAATTCCAACAGCCTAAATTTACTGGAACATTCACTAAAGTTAGCAGAATCTGACTTAAATGTGGCTCCAGCTGTTATTTTTGTCTTTTTTACTAATGCCCAGAAACACTCCTTGCCCCTTTCCAGTGTCACAACCTTCCTCACGAAAAACAACTCCTGACCTTCCCATATAGAGAGCGATGCTCTGCTTCTCAGACTCCTGCTTAAGAACTTGAGCTTAGTCTTCCATAATGGCTACCCTCATCACCACTACAAAAAACATACTCTTATCTCAGATTCCTAAACTCTCTTACCAGCCTGGGGTCTGATATGGGTTATAATCCTTCTCACCTTCTTACCAGATACCAACTATACCTTTCTTAATTATAAGGAGTGATAATTGCTTTGCTAATTTTATGCTTCTGCACAAGCTACTTTTATAAAGGCAAGTACATGTATAGAGAACAGAAAGAGTATCCAGTGTTTACACAACGCTTTTAAATCGTGTCACTAAGATGTCCCTCATTACAATACAGCAGCCTATTTCACATTTTATTCCAAATAAATAACACAGAAGGAACACATCATCAGAAGATAATTTGCATTATTATTTTCTATCTTTCCAAAATACAAATACTTTACAAACAACCAGGCACTCTTAGAATAATAATTTTCATTTGATATTAAAGAAATTGCAAGATTTGTTTTAAAAATAAAGCTGTACACATTAGATTGTAAAACTGAGCAAACCTGCTTTTCCTTCATACTGACTTCCAGTTTGCATTCTTTTTCAAGCTTGTCCACTTTTTCTGCTTCTTCTTTTACTTTTGAGATATAGCAATATCCACAGTTAATATACTAGCTAAACCATACTCGGTTAAATACGATTTCCAGTTTAAGACTGCACATCTGTACAGTTATAAGAAATCTGTTTCCTAGAGTAATTGTTGAGGTTATGTTTGAAATTATTTTCTATTTACTAATATTTGCACCAGCTTTCTACAAAGTTAGTCCATTATTCCATGTATTATTTGTTTGTTATAAGAAACTAACAGAAATGCACAATAAAAAAGAAACATGCTCATATTAGTATAAACAAAGCAAACATAGTTAAAATTTCTGTAGCCATACACCAATGCATTATCATTTAAATAAACCAACTACATAAAAGTAAGTAGTGATCTCTAGACTGTACTCCACAGACAAAACTTACAAGTGACTATTTGAACAATAAAGATCCAAATCTGTCCCAGTGGAAAAACAAGAGGGCCCAGGTATTTAACAGAAGGCAGCATGAATAAAAGAGGATCCAGACTGCCAGCGTTAACACTTCCCTGTCCTAGCATTTAGTATCTTTCTGACCCAAAACTGCATGCAATAACATCTATGAAGTACAAAACCATTAAGCCTGCAGCATAAACAATTCTCACATTTGAAACACATTTCCAATCTGGTGTTCTCTGCTTGCACACGAAGCTCTTCAAATGCCATTATCATTCTCTAAAAATAAAATTCAAAATATAAGTTCATATAAAACTAAGTACTTTCAGTAATGAAGAGCTATGTTTATGGATTGCACACAAATAGTATTACAAGCTCATTCATATTTGTAGGAGAAATTTTGTTTAAAAGTTCAGAGCATAAACATAACAATGTTGTAATTATTCAAAGTTGTAAGTTTAAGAATTTCTATACTCAAGATCTAAATTTCAAGGATGAAATATTTTTACTGATTCATGTTTGCAGATAACTCTGATATCTCAACATACCCATATAACTCAGACCGCGTTTGATCCTTTTAACAAGCTATGTCACTTACTTCAACATTGTTATTAAGTTCCATGTATAGTTGTCTTGTTTCTTCTCTCTCATGTTCATCTATCAAAGTAAGAATGTACCATAAAATTTTCCTTTTGAATAAGAGTGCCAGCTCTAAGAGCTATTATGCTTACACAGCATAGTGAATCAAAAAAGGAATCATAGGGTCTTTCTTATTTACAAAAAGTCATTACAAAACAGGGTGCCAGCAGTTATATAATCTGGAGAAAAATGTATATTCCTTTGACACATCAAAGAAGCTCAGCTTTTCAAGTTTCCTTCCTAATCTTTTTATGTGAAGAGTGTAATTCTGGATCAATTTATATAATTATATTACTTTTTACAGTATGAAGGTTGTTGAATAGTAACATATCTGGATTTAGCATTGCAGAACATCCATGTATTAGACCTATGGCTTCACTTCTAATTTCACTCTGATGCACAGTCACATACAGTTTACCTCAATCAGAAAACATATGTGGAGCAAAATGATAGCTTTCCCCTTCGGGAATTTAGAGAAAGCTAGAAGCACATTTACTTTTATAAATCAAAATTTAAATGGCATTTACATTTAGTGGATTTCTCTGTGAAATGAGTACAGGTTTCCTTGAGCAGATCACACAGATGCCTTGAAGCGCTGTTTCTAAAAGAAGGGAAAAACACCACAATATGTTGTCACAGGAATGCATGGTACTTTGCATACCTAAGTAGTAACAATATAAATGCACTGATGACCTTCACAATTTAACAGCTACACTTAACTTCCCATACTAATATAGTTTCCAGCATAAAACCTAATTATTTTCACAAAAACATATTTTACTGTATTACTTACTCTTTTAAGAGATCTTTATTTTCACAAATCTCATCTTCTAGTTTTAAACTTAGTTTTTCATTTTCAAACTAATTTCATAGAGAACAAACAAAAACACATTGTTACTGAAAAATATACTAAAAACATACTTTCACTTCTCAAATGTCACATGAAAAAGTAATTATCTACATCAGAAGACAGAAATCTGCTTTATCAGATATCCCATGCTGACCCATATTTCAATTTGCATGAAAAACATAATAATAAACAATAATTTACCAGCAACTGAAACACTTACAGGTACGTTATTCATAGGTACATTCACACACTACATTTGCACACCCCCCCTCAGAATAACCATTTTCTCTAGGCAAAAGTCAAACAATCAAATATGACTCAGGTTACCAAAGCCAGTGGGAAAAAACCAAACAACAACAAAAAAGAAGAACAAATAAATAGTTTGAAATACGTATTTCAGTCACAAAGCTGTCCATCACTATCAGCAAGATAAGAAACTAAATCAGAGTGCACTATTTCCTGTCTGTGCTGAATACAGAAATATACATGAGCATACTTTACACGTACCAGGAAGATGAAAGCTTATTCAGTCTTGGACATATTTCTGTATACCCACAGTATGTAAGTATTACAAGGTTGGAATGCATATTATTAAAAAACGGAAAACTATTTTTAAAAAACAAAATGTTACTTTTTCCCTTAATAACAGCAGAGCCATAGGTCACTGATATCTAGCCAAATGTCTTCTTTGAAGTCATCACATTAACAGCTGAAAATTTCTTCGATATCTGCAACATTCTTAATATTTAATCATACAAATATTTTCACCCTAAATCAGGAATAGCTTTCTTTTTGCTTTACATATTCAATGTATATTGTACAATACTGGCCTGCAATTCTTGAATTGCCTTACGCTGGGCTTCAATAACTTTTCTATTTTCTTGAAGTTTTCTCTCTTTCTGCTTTAGTTCTGATTCTACAGTTAGTTTCCACTGCTTGATCTTCTCAGCCTCTTTGTAGAGTTTTGAATACAATTCATTCATTGTTTCTATAGTCTATTAAAACAGGTTCCACAATTTAATCTCAAATACTGTTTAATTATATTTCAGATACATATTTATCTCTTTAAAATATCACAAAAGTGTCCACAGATGGTGACATAAGCTTATATACGATCAGAAACCAAAGTTTAAATCTTTGTGCATCCACTGTGTATCAACAGACATTACAGAATAAGTAAGACACAAACACAAGTGAAAAATATTCCACTGACTTCAGATATATTGACTACCCTAAACAGATAGCCTTAAAAATATGGGTAACTGCGCTCCACGAAAAGCCAATAAAAGCTTTGCTAGAATTATCAGTAGAGCCAAGATTCCTTCCATCTCTTCACACCATTTCCCTCCTCTTATGCTGACAGATCCTGCCGAATACAAGTAAAAGCAGCTTCAGAGATCTTCTCCAAGACTACCTGTGATATGTTTTTGCAGTTAACTCATACACAAAGCAGGGAGAAAAAACAACCAGCCTCGTGCTCTTAGAACATCTTTAAAGCACTGGACAAGCAGCACTTGATTAGTGGTTTAGATAGGTAAGAGCAACATAGTAGGCAACAGGGCAGTTCTGCACTTTCTTTTAGTTATGATTTTACCTAACACTAATCTTGTTTTGGATGCATCATGCTATTATTACAGTCCTAACTGTTCTTCAAAAGCTGCTAAGGCTAAAAGAAGTTTAGTCCTCAGGGATATGAAAATCATTAGGAGAACTGTGAGAAATGTGTTCCATTTTGCTGCAGCAAAAAAGCATTCTGAATCTGGGAAGCAGAGGAAGCTACCACAAAAATGATTAACTTTACTGAGCTACACACTAAAGCAGAAAAACATTAGTAAAGACACTATGAGAAGAATCAAATGCTTGAGGAAACCACTCCATTAAATTAATTGTTTTATAGATAAAATAAAGCCAGACAAGATAATTGAGATAAGCTGCTTCTATTTTCCAAAGAATGACTTCAGTGCTTCTGCCTTTCAACAGCCTATTCAGAACCAGTTTCACAAATATGTTTAACCACCTACCACTTACTCTGATTAAAACTCCCAGACTCCCCAGGCACAAGAAAAACCTCACAAACAAACTTGGAAATCACCTTAATATTCAAAGGTTGATCTCCAGCTATGTTCACTGAATGACAAATACCTCCCTCATAACAGAAGGTTATTATTCCCCTTTGGCTACTTCCTTTAGCCCTGAACCTACTGACTAGTGTTTTCTTTAAGCACTGTTTTGGGAACAAATTAATAGGGTCTAAGAAATTAGATAAGCTGAGTTTATACTTAGCTGACCTCTTCATCTACCTCAGAGCAAAGTTTTACTTGCTGTGAAATCGCATCTGAAATACGAAGAGATTTTTTTAGAAAAATGTTGATCAAAATAACAGAGGAATTGGATTTAATGTCACAACTATGAAATTGTTAAGCTACTTTCGAAAAATGATCAACGATATTAAATTTTAAAAGAACATGCAACTTAAGTGCTTGTTTCAGTCTTACCTGAATCAGTGATTTCACCACGGTTTGGTGTATTCACCATGACAAATGGCAAATTAAAGTCCTCATCTGGGCATTTGTTAAAACCCTGCATGAATTTAAAAGTTAGTTTCTTACGGGTAGATTTATAAAGGATTATAAAGCCCAGAAATAAGTACAGCTAATGTGAAAATAGAATTTTCCATTAATGAATCAGCTACCTACAACCTTCAAAGCCCAAGGTATTGGTGTGGTCTTTGGCACTCTCCTGCTTACTTCTTACTTCACAACAGCTTCTCAAATTGTCAATCTGTTGTAGTTTGCTTTATAGACAAGTCTGTGGCCAGAGCGGAAGCTTTTGATAACAAGAATTTATTAGCTATTGCATGCCTGTACACAGCTGCATGGTAAAGGGCTCATGAACCAAAATTGTTCTTTTCAAGTCCAGTATTTGATACTTATTTCTTGTTTTATTCCCATGAGTACTTCTAAAGCACATCCAATTGTCTTAGCATGAAAATATCATTTTACAAGGCATTTTAAGTCATAGAAATTTGTCCTGTAAGCAGTGTTAACTCACCTCCTGTCAGAACATCACCTTTGAACCTAAGCATACTTCATAAGGAGCCTCAACATAAAAAAATACCCTGTTGAGTTCACGTAAGTCAAGAGTGTAGGGACTGAACATTTTCACTGTACACTGGAGCTGGTGGGGTTAATAAATCAAAGCCAGTAAGGGTATGAGTGATCTACTTCGACTTACTGTTCTGAATTACCCACAAACATGCACTTATCAGCGGTGGCATACAGTCAGAACACACAGCAGGTGCTTGAGGAGGTTATTCTCTTCAGTTTTGACAGAAAAAAAGTCTTTGAAGTTAAAACTTAAGATGTTCCCCCCCCCCAAAATGTTCAGAAGGCTGAGTTCATACTGTGTGCTTCCCACACGGAGGTTTAAGACTTTGCTCCCCCCGTGTCCCCCTGGGGGGACCCCCGCCCCGCCGCCCGCTCCTCAGCCGTCGCCTCCAGAGCCCCCAGGCAGGCGGCAGCACCGTTTACCTGGCACAGCCCCGTCGCCCGAGCGCTCGCCTGGGGTTTGACCGCAGACACCTGCCCACCGCTGAAGCGCGGCGGCACGAACAATTTGAACGGTTTTTCTTTTTCCATGATCTCGGAAGGAGAGGGCAGGAGCTCAGCGCCGACACCGCATGGCGGGGGCACCGGCGGCCCCGAGCCGCCTTGGTGCTGAGGGAGGGCGAAACGGCGGGAAGCGGCGGCACGAGATCGAGGCGGGGCGGAGTGGCGGTGCTGAGGGGAATGGGGGGGCTCTGTCGCGGTGCTGAGGGGAGCGGGGGCTCTGTCACGGCGCTGAGGGGAGAGGGGGCTCTGTCACGGTGCTGAGGGGAGCGGGGG
>VZRW01009520.1:1591320-1609079 GCA_013398125.1 Aegotheles bennettii | reverse complement strand
GGCGGGAGCGCGGTGCGGGGCGATGCCAGGGGGTGGTCGCCTCACGGTTTTACCTGAGAAAAACACGGTGGTCGCTACAAGCAGGGCGTACTCGGTCTCTGTCACTTTGAGCTCCCCCATGCTTCTGTAGAAGTAAAACAGCGCGGTGATGAACTCCTCGGTTATACCTTGGAAATGAGATAAAAGAACCAGTGTTAGCTCGGCGCAGAGGTGGGTGCTGCTCACACTCTGTCCTGGTCTTCTAAGGCTACACGCTGTGGAACGGTTAAACTTGGTGAAAACGGTGTTAATTTCTAAAGTAGTAACAAAAGTTGTATTGTAGTAGTACTGTGGAGCCTTTGAGATCATCTATCATCCATCCATCCATCCATCCATCCATCCATCCATCCATCCATCCAGGCTTTATCCTAGAGCACAATCAAACACGAGCACGGCCTTCTCCTCCCATGAGGGTGCAATGCCTGCACCTGCCCAAGGCACTTGAGGGGGGAAGAGGATGAGCAGCGGCCACGCTGACGGTGCAGCTCAAGGTGGTGAAGAACAGGGCCAGCAAAGCCAAAGACTCTCAAGTATTTTGATTCCAAGACCAATGTTACCTGTGGTAGTGGTGGAAGTTGGGCTCTCTTCGCTGTGAGACATTTCCATGGAATAAATGTTGTTTTTATGAAGGTTTTGAACGTGACATGTTCCATGATCAGAGAGCCTTACGTGACCTGGAACAAGAGAGATGACAGTTCCCAGCCAAGCTTAATGTGTCTTCAAATATTTGTCTGCATCTGCTTTGCAGAGAAATACCTGAACATGTCTGACTTCTCCCCAGACCCATGCAGGTAGGAAAAAATCGTTCTTTTTGGCATCCAGCACCAAATTAATCTGTTGCATTATTGTTAGTCAAAGTCTGTGTTAAGTTTAACACAATATACAATCTCATTAATACAGCTAGTATTATCCATTCACTCCACAATTTGTGCAAACACTCAAAATGTTGCTCTTTCTTTGTAACCAATGGGAGGAAAACAGAGATCAAACTAATTTTTATTTCTTTTGAAAAAAAAGCCTATAGAATGAATGTGGGCATTACTGGTACTATTCTAAGTACCAGTATGGTTGAATAGGAAATTATGTGAGATTAACTGAATTAAGAGGAATGGAAGTTGTTTCAAAATGACAAAACCTCGTGCTGATGTTAACAGAAATCTTGTCAGTCCAACTTACTTTCACTTGTTGGTGGTTGGCATTCACTAATTCTCTGGTTATATATTTGGGCTGAATGCAAAAACATTGCTTCAACTGTCGACCCTTTTAGCAGCGCAATCTGATCTTCACTAGCTAAACTTTCAAATCCTGCAGAGGAAGATACATGTTAAGAATCATGTTAAGAATACTGTTATTTTGTCAACTTTACATTGAAGTGCAGTGAATTTAATTGCATGTTCCCTTGTTCTTTATTAAAGGAAAATATGAATAGGAGCACCTGTTTAGACCCTTCTGTGCTTCCTTTTCCTCTGAAGGAACATTTCTTTTTTCTTTTATGACTATAATAAATTGTAAACTGAACTGGATTTCAAAGAAATTGTTAAAATAGTAATTAACTCAAGATGGTATTTTAAAGTCCCTTTTACTATCAGAAGAAGTCTCTGCTCCATGTCAGAAATGTAAATCTAATCATAGCAAGCTTTTTAAGTGAATGCTTCAAACTTATTCTCATGACAAGTCAATGGTAACCTTGATCACTAGAGTTGGAAGATACAACAGTCAGTTGAATGAGACTTTTCTGAAAGCCTGTATTTTTCTTAGTCACACCATCAGTATGGTTTCTGCCTCTTAAAAAAAAAAATCACACTATTCTGCAACACTTCCCAAAAGAAGGAACTTACCTGGAAGTCTTTTTGTGAAATCCACTAACACTTGTACATGGACAACGGCTGTCTCAGAAAGACGGAGAAAACTTTCCTCAGGGCTTGCCGTTTCTTGTAGCTGCATAAAAGAGTATTTAGACATCTGATACAACCAAAGTACAGTGCTTAGGATAATAGTAACTTAGCAATGCAGCATGATTATTCTGTATACGTACAAACTTCTTTGCTTCCTCAAGGGGAATTGTGTGTTTTTGGTGTGCTGCTACAATGTGGTCAAGAAGCTGATGTTCCCCTGGAGTAAGTTCCATCTTCTCTGGGATCTGTAAACCAAGTAAACTAATCAAGTGACAATGACTCGGGGCAAAAATAAATGCTGAAGAGATATTTTAAATAGAAAGATATCCCACTTTTCCAGATCTTGTTGTAGATGACACGTGCTTACTGTTCAGTCCCTCATCTTCCAGTTTTACGTTGCAAAGAAAACTGCTCTTCTGTTTGAAGTTCTTCCTGAGTCGCTTTGACTTGCACTGTACCTCAGTCAGCAAACCTGCAAGGTATGGAAGTCTGTAGCAATAGGTATACTTTCAAATAATCACAATCTGAAATATTTATTTTTATTATTATTGTAGGTAACACGAGTCTTTTATCACAGGAGCCATCACCTATAAGAAACTACACTTCCTAGAGAATACAGCAGCGTGTTATTGTCTGCATTTAGCCTGTATGTGGGGCTAAACTATAGCAGTTGCTCTATCACCCAGTGCTCTATCCTCCCCCCCAGCTGAAAAGGGGATTCAGGAAAAGAAGAGGAGACCTATGGGTTGAAACAAACAGATTTAATGAAACAGCAAAACTATTATTAATGTAATACCAATATAAAGTATACAAAGCTATATACAGCCCAGTAAATATACAGCAATCACAATAAACAGAGAAGCTGTCCTCAGGAGCAGAATGAGGAGCAATCCCCTCTAGGGATGATGACCTTCAGGAAAACAAAGAGAAGACCCCCACCCTTAGGAAACTTCCTCCTTTATAATAAGTGTGATGTTTCTGGTATGGGATACAGCTGTTAGCCAACTTGAGCCAGCGGCCCTGGCTTTTTCCCCTCCTAGCATAAGCTCCCAGCTGACTCCAAACTGCTCATGGCCCGCATACCATGGCTGACCTATGATTCTATTCCAGTGAAACCAGGACAGTTACTCATTAGGCAAATTAGTGTGCAGTATCCACCAAAGGCCTGAGTGTTTGCAGTCTTATGTTATCTTGTGTGTGGCTCTCATATACAAGCATGAGAATTTTTAATGAAAAACTATTGTGCAATTTTTTATCTGATAAGAGTACTTCTGTCAAGGTTCAGGATATCTAGCTGTCTCTTGTCACCACTTTCTTTTTTAAATTCTATTGTATTTAAACAGCAGTCCTCTTAACTTCAGGAGATGCTTCCCAAGCATTGGCACTTTGTGCACATGGAGATGCTACAGGTGCTACAGACTCACAAGTTAAATTTTCCTACAGCTAAATGAAGTTTAGATCAATACCCTTTGGCTCTAATGAGGAATAGGGGTTGACTTTGGTTTTATCCACGTTGATTAGTCAAGTAGACAGCATGGAAGGAGCACTTACATTCTGCCAGCATTCCCACAGCTTTACACTTTTTCAGGCGACACTCTTGACACTTCCTTCTCATGTACATGTCCATTTCACAGTGACCACCATTCTTGCATCGATACACTGCGTTTTTGGTTATGCTACGTCGAAAGAAGCCTACAGACAGGGATCAGGTTGTGACTGGAGGAATCTAAAGAGTTGTATCTCATAATGATTTAAAGAATTAAAATGTGTTTTGGGTTTTTTGTTTGTTTGCTTGTTTTACAATGGAAACATTTCCTTGATTTTAGATTTCCTTTTAACAACATAGTTTATTCTTTCTGACTAAGATTAATTGCTGTTTTCCTTACCTGATTAAGACAGCTTAAACTTAAATATATATACTTAAATGCATATTACTTATATATACATAAGTATATATGTATACTTAAATATTCAAACTTAAAATATAAGTAGCAAGTAATTATTACTTGGTTTTGGTTAATTAATAGAATTAATAACCCTGAAGTTATTAATTCTACCCTGAAGTAGATCTATAATAAATGGTCATGAGAAAATCAACACTTGATTAAACAAGCACTATTCTAGTGAATAATCAATGCAAAAATCAGTTGTATTAAATGCTCATATTAAATACATACTGTGAAAGCATTTCTTTAAAAAATGTTACAAAAATGTGAATCTGGAGTGAGTGTGTTAAGATAAAGGGTTCTTTAGATAAATTGCAATCCTCTGTAGAAACGGCAACTTAAAAAATAATGAAATCTGTTTGCTTAAACCACAAACGTGGAACATCATTTTGAGCACTGTGGGACCATGGTGCTGGGTCAGACACAGGTCAGCCTGTGCTCCTCTTACCTTTACAGCCCTCACAGGTCAGTGCGTTGTAGTGATAGCCAGAGGCCTTGTCCCCGCACACAACACAAAGCTCCTCCTGTCCCTTCAGCCTCAGAGAAGAGTGGTTTAATCTTGGCCGTTTTAGTCCTTGGTATCCACCATCATCAGAGTGGGGAGCCACGAACGAGGGCTTGCTCAGTTCACAGCTGCTGATAATACACTGCCCGTCACTGTACTGGGCGTCCAGGCCATACGTGCTGTACTGGGACTGAGGGGGCTGTGGTTGTAGTACCGGGGGAGGAATTGGAACTGTGGAATATTGGCAGTATGGTGCAGGCTGAAAATCAGTGTCCTGCAGCTGATAGTTGATGTGCTCCGATAAAACATCTGGATACAGGAGAAATTGAAAATGAAATAAAAACCTGAAGAATATCTCAACATCAGCCACCTGAAAGCTTTAAGATGTTTTATAGATTAAATATTTAGTAATAAATACTAGAGGAACATGTTTTCAGAAGGGCAGTCTGACACATTCTTTTAAAATGTGCTATCTGTAATGTTCTTAAGTAAAATCTTTGATGTAGTGAAGATTGCTTGGTAGTAGTCTGAGCAGTGTCATGTGGGTCCCACTGGATTCTTATTACTAGATAATTGAATATCACTTGCCGTCTGATGTTATAGCTAGCTTTTAATTTACCCTGAAAAGTTGTTTTTATTAGTTGTCCTTATTACAGAAAAATATTTTCCCTTAAATAAGTGAACTTGTTAATGAGTGAAATGACAGCACCAGTAATGTTTATATGAAATAATCAGTCAGCATAGTTACATTGTGTACAAAAATCTGTATGTATTTCAATACACTTTCAGTATGAGCTTGATAGTCAAATGTGTAGCTTCTAAGAGCTTGTAAAGTTAAAGTAAAATGAAAAAAAACCCCCAGGAATTTCCACAGATGTTAATTTTACTATACTGCTTTTTCATAATATAAATTTTTTGCTTTACTCACCATAATACTGTGTGGGCTCAGGAAGACAATACCCATCAGGTACAGTGACAAATGTGTTTGCCATACTCTGCTCCCAACTGCACTGTTTCATCCACTTTACTAGGTGGTAGGCTTTTAAGAAGGCAATCTAGATAAATTGAAAAGTAAGAGAAACATCATGTGAGAATGAATTGCTGGGTAGGTTTGGCTACAGAGCTGAAACCAGAAAATTCCAGATTATCAGACAGTTTGCAGACCGTAAGAAAATCAGAGGTGTGTGTGAAGTCACATAATAGTTCCCAGGAGGCTGCAAAACATTTGATTGTCCTAATAGTACAGATTCAGAGTAGAGTCAACTCCTAAACTTTGAAGTTATATTTAGAACTGGTTTACTCCTTGTTTTACACAAAACCATGTAGGGGAATAAGGCTAATCACTAGTAAATTCTCTAGTTCAGGAAGATATTAAAAGGAGCTTCACTGGATGGAAGAAACTTGCTTTCAGAATGAGTTGGGGCTTTCGCACTAATGTAGATGTAGTGAATAATCTTTTTCTGCACAGAAGTGCAGTGAATTTGTTTCATTCACTTTTTATTCAAATTTGAAGCAAGTAAATATAGGAAAATAGCCTAGAAAAGCCAGAATAGAATATCTCCTCTCCCTCATAATTATTCTTTTATGCAGTAAAAGTCAGCTTTGCCCCACTTAAGCACTGTGTAATTTACATTAGGTTCCAAATTTAAGAGCTTGTATTCCTATAAGAGTACAAAGCAGCCTGTAAAGACCAAAAAAATCAATCTCATGTAAGATGTATTGCCCTCTAGAGAGCTTTCCTGTCCCTTGATTATTGAAAGATCCTAGGCTTCTGGTTGGATGCTCTGATGTTCACCGTAACAAAGTGTACTGAGAGCTCACAGTGAGCACAGTTGGTGCGGGATAGCTGTTGTTCTTTGAGCTCTTACCTTACTTTTCAGTAATTTCACTTTCTAGAGAGGTTCTGAAAATGTGTGTTCTAAAAGATCTTAAAAAGAGTTTTATTAAAAAAAGGATGTTTATATGGACACCAGCATCACCTGGGTTTGAGATTACGTATGTGTATAGACAATCCCTGGTATTGCTTGGCAATTGAGTGGTACTGGAGTAGCCATTAGAGAGGTAAGTTGGAAATCTTTTCCTTGCCCTCTGGTCCCTCTTGCATGTGTGGAGTGCATGAGAGCGTCACTAGTTAAAAGTGTGTTGTATCTGATGTGCATTGAGTAAGGACTTCACAAGACAATTTGCTAGTGAACTTTTCATAGGCTTTCCCTGAGCAGATGGGAAAGACAAAAAAGTTGTAAAAGGCAAGTTAGTATTTGGAAAGTGTAGGAAAACAAACCTTACATGTGCAACAGGATTCTCTTGCAGAATTTTTGGCAAATGGGGTTTAAAGATGTTCCATGACAGACTCACATGTTGGGTTTTGTGCAGTACCTGTACCTAGCTACAGCTGAGAAAATGATTATGTCATTTCAGGGAATCTGGATTGAAGCTATGTCTGGAAAAACTGAACATATCTTTGGGACTGAACACTTTCTCTTTGTGTTGTCAGCAGGAGGTGAAAAGATGCAGTGATGCTGGAATGCTGATTTTTTGTTATCTCTGCTAGTAAATATTTGTTTGAAAGAGAAATGACTCACCGAATCATGAGATCCTTATCACTTAGATCAATTTGGCCTGGTCAAAGTCTACATTTTTCCCAAAAAATGTGTGTTTGCTGAAGAAATGTGTTTCTGGATGCCAGTAGTTTCTTTAAATAAAAATAATACTAGAAGCTAAAATAAAATTACACTGTTCCGTTGATAAAAATACTATGTTGGGAGTATGAAGCACATATTATCAAATGCAAGGTGGTCAGTTGATTCTAAATCTTGGAAGCAGATTTTCATTAGACAAAGTGTCCTCAATTTAGGTATTACATGAGAATGGATTTGAGGATTTAGCCCTTCCTACTGATTTTTCTGGCTAGTAGAAGTTACCAGTTGCAACCACAGAATTCCCAGCTTAGAATGACACTTTGTAAATTGAAACTCTTAAATTAAGAGAACGTTATAACAGTATTAATAGTAATTCCAGTGGTTATTTAAGGAATGCTATACTGTCTTGAAATGAGACCTAATGGCCTGTGCATTAATGTTAACCGTTTCATTTTCTGACACTTGAGAGTTCAGTGTTAACAAGCTTGTTTTGATATAAGAAAGCATTAGGCTTTTGAAAACAAAAAAATATAAAGAACAGAATCAGGTATTTAAGGAAGGAACTTCATTTTATAGTTTGATTATTTATAAGATTGACTGCCATAGTCATGTGCTACAACCTTTGCCTCACCCTTTATATATGAGTGGGTCAGCATTAGGGAAGCTTCCTCCAAACCTCAGGAGCTGCTGAAGTTTTGTGATGCATTCTATGCTGGTCTCTCAAAAGTTCAGTAGCCCTCCCTAATCTCTCACACCTCACTGAGAGTGAACCATGACCTAAAGGACGCTTCTTTAGCCCCCACATACATTCTTTAACTCTTTGGCATGCAGGCAAGTAAATTCTGCACACAAAGCTTAGCTGCACACTGTGAAGCAGTGGAACCCTTGACAGAATGAAGCATATGTGCCCAATTGTAATTTTCAAAACATAATACCTCGGGCAAAGTTGAAATAAGATTGGAGTAAGAGCTTTGTTTTTTTGGGACAGTTATAGCCATGCTGTTGCCAAACCAAAATGTTTTGTGCCCATTTTTCTCTTCTCTGTGTACTCAAAATATAACCATACATTTTATGTGTGTGTGCTTTAGAGAGGAAATGAAAAAAATACATTCCCAGAGATGATGCATAAAGGTCTTTACCCTAATAAGTGGAAGTAACTGGAAACAAAAGAAGATTTTTTTTTAATAACTTGTTGTATAGAATGACAAGTAGTTACACAGTTGGGATGGAAGTCTTTAGTCCTTAGTCCTTAGTCAGACATACTGACATGAAAGACAATGTTGTCTGCATAAAGGCACGGGTTGTTCCCTGCTTTTCCTTCTCATTTAATTGTGAGGTGCTATTTCTGCTGGGTATTTTCAAATGTGAAATCCTAATCATTCGAGGGGAGGGGCTTGTTTGTTTGTTTTTCATTTTAAAACCTCTACAAGTGTGATAATATAATTTATTTTTTTCAGAAGATGTGACCTAGACTCTAGGTCACTTAAGTACATTTGAAAATATTGCACTTTTATAGGCTTAGTTTCGACAATAATCAGTCATCTGAAAGTTCAATATAAACTGAAATTGGGATGGAAGTCTTTGATTGGTTATCCATCTAATACAGAAATCCAGCAATATTCAGTTACTAGTCCTGACTGAAAGAGTTTTCAATTTATCAAAGGTGGAAGCCATCAAAGAAAAAAGAAAAGAAGAAAGCCATTAATTGATAAAAGTAAAGTAGAATCACAAATTAGTCACTTAACAGAACACACACTTTCAGACTAGACGTTCTACTGTACATCTAACTATTATTTATGGTGAAAGATGTTTTTATCATTTTTATTGCTATAAAATGCCATATGATAAAGTAACATATCAACTTACATAATTAAATTTATTAACATGCGAAGCATACTTCTTGTAGGAAAGGCTCCAGGGAGCTCTTTAAGAGGTATGTATTGACAGTACTTTAACTGCTATTGTAAATATTTTGACAGTTGAGTCACAGGGAAATTTCTTGTTTACAGGGAATTTTAGGAACTCAAGCTGAAGGTCTGCAACATTTATCTAACACACCTTGTGACATGTAGTGGATCATGTAGTGGAACTAGACAGCACATTTCAATCTCAGTGTTAATCACTGTACTTTTTTTGCTTAGTTTTCTAATTGGTGAAATTTAAACCAAAAACTAAAAAAAAAAACCCTGAGCACAATCAGTGGCAGTTCTGTGTGATGCCAGGTGATATATTCAGTTTCACTCAAGCAATTCAGTAATCACCGATTACTGTAATTAAAGAATGATTTTGTAACATCACTTGATTGATCCTATATGCAGCTTACATGCATTTTTAAGGTTTTATCTGTTTCTCCCAGTTTTAACGTGCCAAGAAGCTCCCCAAAGCTGCTATTTGAAGAAATCCCAATTCTCATTAAATGTGTTCCTTTCTTTTCATATAATAACCATAATAGGAATAGGCTTATGTCACTAATGGACTGTGTTGTAATTATGTTGAAGTCTTCCTTTGGAGTTGTTACCCCATGAATTATTATTTGAAAGGTATCATTTTCATACGTGGTAAAATAAGAGATTAGATGTTGTTTGAAACTTGCAGCTTTCCAGGTACTGTGGGGAAGGGGCACAAATAATTGAATTTAAAAGTAGTTTTACTTCACTCTGTATGTCAAACGAAGAATTTTTGGAACCAATTTTTGGCAGTAGGATACCAAATTTTGAAAGTGTGCATTTTCTACTTTCATTTAGTCAGCCATTTGAAAAGAAAGAAAAAAAGAAATAAAAAGAAGAAAAAAGTCCAATGCCTGAAATATTCTCACAGGGCAAATTGATTTATGGCTAGAGTAACTATTTCTAATCCCAGAGCATTCAGAGAAGTGAATTAAATACTTACAGTAGCTCCAGAGAGTTTCTTGCCTCCAGAGTTGAGTCTGCTGGGCTGTAGTGCTGATCCTAGCTCTGAGTCCAGCTGGAGCTAACTGGGCCTTTTCCCTATTTATCAGTTTCTGCGCATACACCAGGCTCCAGACACTCCGCAGAGCAATGCTATGACTCTGAGACACAAACTTCCCACACAGCCTTTTCTGGGGTCGAAGCAAGGGCAGCTGCAAGTCCACATAAATCAAATAATAACTGGGTCATCAGGGACAGAGGCCATGGGGACCCTCACGTCACTTTCCCAGAGTTCTCCCTGTCCAACTACTAAATATTCTGCTTTCTGGGTAGAATTTAAAATTCTCCCATTTTGATTGCTTAACATCGACATGGCTGAGTGTTAACAGACAATGTTCATTTCCTGGGCAGAGAAAAGACTGCAGTAGTATTATTTGGAGGTACCTACATGAAGTACTGATTGAATTTGGAATCACTTGATCGGGCCAGAATCTCCAAACACAAAACACTCACCTTGTTCTCCCTGTTCTAATTCTGACATCCTAGTGTTGATGAAGCACAGACAGGGCTCCTGTGTGCCCCCATAATAGAAAATGATTGTTGCCACTAATTTTGCAAAATTTTGACTTAAAAAAAAATAAGTATTTCCATTATTTACAACTTATAGTAAATTCATTATTCCAATTTGGGGTTTTCATAATTTCCTAGATGCAAGGTATCTTTTGGATCAGGTATTTTCTTGTAAGGTGTCATGGCATTACTTGCTCTCTAACATGATGCACAGCAGGTTGCAAACATGTTAACTCCAGAAGGAGGTCATTTTTCTTCTGTGTGAGAGCAATTCTCAATTTACCTCAGGAAAAATATGGTTCTGTTGTATACTTCATTTCTGTTGGTTATCTTACCACAAAGTTACTTAAAGTAGTCTTTAAGGACAATAGGTTTTCACGGATCTGTGGCACAATGCACAGCAAACTGGCGTTGCCCTTCAAAGTTGTTCCAGTTGTATTCCATTGACTCCAGAGAAGTGCACGTTGCTTGTTACCATGTAGTGTGGCACCCTTTAGGAATCAGGTTAGTCTTTGGAGGAGGGAATGGTTGAGTCTGGCTTTCAAGAACAAAAAAAGATGGACTCACGGGTATTATTTGAGCATCTTGAAGGTTTTTTTGAGCTTTCAAATGCTCTTTATTGATAATGTGTCGTGACAGAGGGCTTGAATGCACAGATTATGCAGTAGGGACAAAGATAATGATCTTGCAAGTTTAATTCCAACCAGCATTTGTCTTTCCAGTAAAAGCAGTCTTATGCAACAACTTACTAACATGTCAAACACACTTCAGTGGCAGAAATGAAGTATTTACAATTGTTAGAACTAAGATTTTTTTCGTGGCAGCATCTCTTTCACAAATACCATTGGCTTTTTCATCCAGATTTCAGCCTTTCTCATGAAAGTTGGAAAAACAAGCAGAGGTTTGTGAAATATTGCCTTTAGCTTTGAAATACTGCTGATTTTTTTTAGTACTTCTTCTGCTAGAAGATACTTTACTGGTAAGCTGTGCTGTACCTATGGGATGTGGGTATTCAAAGCCCACTGACTTCAGGAAACTTAAGTCTGAAGCCCAAGTTTTTAGGAGAATCTAATCCATGTTCTGATCAATGTTATAAAACCTAGTGGATTCAGAGTAAATTCAGGTTTGAAAATAAGTAGATAATAACATAAAACTTAATTGTAGTGGAACTTAACTGCAGTACCACGTTAAGTATTAGCCCATGGTCATTTACTGCAACCCACCTGCTGTCTTCATAACTGTGGTAATAAAACTACTTTACATGGTCATGCAGTGATTCAGACCAGGTGACTGGTCCATGTTAAATACATATGTTTACATAGTTTCAACAGATCACTTCTCCTGTTCAAAGCTTAGTGTGACAATAAAACAGAAGACCTGAGAGCCCACTTGAGTCACATAATAAAGAACTGCAAAGAAGAGGAAAATAAATTGTTTTCCATGCCTGTAGAGAATCAAGAAATAAAAAGTTTATTTAGGAGTAAGGAAGATTTAAATTAAAAACTAGAGAAAGCAATTATGGTGGTAAAAATAAGACTGGAGTAAGTTGCCTGGAAAATCTTCACCACTGGATGTTTTGAAGATCAGTTTGGGCTACCTGGTAGAACTTATGAATTGTTCTCTCTGAGTTACTTTGATCTGTAAAGGAGAAGAAAGGACTTTTGAGATCTCTTCCAGCTCTATTTTCTGTTGTTTTTGCTGACATACATCAATTTTGTAAAACACTGATAACATCTCTGATCATTAATGTGCCTGGTGCCATTTTAATGGGCAAAAGAAATAATCATACACTTCAACCATGCTTTACTAGAGGTGTGTAAACAAAATGTTACTCATAGATATGGCCTGAGAAGATTAGCTGAACGTAAATACATGTCATGAGCCAGAATCTAGAAGTGCTACTGAAGTGGAGAACAAGGAACACGCATGTTTTCCATAGAAAATAATCAGATCTGATGACAACATCTTGCATTGCACAGCCTTTGCAGCCCCACTTCCATCAGTAGTGTAAACTGTGAGCTCCTGTGTAGTCTAATCTACACAGAATGCCTGCCTTTACACAGCTAGGTCTAAGTATTTTATGAGTACTGAAGCTGTAGATCAAGGAAGAACTTCCCTAGATTGATACCTGTTGAGAGAATTCATTTTCAAGCTAAGCAGAATTCTTTGTTCATCTGAAGTAGAGATTCTAGATCTCTGTAACTTGTCTGGTATCCAAATAGTTAAAGGAAATCATATCTACTCCAGCTGGATCTTCTCTACATAACTGACCCGTTGGGCTTGATCTGGTATTGGATTGTTTACGTAACTTCAGTAATTAACCACTATCGGCCTCATTAATGAAACATAAACCACCTCTTCTGTTCATTTATAAAGCATTTGTCAAACAAAACTTAAACAAAGGGCAGAATCTCAGCAAAGTAACAGTCCTTCAAAAGCTACTGAGACTCTGGCTACAAGTCATTACGGTCACTTTGTTGTTGTTGTTCAGTACAAATGAAACAGAAGTGATGGCATTGTCTATTGCTTTTGGCTAACTTCTCACAAAAACATCTGAGATCTGTCACATGAGGGCAATGATGCCTGGACAACTATTTTGGCCGTTTCAGTACAAAATACCATCGTTCCAGCTCATTACTGTAAATCATTAAATGATGAAAGCAAGAGTCAAATACTCAACAATTGGGAGCCTTTGGAAAACTAACTGCTAATTACAGTAATTGTTATATGTGAGTTAAAGGTGATAGTGAAATACAGCTCATTTCATTATAGGATTAAGCCTCTCCTGTCCATCAACTGTTCTGAGCAATATTAAAGAAAGTTGAGGATTAACAATACAGTTTATGTATTAAAATGATCCAACTTAATCCTCACCTATTTTTGCTTCAGAGAAATAAAATGTTTTAGAGGGATAAAATACACTGGCAGACAAATACGTGCCAAAAATTCTGTGCTCTGAGAGCTACTTGCATTTACAATTTGTTGAGGGACTCAAAGAACTGCAAGCTTTCTGTTCACCTTCTCTTCTGGATTATTTATTAATCTTCACAAGGTGCAGTGGTTCTGGTACTGTTAGGATTTTCTGCTTGATGTGGATGAACCTCAGCTCTGAGTGAGAAATGGCACAAAGCCTCTTGACTGGCATTTTTGCGAGTTGGTGTTATCTTGCACTCTTGACTCTCAGCAGAGAGAAAGATTTGATTTGAATTGGATATGTATCTGATGTGTGTGGTGGTTTTGATCATTGGTTGTTGGTTAGTTTCCCTGTGCTTATTGGCTTTTCACAAATCTTGAAGAGCTAAACACTTACATTGCATTTTAATGAAAGAGCCAAACTGCTTTAAACTCACTTGAAAATCTCAAGGCAGCCTACAAAATGTTCCTGTTCCTTCTATGCATTCTCGTAAGCTTGGTATGCAGGACAGTACCACTACCTTAAGGTAAAATAAGCCCATCCATTCAACGCTAACAAAATGTAGGAGTATCCTTACATCTCCACCTGTTAATACCCTGTGCCAAATCTATGTGTTTCCCCTTGGCAGAAAGACCAAGATTTGTCAATAAAATGCTCCAGTGTATTGGTATGCAGAAAGGCACAATGTGGAACGAAGTAAAGATACCAACTAAAGCTTGATTATGATCTCTTGCAGTGATCTCAGAACTGATAGTTCACAGGCAGTACTTGTAAATGTAATTGTAATCATTGAGGTTCTTAACTGACTGTACTTCTTCGTAAGTGCAGCAAAGAGAAGCAAAGTCCTGGACCCATTTTCCATAGAGCAGAATGTCTTGACACTCTTTATTAAGCATTACAAAATAATTATTGTGGAATCCCTTGGTCAGCATTTTACCAGCAGTGGAGTCTTGCTGCTGAGAGGCTGAAATAGCTGGATATATCCATTTATCAATGATAATGTTTTTCTTTTTTTCCAGACTGGATTCTGTCTAAAGGACATTTGTTTTAATAGTAAAAAGAATATTAGACTCATAAATGTAAATGCTGTGGTGCAATGGGTGACTCTCCAAGATTTATCAAAGCAGCATAATTAAGATGAACAGTAAGATTCAGTTTCTTGGTAATAACTTTTGTCACAGAACGACTCTATTCTATGCAACAGTAATCCACCTTGTAGTATAGGCTAGGAAGTACGAGAAGAGGATTCACTTGGCCTCCTGGTCTATGAGTCTCTGTGCTACAGATTTTGTTGAGGGCAATACCAGTGAAATTGTGACAGTAGCTGATGATTGTATTAACACCATCATTTATTTTAAAAGCAAGCAAACAAAAAGTCTTGGGGTATGTGGTGTGAGAAAGAAGTCTGTTTTGCTTTTTAAACAATATTTTTATTGTTTATTGCTGCTGAAATATTTGGCTGTTAGACATTTGAGGAAAGACTTGTAGTGGAAATGAGAAATCACATTCAGCTTTTGCAAAGCCAGTGTCTGCTGCGTTACTATGTGAGACTTAGGCTTTCAGGGACTCAGCTAAAATTTTTCAAACTGTGCTGACCACACTTGCGGTTAACATGATTTTACCCAAAACCCAAGTATTATCCTAGTAATTTGCCCTTTATTCTTTTACCTACTTCCAGCATTTAGATGCCACTCGATCTGCCACAGATGTTGCCATTTTCTTCCTGTCATTATTTGCACTCTGAGCATTATTATCCATCATCTACTCCACTGCCAGTTCCTTGGTAAGTTATGGGCATTACCTGATGCAGATTGCTTTAACATCCAATGCCTGAACTCATCCCAGGTCTACAAATGCTGGGTTGTGCTCAGGATTCTGTGCTGTCTGTTACCAATCTCTTTAATTACTTTTTCTGTGCTTTTGGTCTGTCTAGATTTCTTTCCTTTTTCATTTTCTTACTGTGAGCAAGAACCTCCTCAGCTGTACTCAGAAATGCTTTGTATTTATTCCATCACAGAAATACTATTTATGATTTTTCAAAGATGGCCTAGAACTGGTTTTGGTTCTGTAGCAGCTTTGCTGTTTTGGAGAGCCTCTATCCAGAGTATACTTCTCCTGCTAGAACAAATCCGTGTTCTGTTTGACAAAATACAGCCATGTGGTTACGAGTTATTAAAAGCATTAAAGCATTAACCTCTTGTGACCTCATTTTTCACTTTGTACACATACATAAGTGTTTAATCGAATTGAAGTTAAACACTAAAAAGTTTGAGAGGCCAAATTTATACATTCTCTTCAGTTTATACAGAATTGATGTGATAAGGCAAAGGAATTATAAGACACCACTACTCAGAAAATGCTCATCCGTTGATTTGTTTAAGCTCTGTTGCTACATACAAGAAGTTTTGGTGACAAGCATTCCCAGCAATTTAAATCAAGGAGCTTTGTCCTACTGGGATCCGCTCTGTGTCCTGGCGCCACACTAGCTTACTCCACTGTCCTTCAGAAGTTGAACAAATGATTCTGTGTCAAAATATCCACTGGAGAGGGGGTGAGCCACATCCTTGAGTGAGAATACAAGACTTAAGCGCTGTGTAGTGGTGGTGTCATTCTGCAATTTTATTTCAAGCAGCTAGAATCCCACAGAGGGACTGCACCAATCCCGAAATGAAAGTCTGACACAGTAGTGCTGGCCCTCATCTCCTTTGCTTGTCTCCACTCGGCATGAGAGGCCAAGATGTCATCTCTGAAGCCAGGGAAAAGTGAGTGTTAAATCATAAGTATAAATGCAAGAAACAGAACAGGCCAGAGATTCAGACAGAGAATCCAGGTGCAGCTCCTGCTGAGGGGTAACGATCTGGCACAAACAGATTATTCCTTCAGCTGACTTCCTAGTAGAAATGAATTGGAATTTCCAGTGTTGCATTTCTAAATGGCTCATTGAGGACCTCCCCGCTGGGAAGCTGAATCAAGTGGAATTTTAGACATGGCATTTTTGAGTTCACAGAAAATCCTTGTTTGAACCAAATGCAAAACAGGAAGATACTGAACTGGTACACACACATCATTCCATGGAGCTCTATCAGGCCTACTCCTGGGTGGCTGCTCAAAGGCTCTGCTGAAATTGGTGTGCTGGCAGAGGCTTTAAAGGCAACCATGGAGCTTGGAGTGTAGCAACAGAAGGTGCTGAACACAGGGAGGGTCATTTGAGTGGGGATAGGCAGTAGAACAAGGGAAACAAGCATTGGCTTCAGCTTAGGGCTATCATGTCTGTCTAAGGACAGGGCAATCTTTTGCCAACTTGTTCTATAACCAGAATAGCAAACACAGGATTATTTGTCAATTTTCCAAAAGTTCATGAGTCACCCATTATGAAAAAGGAATTCTGTTAACAAGTTATCTTAACTTTTTAGTACTCTATAATAAGAAGAAAAATAAGGCAGGACCAGAAGGTAAAACATGCTGTAAAGCATGGTCTAGACCTTTAGTTCCACATGAGTTACTATATTATTACTATATTATCACTATATTATTACTATATTATTACAATATTATTACATTTCCCATATTTGCAGAATATATCTCTCACTTTACTAATTAAACTGTGGAAACACTCCAAATGCAGCTGCTTACTCTCTTCTCTTCTGAACCGTATGAATGTTTTGAAATTGTTGCTTATATAAAATCATCTTATTCAGCACTTCTGCACTAGGCTCAATTATCTCTGGGATCCTAAAGAAACTTTTATCTGATAAAGCATCCTAGATTTTTTTCTTATGTGTCTGCCTGAATGGGGATTTAAACTTGAAAGATGACTCGAGTCAGAGGGAGTCCTGTTAAAAACAATGTTGAGAACATTATTAAGTTGGTAATATTGGATAAAAGAGCTTTGTGGCACAGAGTGAAGCACCAAGGACATCCAACAGTGGCTGCAGTTGGCAAATAAGCATCAAAGCAGCAAGTCAGCATTACAAAGCTTGTTATTTTAACTTGAGTAGAGGATGTTTACTGTTACAAGGGACAAACAAGGGTATTAGATAAGATGACAGCTCAACAGATCCCAGCCCCGGATTTATCACCCTCTGTTTAAGGGAGCGTTCGGGCAGATAACCGGGCCCGCGGGTCAAGGGGATGCAAACAGAGGGGCCCGCAGAGCAGCGCTGCCCTCAGCCAGGGGGGTCCACATGACCTCCTGCCCCGGGCCGTGCCGTGCCACGCTCCCGGGGAGCTGCGTGCGGGGGGTCCGGCGTGCGGGAGGCGTGCGGCACGGGGCTGCGTTAAACGGGTTGAGCTGGCGCCATCGCTTTGTAACGCCGCTTCCCCAGGGAGCCCTTCCCCGCTCCGCCCACCCCAGGGCTCCAGA
>VZRW01009520.1:1548003-1584263 GCA_013398125.1 Aegotheles bennettii | reverse complement strand
CCCCTCGGCGCGGCCCGCGCTGCTCCGCCGCCTCCATCTTGCTGCAGCGCCGGGCCCCGCCGGAGGCCTGCGAGGAGCCATCGGTGCGGGCCCCATTTTCTGTTGTCGGGGCCGATACCAGCGCGGGGCTCTCCCCGGGCCCCTTACAGACAGCAGCTTTTTGCGTTTATGACCTATTTTTATAACCACTCTCTGTGTATAGACGCCTTTACGGATGTCCTTGGAAGCTCTTCTAACACTCTTTCCTCTCGTAGATGTATTTTTTCGAAGCAAAAGTGACTTTATTAGCGTAGCGAGGGTTCGTAGCTGCTCTCGTAGCTCTCCTGTACTGGTTGGGGTGCTCGAGAGCTGATTGATCTCCCAGTATCATCTCACAGCCCTGGTGTGTGTGCACACTGACAGTATAAAGTTTAATCTTTATTAAATTTGATCTTAGGGAGCTGTGTCTAGAAGAACGTGTCCTGATCCAGCAAAATGTGTTCTTTCAGTTGCCCTTTTTTGTGAAGAAAACGGTCAACCAGGCAGTGTGATCTGGCACGTTCCACTGTGGGGCTGTGTGGATGGTTTCTAGGTGTGAATTTACTGTCATTTAGCACAATCTGCACCTCAAAGACTTCAAGAATAGCCTTGCACAGCTCTCCCCGGTGTTTGCATTGCTCCTTTCAGCTGTAAATATACAATTGCTAAACCCAGTGTGACCTGGGGGCTGGGCAGCTGCTTGGGGTGTTTACCATTTGCAGGGGTATTTATAGTAGCTGAATTAAAAAGTAAAGAATTTGAGGCAGACACACAGAGTAAGATTTTTTTTTTACTTGAGTTATACTTGCTTGACATTCTCATTCCTTTTTTTAATAACTTAAGTGTAGTAAACAAATCTTGTTATCAAATAGAACTGGCTTTTAAGGCAAAAGCTTCTACTTTATTCCATTACCTGACAAAACCAGTTTCAGTCATCTTGGGGCAGAAGAGGGTTTTTTTATTATTCTTTGAAAATATAATATATTCTATGCCCAGAAAAATGAGTGTAATATGACACAAGTTACAGCTCTAATGATATTGGTCTAATTAAATGGGAGAGAAGTATAGGAATAAAGAGATTGTAAGTGTCTGTGCAGTTCCTGTGATATGCTGTATGCCCTCTCCATTCCTCCTAAACCTGCCTGGAGGAATCCTCGTTGGAGAATTGAAATGCTGTCCCCAAAATGCTGCTGTCCTGAAGGAGACTGTGGGAGCAGTTGCCTGACTGATGCAGAGCACTGAAGTTTTAGGTGGCCAAGCAAGCTGGGAGATGTGTGAAAAGCCCAGCGATCCTGATCCTGCTTTGCAATAGCTTTATCTCTTCTGATTTATACTTTTTTATATTTAAATCTTTTACTGCAAACCTTTCATTCCAGATGCAGGTGTGTAGTGCCCTCACCCAGCCTCTTCTTTAGTCTCATTCGTGTGTGTAATGATCTGGCAAGAAAACTCAGCTCAGCTGAAAGTTGTTCAGGGTGGTGACTAAAGGCAGAGCCTTCATCTGGAGGAGAAGTCACTGAAGTGTGAACTGCTGTGAAAACTGGGTGATGAGTTCACATGCAGCCCTTGTATGCTTTGTTAGAGTTCTTGTGTGTAACAGCTGGCTGCAGTCAGCATTCTCAGTGTGATTAGAGTGAAATGTCTTTGCATTTGTGTTTCAGTCACTTAATTTGACTCAAGTTCACTAAAGGGAATTCAAAGCTCAATTTGAATTGTGAAATTCATTTTCCCACTATAGTGGAAAATGAGGTTTTGTCCATATTTTTGCTTATTTAGTGTGGGACTTGTGGAACAACCTGAGGAAGAGTTGTGCTCGGATGTTTTATACATCTAGAGTACTGCACAGCATGCGAGTTTTTCCATAGCTGTGTTGCTTCCTAGCAGCTTTTGTCCACAAAAAATCTCCTTCCCTTTTTTTCCTCCATTTACTGAGCAAGCAACCAACTCAGATAAAAGCTGCTGTTCCCATAAGGTTTTGTTTTTGTGTGACAGTTTGTATAAACAGCTTTCTCATGAAAACAAGAAGTAGTACTGGAAAACTTTAGGAGGTAATTATTATCTAGTTACTGTTGCAGGGAGGCTTCTCTGTTACATTAACTACACAAATATTATCTGTATGTAACCAAGATTTTGCAAGCACTGTTTTAAGAAGTCCAAATAATAGCTCTGCAGTTATTTTGCATGCTATGCCAGGGTATAAGTAGCCTGTTTAGAACAGACATACAGCATCTGTATGTATAATTAAGAAGTTTGTTTATTTTTATATAAAGCTGAAGGTGCTTCAGGTATGGCCAGTCTTTGGCTTAACTTTTGGAACAAAAATTATCAGGCAATCCTAATTCGCCCACACACATACACCCTATTGATACTCTGAAGGTGTGTGCAAGCACTTACTAAGTTATGAGGCAACACCTATATAAAATTATGGTTAGGAGGACTAAAACTTCCATTCATGAAAATGAAGTTGCTGTTTTAATTCTACAAACTGGGACCTTTCTCAAAATGCCTAACTGCACCTGAGGAGTGTAAAATTGGGAATACCATGTCAGTGGCTTGGAGGTAGGCTTTCTTGGAAACAAAACTGAAAATGTGAATGCCAAATATACCTGCAAAACAATCTTTCTTAGAATGGATCAAACCTATAGTATTTAGGTAGAGGAAACACCTGGTTGTAGGAACACCTAAGACTGATGTATAATTTTATTAAAGTGACACTTAGTGTCTCTTTCCTTTCCCCAGTATGAAGTGGAACAGAACAGAATTTACCACCTGAAACTGCTGCTTCAAGTTCAGATCAGGAAAATAATATACCACATCGAAACAACAACTCAAGACCAAAGAAGAGGAAACTTACACTGAAGATACAAGGCTTGATCTGAAACAAGAAGTTTGTGCCTACTCAACAGCTTCAAAAGAGCACGTCCCGACGCTGCTAGTAGTCTTTGTTTTCTCCAGTGCTGTATTGAAACTGCCCAGGGCAGCAGCACTTGTATTCTCTATTAGCTTGATAGATCACGTTCTCTTGCTATCTTTTTTCTTTCTCTCTTTCTTCTCTCTCTCTCTTCTCTTTTTTTCCTGTTTTTTATTTTATTAATAATAGCAGTCTTCATCCTTAGAAACTTGTGCTGAAACAGAAGAATCGGCTAGTACTACTGAAAGTGCAATATTTGAATATCACTGCGAGGTTGGTACATGTGTTTGTATAAAGAATTACATACATTACTAAACTAAAGAGGAAACAAGTTGTGAACAGAAGGGTGTGGGTTTTGTTAAGGTTTTTTTTAGCAATTCTTTGCTGTTACATTGGTTTACTATTAGTGTAACAAATTACTAGTACCTGCAATATGGTTATAACGCTAGAGAGCTGGTTGCTAATGTTTCTCACTTTTAGTAATAGTAGTGTTGTGGTTCCAATCCCTTTTTCTCAAATAACCTCTGTTTAGTCTTTTTTAAAGCCAGTGAGTTAGTAAAGGGACCTGTGAATATTTCAGGATTGAGTCTGTGCCTTGACATCCCCACACGCCCAAATAAAATTAAAAAAGTAAATATATTCATGACTAGAAGTTAATTTAACAGTTCATTACAGCTTTAACTTTTTCAGTTTAATGCTGGTTTTGAGTTTTCTCAGTTTCTATAGCACTTGAGCTCCTACAGAAATGTTAGTTCAATTCTGGGTATTAATTCCATAACTACAAAAATGTTGAAATACTTAAAACCATTTTTTTTTAGTACAAAAGAATGAACAAACTAGGGATGAACTTTGCAGTGATGTGAACCTAATTCTGTTGGTTCATAACTGTTGCATTTTCCTAATTATCTGCTCTTCTAAATTAAACAGGTACTTTAGATATTTTCAGTCTCTGATGTGAAATAGTGAAATGTGGGAGTACTTTGAGGTATAATACTTCAGAAATCAGAAGTTTGTTTTGGTCTAAACAAGCTGTATTTTGGTGTTCTGTCTGACTTTGTTGCCTGTCTGAATTTTAAGAATTACTGTTTTACAAAACCTTGGTTATTTTGATGTCCTTACTCTGTTTTAAAAGTGGTTAGAATTTACTTGTTACAATAACTTCCACAACCTCTTTGTGTTTGCTATTCTGTTATGTGGGCATCGAGAAAGGAAACTTATTTTAAGTAGAGTGTGTTTTGTGTTTTTTTCCCCTACGCTTTCTTTTAAACAGATGAGCTTTGATCCAAACCTGCTCCACAACAATGGACACAACGGGTACCCCAATGGTACTTCGGCAGCACTGCGTGAGACTGGGGTTATAGAAAAACTGCTGACCTCTTATGGATTCATTCAGTGTTCAGAACGGCAAGCTAGACTGTTCTTCCACTGTTCACAGTATAATGGCAACTTACAGGAGCTCAAAGTAGGAGGTAATTGGGCATCTTTCAGAGTTTCTTGACTGAGTGAAGACCAGCCTTTCACTTGCCATAGAAGATGCTTTTTTCTTGTGGCATGCTGTTGCTCTTGATGGGCTAAAGAGACAAGTGAATTACCAGTCTATCATGAGACACCTTTACAGCACTTAAGCTTTGTGCAGCTTGCATTAATACAATTGTGGTGGTTCTGAGAAAGGTGTGCTCTTAGGTCAAACTTGTATAACTGAGATGGAAGCAAGTACTTAGATTGTGGAATAATATACCTCACATACTCAACTATTTCTGTTTAAAAATAATTTTGAAGATGGCTGATTATTTTTCGGAATGGGGAGGCTGCTACTTCATGCTACTAATTAATGTGGCAGTGAAGTTTCTAAACCATTTAATGACATACCTTACATTGTCTGAACTTCAGTGTGAAGTCAGCTGTATAGGGAGTGGGGCAGGGAATTATTGGGGGGCAAGCCATTAAAATTGAATAGTTCATTAGCAATAGGTGGGAATAAGCAGAATAACCAGAGAAATATTTGTATATTGAGCATCCTTCCCTGGTTACAAAAGCACCTGAGTTTTACTTCGTTATGATTGGCTACAAGCAATGAAATATCCAATATAAACATTTAGTGATTTATTAAAAACCCCAAACAAAAAGAAAAACACAAAACCCAAGCAAAACTCTGACACCGTTATCATGTTTGATTGTCTTGTAGATGATGTGGAGTTTGAAGTGTCTTCTGATCGCCGAACTGGAAAACCCATTGCTATTAAATTGGTGAAGATAAAACCAGAAATATTACCTGAAGAAAGAATAAATGGACAAGTTAGTGCCTGCTTTCTATACATGCATGATTTCCATCCTTTACTCCAGCCTAGATTCAGACAGCATGCATATTAACTACATACAGTGTTCAGTTACACTGAAACATATTTTTGTTGTTCAGAGGTTTGCTTTAAGCTCTTGGTTATCTCCAAAGAGTTCTTAGGATAAACACATGTTCTATAAGATTGAAACTTTGCAGCGTGGCATTCCCTGTTGAGTTACCTTAGAAGTGCATCCCTGAGTGTATGGTAGAGGATACTGAGATTCCTTTTGTATTCAACAGTGCTGCTCCTGAAATGATTAGCAATGGATTTATTTTTTTTTTGACTGGTAGGTTGTGTGCGCTGTTCCTCACAATTTAGAGAGTAAATCTCCAGCTGCCCCGGGTCAGAGTCCAACAGGGAGTGTATGCTACGAACGTAATGGGGTAAAGCTTATGTATTTTACTTGAACTCTTTGCTGATCCATCACTGTGGTTATGAGCAAAAAAAAATTGACACAATTTAATGTAGATAATTGACGCTGCTCAGAACTAGTTCTTGGCCAAAAAAAAAAAGGCATGCTTTGGTAATTACTGCAAACAGAAATGTTAAATTGACAGCTTGCTTGCTTGTGTCTGTATAGAACTTGATATAGAGCCAAATAGCTGTGGTTCTCTTTGAAAACTTACTGAAGCTGGGTTATGTAAAGTTCGTGTATCCTCATCTTGAACTTCTAAAGTTTAGAAGTTGACATTTAAAGATGGCCACGTAGAAACCTTTCAACTTAAATTGCTCGTTATGAACCCATCAAAACAGTAGGATTTAAAAAAGAATGGTTTTGCATGCCATGTTTGACCATTTTCAATTTTCTCACTAAATGAATTTATTTAATAGCAGATATTAAAAAATACTTCTGTTGAAACAGCTATTCTGCAAATAGAGTAATATTAGTCAATGTTAATTTACAGGAAGTGTTCTACCTGACCTACACCCCAGAGGATGTTGAAGGAAATGTACAGCTGGAAACAGGAGATAAAATAAACTTTATAATTGATACAAATAAACAGTAAGTTGGTATTACTTTTCTGACTTCATACTTTGTTTTAGTAGTCAGGCAGCAGCGGTTCATGCCTGTTCCAAAAACTGAAGTGACATTATGAAATATAATCTTGGAGTTTTTTTGTTCCAGTTTTGAGTTGTTTCATGTTCTGTTTACTTTTTCCCCCTCTAGTACTGGTGCTGTAAGTGCTCGTAACATTATGCTATTAAAAAAGAAACAAACCCGCTGTCAAGGAGTAGTCTGTGCCATGAAAGTAAGTGATGCTTTAAGATTTTATTTGAAAATAGAATGCTGTTCTGAAAAGTGGTGTTATAAGTAATATATTTAGGGCATTAATAGCTATAGCAGTTTGGAGCTGTGGGTATAAACTGGGTGAAATGGCTTAAACAGCTCATCTTTGATTCTAATACTCCCTGTAACAAAGGAAGTCCCGTTTATTTCTGTTGATGTGTTTTTTTGTGGGTAGTCTGTTAGCTGTGTGCACTCATAAGGTGCTATACTAGTATGTCATAGTCTTTCATTGTGTTTGATAGTACCTGTAACATTTTGTCTTGGTATGTTAAAAGAATAGGCAATTTACTAAGATCTTTGTTCTGTTTTTAGGAAGCCTTTGGATTTATTGAGAGAGGTGATGTCGTTAAGGAGATATTCTTTCACTATAGTGAATTTAAAGGTGACCTAGAAGCCTTACAGCCTGGTGATGATGTGGAGTTTACAATCAAAGACAGAAATGTAAGAGGAAATCCAGTAAAAACTGAAGAAGAGATCCTAGGGCATAACTGGACAACTGTTTGTTTTCTCAAATTCACTTGTAAAAAGAGGGGGGAAGGAGGTTCATTGAAAAATGTCTGCTTACCTTGCCTCCTCTTATGGGTATTTAACTGATTTTGTGCTTTTAGGGTAAAGAAGTTGCAACAGATGTTAGACTGCTGCCTCAAGGAACTGTCATTTTTGAAGATATCAGCATTGAGCATTTTGAAGGAACTGTAACCAAAGTAATTCCAAAAGTACCCAGCAAAAACCAGGTGAATTTCAGTATTTACTAAAACTTATGTGAAATGCTGTACTGATTTTACTGAATTCCAGTCAGACAATAGAAGTGTTCCCCTTTCCCTGTAGGAATCTGCTGCATAAGCATCACATCCAAGTAAAGGAGTAACCCTAACCCTAACCTGTAACAACCATTGATAGCAGATACAGTATGCAATTTTTCTAAAGACTATAAAAAGCACGAATTAGGGCAGTGGTACATTGGGGAGTATGTGTCTTCTTTTAATGTTTCAAATACTTCCTATTGAATTTTGAGAGTTTAGAATGTATCTTTAAGACAAAAGCATAGAGAAAAGGGGAGAAAATACTTGCTGGAATAAGCCTGATCTATGGATTCCTGTGAGCATTAACAGCTAATGATGTTTTTGGCAGAGAGAGAACTTAACCTTTAATGTTTGGCTTTGAGGAAAGAGTGTACCTGAGCACTTCCCTTGAGGCTTTAGACAAGTCTGCATTGTTTTGGGAAGGTTTTGGGTGGAGATTTTTGTGTGTGTTGAACGGTTAATAAGGGAGACGCTGCCTTTTAGAAGTGTTCTAAGTATGGTTTAATTCTTGAATTAGTCTTAATTTCTCTGGCAATATATGCTTGATGCTTAAAAAAGAGGCAAAGAAAATTCAAGCCAAAAACCAACAAAAAGAACCCCCAAACAACAAAAACTACTTTGCATTTGGATATGGACAGCAAGTTACAGATTGGGATTGGCAGAGGTGAAGCATAGTGGCCTGAGCCCAGCAGGCATTTGGAGCCATCCCCAGTTCTGTTAGCATTAGTATTTTTGCCAGCTGTTCTGTCTGCAGTTATGTTGAGCCTTGTACTTGTGAACTAACTTTTTCTGTTGGGTTCTCTGTCTGCTAGAGTGATCCACTACCTGGACGCATCAAAGTTGATTTTGTGATTCCTAAAGAACTTCCATTTGGAGACAAAGATACAAAATCCAAGGTGACCTTGCTGGAAAGTGACCACGTTCGATTCAATATTTCAACAGACAGACGTGACAAACTGGAACGAGCCACCAATATTGAGGTTCTCCCCAATACTTTCCAGTTTACTAATGAAACTAGGGAAATGGTAAGTATCCTTAAGTTTTAATTCTTGAGGGGAAATGAAAGTAAAACGTGGACATCTTGTCTTAAACAATAACTTAATGTAAAAAACACTTGTGTCTTCCATTGCCTTTTTTGAAATCCAGTCCTTTTTTAAAAAAACAAGAGGTCAGAGTGAGAAATTGATTATTTTTTTTGATAGTTGATGGGGCACAGTATATTCTGTTTATTGTTCAGCATTCCATTTTTAGTGGTTACTGGGAGGGCCACTAAAATATTAAGTAAGATGCTTCCCATAATATACACCCACAGATACGATAGCCTTAACAAACTTCTTTTTAAGAAAGCTTTTCAATTTTTTCATTTGTATAGTAAAGGAGTAACCCTTTCCTCTTCAGCTTCCCTCAGACCACTGGATTTTATTTCCTGGTTATATAGGTTCTTTAAGGTTTCATCTGTGCATTTATGTATCATACACTTACCCCTTCCAAGACTGTGTTCTCTGTGTAGTAGTAATGTCAGATTTTTTAACTGTAGTCCTTGTTAATGGCTTAAATTCTCTCATCCACTTCATAAGAAATTCAGAAACCAGGTAAGTATGACTCTTGCATTTCAGGTTGACCGTAGCTGTTAGCACTACAGTTTCCAAGGAAGGGCACGTTGCATAAACAAAGGTGTTTTCATAGGATTCAGGCCTTGTGTTCAGATTATGCCATACTCCATGGACAGATGTGGGGTACCTGCAGATGGGTGTCACATACTAGTAGTAAAACTGTAGTTGTCCATTTGTCTGTTTTCAGGGTGTGATTGCAGCAATGAGAGATGGCTTTGGCTTCATTAAATGTGTGGACCGGGATGCTCGCATGTTCTTTCACTTCAGTGAAATTATGGATGGAAATCAACTCCATATTTCTGATGAAGTAGAGTTTACTGTCGTTCCTGTAAGTGAAGTCAATACGTCGATGAAATCGTAGTTTTTAAAGAGATGATGTGCAGTCTTTCTAAAATGTGGTTGATCTCGTTTTTCAGGATATGTTGTCTGCCCAAAGAAATCATGCTATAAGAATTAAAAAGCTTCCAAAGGGCACGGTTTCTTTCCACAGCCAATCAGATCACCGCTTTGTGGGCACTATAGACAAAGAAGCCACTCCAGCCAAAGCCACTAGCCCGAATAAAGGCAAAGAGAA
The DNA here is from genome assembly GCA_013398125.1 of Aegotheles bennettii. NCBI lineage: Eukaryota > Metazoa > Chordata > Aves > Caprimulgiformes > Aegothelidae > Aegotheles > Aegotheles bennettii. Next base: position 1,574,717 of record VZRW01009520.1, on the reverse strand, counting down.
GGTAATGCTGCTCTTCTACTTGTGAAGTACCTGTTGTGTTTTTCTGGTTTTGAAGACTGAGGCTGCTTCCTTAAAAGCTGTAATTCAACTTCTTAAAACACTGTTTATTCTGTATAAATTTGAACTACATTGAATAGCTAATGACAGCAGTCAGTGAAAAAGAGTTTGTGTGAAACAAGATAATTAAAGCGTTGTTAATGATCATGTTGTTGAGAATAATTTCCAAGAAGTTTCTTTCTACCTCCTGCTACATAAGATGATAAATAAAATTGGATAAAATTATGTTTCCAAGGGCTGGAGGAGAACCTCTATTGTTTTGTCATGCTTTTTTAAAAAAACACCAATGCCAGGATAATTAAAATTCCAATAACTACTTAATTGGAAATGGTGGTAATACTTTCTTTAAAAATATTATTTAATATCCTTTAAAATTTCTTCCTCAGAGTTGATTGCTTTGTTGTATTTTTCAGCAATTACTGTGAAATCACTGTTGCTCAAATGAGCAGTGTTTGGATTGTATGTATTGAACTTGTTTGCTTTACAAATCAGACACTGACCTCTGAATTCTGATATCTTGTTTTTAGGAAGCTGAGGATGGAATAATTGTTTATGATGACTGTGGAGTAAAACTGACCATTCCTTACCAGGCCAAGGATGTGGAAGGATCTACTAATCCCCAGATAGGAGATAAGGCAATATAACTTAAGTTATTAAGTCAGTGGCCTCTGCTTGTGAATAATTGAGATGAAAAAAACATAAAGACTTAGGGATGAATGTTGAAGAGGAAGAAGAATACTCTTACAAGCAAATTAGCTTGAGAGATAGTGGCAAGGGAGATGTCTGTGTTCAGGAGCCATGCTAGGAAGACACTGGTTACTGTCTTTAAAAATCTGAAACAAGTGTGTGAGCTAGGTACATGCTGACTGTGGGCCACTGTTTATAAGTGTAGTGAGAGGAGGCAAATCACATCATAAAGATTCTCATCTTTAACTGGTAAAAGAAGCTGAGTGCTAGAGGCTGGCTGGCCTTGCAGGTGTCACTGGTGTGACTGCTACTGTTTGGAATGTAGTAAAAGTCAGTCACTGATGTGTTTCTGGTAGAGAGTAGTGGCTAGAAAGTTACTTTTCTGGAGTGTCTAGACATAGATTAGAGCTATACAGCTTTGAAATGAGTTGTTTTGAGGTTTGAGGGTTTTTTTGTGGTTTATTTTTTTCTATGTAGTATTGATACGCTTCTCTTCAACAGGTTGAGTTCAGTGTTTGTGAGGTGAAGAGAACTGGTCTGCAAACAGCTGTGTCTGTCAGAATGCTCGGACGCAACTACAGCTCTAAGAGACTTTTGGGATATGTGGCAGCACTGAAAGATAACTTTGGATTTATTGAAACAGCCAATCATGATAAGGAGATCTTTTTCCACTACAGGTGAATGGCAAATTATTACTGTTTGGGGAGGGTGAGAGCTTGGGGGAAAGTTTGGTCAGGTTGACTGTTAAACCCATTTGGACTTCACATACACACATGCTTGGAGGTCTTTTTTTTCCATTTATTATTGCTACTGGGCTAGTTCAGGCTGCTCAGTTAGTCAGCAGTCTTGATGCCTCTCAATCCCAGGCTAAGTAGTACAGTTAGATATTTGAAATGCTTCACTTTATTGAATGAGGATTTCATAAAAACAGGAAGTGCTGAGCTAGTTAAATGGGTTCTCATCAACTTATTAAATGTTGGATGAGCATCGCTGTTGTTATGTAGCTTAAGGAAAATTGTACTTAATTCTCTTCCTGTAGTGAGTACTGTGGTGATATTGATAGCCTGGAACTTGGAGATACTGTTGAATACAGCTTGTCAAAAGGCAAAGGAAACAAAGTCAGCGCAGAAAAGGTGAACAAAACACATGCAGGTAGGAACTGGTATTTTCTGTTCACATGGCTCTTGGGAAAGCTGTCATTACTTACTGCTGCTTTAAAGCCCTTCCAGTTTTATTGGGTGGTAAGAGTGCACTGCCTTAGGTGTTTTGCAGTGCAAACTATGGGCTCCTGGTCAATCTGAATCACTTACTAATTGTTTTTAAAATAAGGTATGACCAGAGCATCATGTTCTTCTCTGTCTCTTTTCAGTGAATGGTATCACTGAAGAAGCTGATCCAACTGTTTACTCTGGTAAAGTAATTCGTCCTTTAAGGAGTGTAGATCCCACACAAACTGAATACCAGGGCATGATTGAAGTCATGGAGGATGGTAAGATTTCTAGTTTTTAAACTATAAGTGTTGCTTTCACAAATGCACAAGAAGTGTTGGAGTTTAATAAACTGTAAATAGAGGTGTTGAGGGTCATATTCACACTTGTCACACAAATGATATTCATACTACTGAGGTGACAGTAGAGTACTACATCTAATACTGGGAATAAATCCTGAATGCCCTCAGGAAGAAGAGGATGGCTCTCAGTTCTGTCCTGTACTTTTTCCTGCTCTAGGTGAGATGAAAGGAGAGGTCTATCCATTTGGAATTGTTGGAATGGCAAACAAAGGTGACTGTCTGCAAAAGGGAGAGACAGTGAAGTTTCAGCTCTGTGTTCTTGGTCAAAATGGGCAGACAATGGCTGTTAACATCACACCATTCCGCAGAGCCACAGTGGAATGTGTGAAAGATCAGGTGAGTGACCACTGCTAGTAAGACACTGCATGTTAATAAGAAACAACTGCTTGACTTGGCATAGAGCAGAGGAGAACCCCCTCTAGCACTTGAATGCAGGAGGCTTGTGCACAAGTGGATTGCTTTGTGCTCTGGGGGAGTAGGTTTGTGTAACTGAGCCTGTGTACTGTGACTTCAGAAAGGTGAACTCAGTGCTGGGTTTGGTGCTGGTACATTGGTGCTACTGGGCAGCAGTTCCTGCTGTGGTTGATTTTTAAGGCCTGTTTTTGAGATGTCCTAGAAATGGATCTAAGTAGTTCCTGTTGAACAGGTCGTTAAAAAATAAAAATTAAAGAAAGAAACAAAGCTGCACATACTCTGCTTCTAGAAGAAGCTTCACAGCATTAAGCAGTCAATGATTACAGTCCACCTGAAGGGCATAGGTTATGTAGCTGCATCTCAGAATGATCAGAAAATTAAGTGCTGTGTAAGCTTCCTACTCTTACAGTTCCTCTGCAGCACTAAGCCCTGGTCATTCATGGAAAGGCTAGATGAGTTTTGCTGGTTTATACATGAGTGGAATGGTAAGTAGAAGTAGCTGACTTCTTAGTTGGTGACAGACTGGAAAAATAGAGTGACTTCTACTCCAAAACTTTATGATAGAGTCTTAGAAAAGAACGTTCCAGCAGCACTCTTTTGGGTTTAATATGACTGCCAGGACCTTGGCAGTTCTCAGAATTTGTTCTGTAGGCTTTGGGATTTTAATGTGACTTTACAAACCCAAGCAGAGTGCCTAGATTTACAGAACTGTTGCTTCCAGTCAGAAGGTTCTATCCAGTGTAGGGAATTGCATTTCTGCTTCCATCATGCACTTCAGTTGTGTTTTTCTCCTGGAACTCATTAAACTGCAATACTGAGTAAGTCATTGTATCTGTTTGGATTGAAAGGGAGGAAATAACCTTACGATGTGTTGGTTTTCAGTTTGGTTTCATTAACTATGAAGTGGGTGACAGCAAAAAGCTCTTCTTCCATGTCAAAGAAGTTCAGGATGGTGTGGAGCTACAGGCTGGGGATGAAGTGGAGTTCTCAGTAATCCTGAACCAGCGCACAGGAAAATGCAGTGCCTGTAACGTGTGGCGTGTCTGGTGAGCATTTAGAACTAAAGTGATTTAATTTGGCACTCTGTCTACATCACAGTAGCAGGGTATAATTCTGCTTCTAAACTGGTCTAGCTTTGGTTCTATGGTTCTGTAGGTGTTCCTGGAGTAGGGGCTCGGAGCTTCAGCTGCCCTCAGTGAGAATCTCTTGCCTGAGAACTGCCAGCACTTGTAGGGTGTCCAGTACAGTGCAGCAGCAGAACTCTCAGCTCTTCTTAATTACAGATAGCTTGTTCTTTTTAAAATCTATTCTTAAAAAGCTCCCCCTGTAGCAGGAACTGGGATACAGCCTATTAAGTAGAAATTAATGAATTGTAAGACAACTGGTGGTATTCCTATGTAGTTGCTGGCCTCAGTGGTCAGCATGCTAACCTGTTTCTTGAAGAGCAACTTTAATTTTTAAATAGAAAATCAATGTTGTTAGGCTCTCTTTTTGGCATGGTGGGGTTTTTGTTTGCTTTTGGATTACTTACACATTTTGAAGAAAACCATACAATTTGTATTTTGCTTAAGCTTGAGATAGCACTTCTACAGCAACAGGAAGCTAACATTTAATTTTTTCTCTCAGAATTCTCTTATCTTCAGAGATGTCAATGCTGTGGCATTATGCACTGGCAACTAAAACACTGTTTATTGTTTCAGTTAAAAGGAACAGAAATTTAGGAAATACTAATTACACAGTAAATGCTGCACCTCTGCTCACTAAAGAATACCCATTTGAGAGTTCTGAGCTGATGATACTCGAGTCCTGTGTTTCACGTAATGTTTTTGAGGCAGACACACGTGGTTCATCCAGAAGCTCTGCTTTCACACGAGGCAGATTAATGGCTTAATAGGGACAGTGACTGTAAATTCAGTACCTTACACCACCTCTGGGAAGTCACCAGTGCTCTGTGTGCTTGACTCTTACAGTGAAGGCGCTAAGGCTGTTGCTGCTCCACGTCCTGATAGACTTGTTAATCGTTTAAAGAGCATTAATCTGGATGATGCCAATGCTCCTCGTCTAACAGTTCTTCGTCAGCCTAGGGGACCGGATAACTCAAAGGTATGTAAGATGAAGGCCAGCTTGCAGAGCAACTGTAGTTTGTGTCTTAACTTGGATAACACTGCATCCTCTGTCAGAAGCCTGTTTGAAACAGGGTGTCTGCTTTCCTTCCGTAGTGAACTGATCACCTGCTGTGTGAGATCTGATCATTTCTGTGCAAATTGAGGGGCTCAGTGCTCTGTCAGTAATGTGTGCTGTGGCTTCAGAAGAGCACATGGCACAGAAGCAACCGATTGCTTGTTGTGTCCTAGCCCACAATTGGCTATCTTGGTTTGTTTTTTCTTTTCTATAGCTTTTGCTCCTTTTCTTCTATAAACCTCCTGCTCCCTTTCTCAGTAAGTGAAATCCTTGTATCCAGGTGCTCACGTAAGGTTCTGCCACCACTTGCTAAGCAGAGGGAGTAAAGTGTCTGGAACCTGCGAAGTGTCAAGGACTACAAAGAGTAACCCACAGAACCTGTTCTGTTACTTTCTGAAATGTGCTCATTCGGTGCTTGGTTGGGACACCAAGGTTTGCTTTAAACTGTGATCCTGGAGCTAAAAGTCTTCTGTCTTCCTTGCAGGGATTTGGTGCTGAGAGAAAGATCCGTCAAGCTGGTGTTATAGACTGACCCACCAAACCCACACCCGATGTACGACTGAGCGGTGGGGGCTGGTGAAGGGTACTGAATATCTCCCTATTCATCCCTTCCTCCAAATTCTAAGAAGCTATTACACCGGTTTTAACACCTTCTCATGTTATGTTTAAATAAATTTATGAAACCATTTTAAAAATTATGCACAGTTGCATTCTGGAGAACTTAAAGGTGGCGCCTTATAGTATCACATTTTAGAAGCTTGTTTTGAATGGTGCATTTAACGCAACTGGTAACCGCGAATCTACATTGCCTATGTGAGTAAACATTATAGCCCGCTCCACTCGGGTCGCCCTTATGGAGTTCTGCACTACAGCTACCAATGCTTTGTCTTTGTTACTTTGGCCGAGGTGTAACGATGCCTTAGTGCTTGATTCATTACGTCCTTCCCTTCCAAGGGGAAGGGGAAGGCTCACTTCAGCTCTGCTCGAATTCTGAGGACCACGCGAGGGTGGAAGAAATTCAACTTGGTATCAAATCCGTGTGAACATTCTTAAGTTGATGGCCAAACGTTGTGATGTTTTCATATTTCATTTAACTTGAATCCTTTAGCCAGCAAAGTCGTTAGAGCTCGAGGAAAGTCTTTTTTTTTTCCTGGGCAATCTTTTGTTTTTGTAGCGTTCCGAAACACGTGCAGTGCAGAATTTCATAAGGCTGAGGTGTGCCATCAGTGTGGTAATTTAAATATATTTAAAACAATGCACAAACCTGCTGCTGCTTAGAACACTGCAGCTTCTCAACCCAGTTTCTTTTACTGATTTAAATTTAAAAAGAAAGAAGTTGTGCCTGAAGTGAATACGTTTTTTTTTCTTCTTTGCAGCCGGCACCCCGTGTACTGTAAGAGAATAAATTTAGGCTTTCCATAGCTGTTCTGAGACTCATCAAGGTGAAATAGTTGTCTGTGTGCTTTTTTTTTTCCCCCCTTCCCTCCCTCCTTCCCTCCCTCCATCTCCCCAGTCACACTTTATCAGGCGAGGAGCCGGGCTGGCCGCTTTGGGATCCCTCAACGTGATCAGGAGCTGCTCTGGGATCCCTCAACGTGATCAGGAGCTGCTCTGGGATCCCTCACTGCTCTGGGATCCCTCAACGTGACCTGGAGCTGCTCTGGGATCCCTCAACGTGGTCTGGAGCTGCTCTGGGATCCCTCACTGCTCTGGGATCCCTCAACGTGGTCTGGAGCTGCTCTGGGATCCCTCACCGTGATCAGGAGCCGCTCTGGGATCCCTCCCCAGGATCAGGAGCTGCTCTCAGAGCAGGGCAGGACTGACTCGGGTTTGTTTTTGTTTTGTTTTGTTTTTCTTCATGTTACCTCTATTCTCAATTTAGGGTTTTCTTCTCTGGGAGATGCATTATCTTTGTAAAACAAACATTGCTTTCTCCAATTTTTTTTTGTTCTGTTAATGGCAAAGAATGGAAATAGAATAAAGTTTTACTGATTTTGAAAAAAGCCTCCGGCCTGGGCCCAGTGTTCCCCCCCCTCCCTCCTTCCGGGTCACGTGTCCGGAAGTGGTGCCGGCGGTGCCGCGCTTCCGGCGCTGGGTGATGACGTGAGGGCGGAAGGCGGAAGGCGCTGGGCAGGGAGTTCCGCGTTCGCGGGAGCGGCTGAGGCGGGGGCCGGGCCGCGCCCCGGCCGAGCCCCGGGGGCCATGACCGAGTACAAGCTGGTGGTGGTGGGCGCCGGCGGCGTCGGCAAGAGCGCGCTGACCATCCAGCTCATCCAGAACCACTTCGTGGACGAGTACGACCCCACCATCGAGGTGAGCGGCTCGGCCGGGGCCTGGCGGCGGCGGGAGCAGCCCCGGGAAGGAACCCCGGGAGTGGCGGCGGGAGCGGCCCCGGGAGGGAGCCCCGGGAGTGGCGGCGGGAGCGCGCTCCGGGAGTCCTGGTGGGAGCGGCCCCGTGCGGGAGCTCCGGGAGTTCCGATGGGAGCTCCGATGGGAGCGGCCCCGGCGAGGAGTCCCGGGAGTCCCGGCGGGAGCGCGCTCCCGCTCTCTCGGCTGGCAAGGGCAGGCGTGGGACCGGAGCGCGCGGGATAAGGGATTGTAGGGAAGCTCCCGCAGGTTCCCCGCACGTTCTGCTGCGAGCGGGGCGTGGGCAGCGGCGGCAGAGTCGCCTTGGGTCCGTGCGGGTCCTGGCGAGGCGGTGCCGGTGTCCATAAGGCGCCTTTTGTGCCCAGCACCCGAGGGGTCTCTGCCGAAGAGCAGAGCTTTTCTATGCCAGGGAGGCTGAGGGGGCTTAGGGTAACGTCTCAGCTCCTGGTGTTTTCTCATTGCAGAAGCTCACAGAGCTCCTCTGAGCCACACTCTTCTTCTTGAGTGTTATTTTCCCTTAATAACACCTGAGGCACAAAGCTGGAGCACAATGTTCTTCTCTTGTCCCAAATCCCTGTGTGTGCTTTGCAGGACTCCTACAGAAAGCAGGTGGTCATCGATGGGGAGACGTGCCTGCTGGACATCCTGGACACGGCGGGGCAGGAGGAGTACAGTGCCATGCGTGACCAGTACATGAGGACAGGGGAAGGCTTCCTCTGTGTCTTTGCCATCAACAACAGCAAATCGTTTGCTGATATCAACCTTTACAGGTACAACCTGGGGCTCTGCTGCAGGGGAGGGGATGGAAAAGGTACTGGACCCCTTTGTTGTTAGACCAAGTGAAAACCAAATAACAGACAAATATAAAATCTCACATTTCCAGAGGATTTTTCAATCTTCTCTGCATTCTGTGTGTTATTGGTCAGTTGAGAGTGGGGCAGCTGTCTGGGTTGTTGTGTTAATCAAAATGACATTTAGAGCGTGCAGAATGTGAACTGCAAGATCACAGGGAAGAAGGCAAACACACACTAGGGTGGAGTTTGGGCTAGAAGATGGAGTGCATGGATTTATTATTACCCATTTATTATTCCCCATACTGCTGTTGGTCAGAACCTCTGAGGTCCTGTCCAGCTTTAATATATATTTTTGTAGCACACTGCTGTTTGAACACTGAGCTAAAACAGCCGTTATATTTATAAATAGTTCCTAACACTTTTTTTTTTATTTGACTTGTTAAAGAGAGCAGATTAAGCGAGTGAAAGACTCGGATGATGTGCCAATGGTGCTAGTTGGGAATAAGTGTGACTTGCCCACGAGAACAGTAGACACAAAACAGGCTCAAGAATTAGCAAAAAGCTATGGAATCCCCTTCATAGAGACATCTGCTAAAACAAGACAGGTAAGCTGCTACCAGTCTTGGTCTGACCTCTCCCTGTGTGCTAAGTGCAGAATGGTCTCATGTTTCCCCATGTGCTTTTTTTGTCATCTACAGGAGTAGATTTTTAAGCATTTTTCATCCATTTGCAATGTTTAGCTTTTGATTTCTCTACTCACTCCTAGCTTGAAAGAGTTCTGGTTTATCACTGGGCTAGGCCAGTGTACAAATCACTTCAGACCAGTTTCAAGTGGTTCCTGTTTGTAAGAAGAAGAGGTTCATCTGCTCTTGCTGAGGAGTGGTTAGACTATGCAGTCACCCCAGGCCTGTCTGGTTTTCTTGGCTTCTCAATGCAGGCCAGTCGTAAGATTATAATTACAGAGAGAATTCCCCAAACTGGACCAAGAGACTTTTTCAGAGCTGCATTGGTTGTGTGGCTCTGTCCACTCAGCCTGTGTTCTGCTTCCATCAGTGTGGAATAAAGCAGAAAAGGTGCAGTTATTAAGCAGTAGGTAGAAAATCTGAAGAATTCTAAACTGGAGGTAATTAGTCAAGAGAGAGCTTGCTTCCCCCCCTCTCCCCCTCCTGCATGGGACCTCTCTACAGTTACAATTTGCCTTCTTTCTTTTAATGGCTGTCACCCTGGAAGTTTGCCTTGGAGGAGGAATTAGAGTGTAAGTGGGGAGTTCTGGACAGAAGTGCTAGTTTCTTCCTCTTAAGAACTATGGGATAAGTTGGCTACTACCCTTCCTGTAGAAGTATGTCTCTCAAATATGTTAAGGGATCCTGTGATGGAAAGAACAGTGATCTCAAAAGCTTCAGGAAAGAAAATACTTGACCTGGATCGTTTGCATTCAGGGTGTGGAAGATGCTTTTTACACACTGGTGAGAGAGATCCGGCAGTACCGGATGAAAAAGCTCAACAGCAATGAAGATGGGAATCAAGGCTGTATGGGACTGTCCTGCGTTGTGATGTGATGAGGTGAGCTGTGGTTGAAGTTCTTGTCTGTATCTCTCAGTTGTTGATGAGCATGGCTTAGGAATACCAGCTGCTGTAGGTGTGCTTTCTCCCTGTTATACAGAGATATACCCAGAGATTCAGGTCCTAAATTCTCCAAAATGTTTTTCCCTCTCTAAGTAGATAGCATGGCTTAAGAAAAGGAAATTCTCTCCACAGCAACATTCTGGCTGTAGCCTGTGGATTTCCACTGAGCTGATAATTGTGTGATTTTCCATATCATCCTTGTCAGGGTCTCCTTCCTTTGGGAAACTGTTTTGACTCTTTGGAGACTGTGTAAATTCTGTCTTGCACACAAGAAACACCTGAGCTAGAAAGAGGAGCGTGCACAATTCTGCACTTGCTGTTTGCTGATGATTGACTTCTGCACAGCTTATCCTGAGCTGTGCTCCTCTGGAATATGCACTGTTTGAAGATGAATCAAATAAAATAACATGGGTAATGAACCCTAACTGAGTGAAATTCTTTTCAGCAGTTACCTGAAAGGTGTCACTGTAAATCTCGTCACTGTAAAAACAGGTAGATGGTTCAGGACTTGTACTACACTGTTGCACTGCACATCCATCACATTGGGTGGCAGCTAATCAGAGGTGCCTTTCTGTTCCAGATGCCAAGACCACGTGGTTCAGATGTTGCTGCTGGACGAGTCTCGATGCTACTGTATTGCATCTCATGCTGATGCCCTGCAGTATTTTGGTGCCAGTGACCAGTACCTTGGTACCAGTTAATTAGCACAAGGTCCTTTTCTGTGCTCCATCTGAAGAGAACATCTATGGCGTCTACCTCCTTGCTCAGCTCACGGAGCAGTCACATCTCTTGATGTACTGGGATTCTTTTCTCACTGTGTTATCTGGGTTTGAAAACCAGTTGCAAGAAAAGTGAACTATAGAGACTAAATGCTGTGAAAAAGATGACACTTTACCTCTAGAGTAAAAGCTAGAAGTGATGTTTGTCCCCTTTCTATTGGAGTCTGGTTTGCAGTGTTGTCAGAGGAGTGGCACTAATCATTGCTTGGCAGGTAATGTCAGCAATGGTTTTGCCACCATAAATGCTTCTGTCACGTATCAGATTGGTATCTGCTCTCTGTGCACCTGTACAGCGTATTTGCAGCATCTCCTTTGTGCCAGGAGTACCACTTAACTGATCCTTCATTTTCTGTAATAAAAAGGAGATATCTTTCCTAACTTAAGTGCCTGTTTGCTAAGAAGATTCAAAGTTGTCCCCTGATCCCTTGGGTTGAGGAAAACCCCAAGGACTGGAATTTCTTGGGAGCTCTTTGTCTTAAGCAGGCAAGTCTTGTGTGGGTGATCCCTTTGCCTGACAGGATATTTGCAGGCTGGAAGATCCAACAGGCACTCGTAAGACTCTTGAACTAGGAAGGGGGACATACTGCATCTGTGTTTTTTCTTTGTAGGTGGAACTGTTTATCTTCTGTATTGTTCTTCTGCACCATTCAGATCTCTTCCAAGTTGGACCAAATTAGTCAGTCGTTCATTTTTAACATTAACTGCCAACATTTATGGGCGGCTTCTCAATAGTTAATCTAGTAACTGGAGGTTGGTTAGTTTGGACAGCTGTTACTCAGCTCTGTCTGTAACTTGCAAATTATTTTATTGTGAATGATTTTCTTACCACCAGACTGTAAACACGGGCTCTTCAAAACATCTCTCTGTAACGTGTAGCTGGAGAGTGTCCTTGGCAGGGAAGGAGTGTGGAATTTCAGGGTGACTCTCTGGTTGTCATGGTCTTAGTATGTCCAGACCGAGGGGAAAAAGCCAATGGGCTGTAACAGAAAACTGAGCTGCCTTCTGATTGCAGCATCCTTTGTTTATGAGGAAGGAAGTGAATTCAGTGATGACTGTGCAGAAGGCGTGCGATACACTGATGGGAATTCTGGGCTTGTTCTAACAGCCTCAGAGTATAAGGGAGTTACTGCACAAGCTGTGTGAGTTCTTCCTAGAACGAAACATTGTCACCTCATGTAGTTGGGACTTACAAGTGTAGTCGCTGTTGCAAAACCTGCTGGTGTTCCTTGGAACACAGTGTCCTTCCCTAGTTCTGTGCTGTTGATACTGGGTTCTGTTTTGTGTGGTCAGTGTAGCCCACAGCAAAGCTGAATTCCCAGTTCCTATCTGAGGGAGAGTAATGAGCTTTCAGCCAACAGAGGGAGTGTTCAGTCAGTCTGCCAAACCAGTGTGAGTGGAGAGATTGCTGAGGCTTGATTTCAGCTTGTTGGTGTCAGATTCATGCATCTTAATTTGCAGTTCTCAATTTCTAATAGAAATTGGAAATCAGTAAACACTGAGAGAATAAATTGTTCCTTCACTACTTATATCCTTGATTCTTGGAGTGAAGAGGATCAATCTGTATCACATTTTCTTTATCCATGATAATCCTTTTAATTACTTTTTGCAATTTGTTTTACCTTTGACTGATGTGACACTGATAAGAATTAAAAATACAATATTTTTACATAAAACATTCTTTCCAGCAACATACCCAGTGGTGGGCAGCATTATGGATGGCATTGGCTGTGACTCGAGTTTGTTTGAAGATGGTCTCGTGCCTGCAATTTAAACATGACAGAATCAGCATCACTGCAAGCTGTCGTGTCTGTAATCAACAAGCAGTGGTTTTCTTTTATTTGGTGCCAGAAGTTATTTGTGAAAGCATCCTTTGGGCGCTGTGGCAGGAGGTGACTGCTTCTAGAGAGATGTGTGCCACGCTGTTGTCCACTTAGTAAAATTACATGTGGAGAATGATAGTGTTTGGGATACACATCTCGTCACAGAGACTCAGCATTTTGGGAAGACAGCAGTGTAAAATTTGCAATGTGTTTGAATGGTGAGATCTTGGCACCTGGGTCCATCTACATTTTTTGATTATTTGGGAAACTTAGAAGTTTCTTCTCTGACAAGCAGGATTATAGAGTTCAGAGCATGGCTGCCTGCTGCCCGTGGCCATGGGAAACCTTTTGCAGCTGGCATTTGATGTTTGAAGGTTGCATGGTCAAATTCGGGAAGTTATTTCTCTTGGACAGAGGCTCATCGTAGTGATTCTCTACATTGCATGGCACGTTCTGGTTGGCATTAACAATGTGCCAGCTGTAACTCCAAAAGCTGTGAATTCTCAGAATTGAATGGGAACTGGCAAATGCATCCACTTTCTCTTGGGCTATATAAAATCTTACAAGGGGAGGTGACCTGTTGAGAATAAGCCAGTGTGTATTTCATGTTTGGAACCTTAGAGGATTCATGAGTGTTTTGGGTGATTTTGGTGGCAACTGAGAGAAAACTGTGGAAGGACCAAACCCCCAGAACTTTTGGGAAAACTACTTCGTAGATAAGCACGGAAGTTTTTGCAGCAGACATTTCCCTGGGAAAGGTGGTTTTGTAGACTTAGTCTGAATGTTATTTAGAACTAACAGCACAGCACTGTGTTAGTGCTAAGCTAACTTTGCTATCCTGACTGGGCAGAACAACATAAACAACTGCAAGGTACAATATTAAAGGGTAAAGCTATTGTTCAAAAATTACAAGTGCCAATAACTGAAAGAATATGTTATTATGAACTGAGAACAGCTGTTTAACAAGATATAACTCTGTGGCTTGTCAGTGTCCCCACTCCATGGTCTTTTTCAAACAACAGGGCTCAAATTTTCTTCTTACTCTCATCAGTAGGACTTTGGATAGTAACCGTGATGCTTGAGCCATCATCATTTTTACTACAGTTTGATGACTTAGCAATTGGCTTAGGAATTCAAGCAACTTCAGGCCTATGGGGGGAAGGAGAGTGGTGGAAGTTTGAATTCCATTCTGATCCTATGCATGGTCCTTTACTCCCCAAGCCCTGAGGGACTGTTTGTGTACAATAACCTCCAGGATGGTAGGGAACTGTTGGGATCTGAACTTTTTATTCAAGGGCTATTTTGTTGTTACTTTGTATAATTATTTGCTTTCAATAATGCATCTCTTTTGGTTTGAATTGAAGTAAATTATTTTGCTTCTTAAATAATTTTTTTAAAGAATAAACTTTGAATTCTTTGGTCGTTTCTTTTGTGGTAGTGATCTGAGCACGGGATCCACGTCTGGCTTACAGAAATCTCATGACAGCGCTGTCTGCTTTCTCTGTGGGGTCAAGCTTTGCTCAAATTGTCACTTCTGTAATGTAGCATGAACATCAGTACCATGTATATTCACTACAGCACGAATAAGCAGTGAGAGTGGCTTTGAGATGTTCCAGAGTCCAGTTTTAATGACCAATCTGTGCCATGTCACACACATCTTGCTTTAGTGTTGAGTCTCTGTATTTGCAGCTGGGTCCCTCATAATATTTTTGCTGACCGTGCCCTTGGAAAGGATGCTCTATGTCAAGTCATGCTCTGAGGGAAATTTCTGTACTTGGTATCCCAAGAGAGAAATCAGCTATAAAATTATTGCTGTGTCCAAGTCATGCTCTATGTTAGGCTTTTGTGTTGCTTAATTCAGCCTTATAAAATACTCCCCTGTTGGCTTTCCTCCTGTGGTAAGGCAAGTTGTGCTGGACCACACAGTAAGGGTGCTTTAAGTGTTTCTCCCAGGACATTGTGTCAGGCCTCTGGAACCCAGAGCCCATTCTGTTTTCTGTGCAAGGAACTTAAGAATAAACTCCTAGTAACAGGGTTGTAAAACTCCTTGCACTGTGTAGCTGCAGCAGTCCCTGCCTGTTCCAAAGGGAGAGATTCAGAGTGTGAGTACAGGTGGGTGCTTAAAAGCAAAGGTTTTCTTGGCTGATTAGGAAAGCTTTCCTCCAATGTGATTGTTACTGATATCAATCTGTTCCTAGAAACTAGTGCACACCTGAAGGATTTGCAGACTTCTGCTGCAGACTGGAACAGAGGATGATTCAAACATCCCTAGAGGAATCTGTGTAGGGAATGACTGTGAGCAACATGGGGAGAGAAGAACTTGCTGAGGCTCTTAGTGCAAGGTGCTGTTGGTCAAAGGCACAGCACATCAAGGGGTGCCCTTGTGAGTTTCTACATTACTCTCTCTCTGTTAATACTTTTTCCCTTCAGGAACTGAAACAATTTTCTAGCAAAAATTGCCTCCAGGCTCTATTTGAACAGCTGCCCCTGTGGCATGGCTGCTCTGGAGGAAGATCCTGCAAAATACCCTAAGCTGCCAAATTTCTGTATGTTTAGCCTTGGTTTCCTTTGACTAAACCTGGGTGGAATGAAGGCAGCTCAGAGATAGTTGTGGGGTTTTAGAGCCACTCTGAAGCCCTCTGGGTGTGAATCACTCACTTTCCAGCTGAGAAACAGTGGGCAGATGGCTTGGTTGGATTCAGCACTCCAGTTTAACGAGGCTGGAGGTCTAACTTTAGCACAGCATACCCAAGCTTTACTCATGTTTCTACCATGAAGCTGTGACCTAAGGTCTGAGTTGAGTCTGTGATTAAAAAAGCTAGGGGATCAAGAGATCACTTGAGGAAGATGACCTCTGTGTCCTAAGGGTGAATCTGAAGATGTTGATATATCCAGAAAGGTCAGGGGCAGATGTAGTCCCTGTGGGAGAGCAAACAAGCAGGAACCAGTTTTTATTGACCTTAAATGAAATAGTTAAGCAATAATGCGGTGGGTGGACTCACAAACTGGGGAATGAGTAAGAAAAGGAAGAATTCAGAAACTGGAGGCTGTTATTGGCATGAGAGAGGAGGTCAGGTATTGGAGATCCAGACTGTAACAGCACCCCAGCTTTGCCCTATTGGCTGCACCTCTGCATTTGGAGGGGCGGCAGGAAATAAATTTCTATTCTTGAGGAATATCTGGAAGTTATTACATGTGCATACAAATCCAAACAATTGTCTTTTCCAGGAGTGCTGTTTTTTGTGTTCCCTTCAATGTTATGACCAAAGTAATCCTTTAAATCAGCAGCAAGACTACAGCCTGGATGCTTTGCTTGACTTGTCCTGATTTCAGTGCAGTTTTTGGACTCCACTAAGAAGTGAAATATAAACAAACAGGAAAAGGCTCTGTTTCAAATCTAAACTATTGTGTCTTTCTGACCTGTTTAGGTTTAACACTTCCTACCAGGAAGCTGAGTCAGAAGCTCAGAGTTACCCTGGCAACATGCAGGGCACTAGAAGTTCTGGCCATTTTCTTCAGACAGGAGCTGTTTCCTAGTCTTGTGGGAGATCTGAAGTCTGAGGAGGTCCTAAAGGACAGGGTACAGCCCTCAGTGCCTGTATGCTAGAAAGAAGCTACTTAAAACAAGCTGAGAGGCATTTCCAAACTGATACCCTGCTTTGCCAGATCCAAGCCACCATGTGTAGCTTAAGGGAGGGGTTTCTTGCCACACCTTGGGTTGTACTAAGTGCTGGTCTCTGTAAGATACACCTTGGTTATGGCTCACCCCATACAGAACTCACCTTACTATTATGATACAAAGGTTTATGAAGGTAGTTCCTGAAAAGCTCAGGAACAAAATCTAGCTCCCTGCACTTTCCCTTTGTTTATTCGTTTGATTCAGCTGGGAAGATGCAAGCGCATCTGTGCAACTCCTGTTGCTAAAATCCAACCTTTCAAGCAGACCCCTCTCTCAGGACAAATATTCTCTGAGTAGCACACTGGCTGGTGAGAGCACACAGTTCATACCTGTCCACAGCTCCTGTTCTGATGAAAACATCAGCTCTGTGCAGCACGGATTTTCTTCAAACCATTAGTTCAGCACAGAAGACACAGGTTTTAGTCTCAAAAGACTGACACTCACAATCCACTGTAGAAAGGTGCAGCTTTCCTGGGAAGCAGCAATCTGGCCAGACAAGAGGTGAAACACTACTAAATGTAAAATGAAAGCCTGACTAAAAAAAAACCCAAAAAGTTTGAGTCCTGGTTTCACCTGTTTCAGTGCAAGTGCTTGTGGTTGCACTTTAAATAGTCCCATAGTTAATCTGTGCTCTCCTTTTGGAGCAGCAGAGTCTAATTACAGGGGAGGGGAAGCAGTAAAATTAGTGTTGGGCTCTTGTGCATCAGTCAGCCACTTGTGCTCTGTTACAGCAGGGTGTTACGTGGGGCTCTGCGAACTCGCTGCAAAAGATGTCACGGGTGAGAATTCCAGGTAGGTCTGAAAGCAAGAAGTGAGACAGGAGCCCCAGGGCAGGCTTGTGAGCCTGCAGCCTCCGGGACTGTGATGGTGTGGGATCTTTGCATCCAGGGGACCTTGCTGGGGGCTTCGAGCAGTTTTCTTCCTGCTTGGAGACATTTTTGGGTAGTGCAGCAAAGGAATAGCATTATTGTTTAAATCTTGCTCTGCTTGTACTGAAGAAAAACACTGTGCCTCCTGCAGTGTGATGTATCCTGTAATGATACCATTAAATCACTGTGAAAGGGTTCAGGGGGCTTTCAGGAGTCTCTGGTCAACCTGGCTAAGCTTAGAGAACATGGGGTGCTGCAGTCCCGGGGTGATGGGGAGCAGGGCAGCAGGAGTAGGGCCAGCCAGGCTTTGCAGAATAGCGCAGAGGGACATGTGACTGCCACTGCATAGCCCTGGAGAATATCAGCACCAAACAGTTCTGATAAGGGAACGTTTAGCATTGTAGTGCTGTGTGGTATGAGAGACACCATCCTAGTACATGAAGCCAGTATTAAAGCCCAGCCCTGCAACATCAGTGGGAGTTTGTTGACCTTCATGAGTATAATTTTCATCCACTAAAGTGATGAAAGGTCAAACCAGGCATTTCTGGGGTGCTTAGTTTGCAAATGAATATGTGAAGGTTAAATGCCAGGAGAGCACGTTCTGCAGGCTGGGCTTCGGGAAGTCAACAGCTGGTGACTTGTGATGCCAGAGAGTTCTGGTCTAAATTTCCTGGGTCAGATGGAAAGGGCATGAGTTGCATCCCCAGGATGTCGATCTTACACTGTATGACCAGGAGTGAAGATCTGTGGAACTGCAGTGTCTCAGCTGTCTGATTCTGTTAGTGAATAACTGGAGATGTGACCATAGGCGGCATGGAGGATGGAACTTGGCATCTTTGAAATGACCACCCATCCTGATCTTCACAAAATCTGGCGAGCTGTGGACAAAACCCAACAGAGCAGCCCTGGTGCTCCAAGTCATTAAAAGATTAACTTCCTTGTTCAGGCAGGAGAATGATGTTCTGCCCTCTTAAGTTGTTCCTATGCTCTTCTGCATTCCTGGGCCTGGACACGGGTGTAGAGAGAGACCTTCCAAGACAGCTCAGTCTTTATTAGATGACTGAGGTGATCTAAGTTCTAGAAAATGCTGTTCCCCTTGGACAGCTGCAGGGAAATCTAGAGACTGGTGGAAGGCAGAAGTTCTGCCAAAGAGTCTCAGGTTGGATGGCATCTGCAATGTGGTTCATTTATGTGCACATCACTGAGGCTGTGTTGTGGAACACTCAACACTAAACTTGTATCTCCATATCATACAAAGTGACAACCACTGGTTTTTTGTAAATGGAAAGCTTTGGCTAAACTGGTACTTTATTATCTCTTTCTAATCACTGATGATTAGGGAAAAAGATTTTGAAAGGGTGTTCACATCTGGTTTTCTTTTGCTTCTGTTTTATCTCAAACAGCAGAATACAAAGGTGAGTATTGCCAGGCTTTTTACGTGCTCTGCTGTGTTATTGCCTAGACATGATCATGGAAAACCAACAGCAGTTACGTGATCATGGTGTTGGAGGGGCAGTTTGAGAAAGATGCTTTTTCTCAGTAGTGCCAGCTGTGCCCTCACTGTTTCATGGAATGGTTCCAGCTTTTTGATGTATGAAGCACACTTCTGCCATGCGTGTCAATCCTTTCTGCTTTGGTCCTCACCTTCTGACCATGTCCTGTCTGATGTGTCAGTGGTGTGGTCCATCTTGCAGCATTGATCCTCACTATGTTTCATGCTGAGCTGCCAACTGCTGGTAAAACCTGCTTGATTAGAGTCTGTATGCAAACGTATGCTTCCAGGAGATGTTACCAGAGGAGTCCTTGGGTTCCTCTTTTATGGTATTTTATTGGAAGGGCCTTTGAGAAAGATGCTTTTTCTCCTTTTCTCCTTTCTTCTTCTTTTCTCCTAAGCTCCAGCCAACCTTGTGTCAATGGTGACTTTCCTAGGGCTGTATTAGCTGGCACCTTTGCAGCATGCTGCATGTGATGGGCTGAGAGGGGTCTTGTCCACACGATGGTTCCCTAGCTAGGAGCTCTTCAGCTGCACTGCAATGGCAGGAACTAAGTGCTTGAGCTGCCAGCTCTGTCCATCTCCATCTGTACCTGTCTTCATCCTGCCTGGATGCCTTGTGGAGCAAGTGGGTCTTGGGCTTCCTAGAACTGTAAGGGCTCTGCCAGTCTTCCCCTCCTCCCCCAGTGCATGCTCTCCTAAGTGCCCTTCCCAAGGACTTGCTTCTCTCTGAGCCTTTTTGCCCTACTCTTGGACTGTGGGCTGTGTTTACCTTTCCTGGTGTGCTGGGTGTGTCTAGGTATGTTTCCAAGCCAAGCCCAGGCTCCGTAAGCTTGTTGTAAATTTTGGAGGTGGCTCAGAGTCTTCCAGGCAGCATGAAGGTGTAGGTGTTGTAAGGAAGGGGCACCTGCCTGTTAGGGTGGCTGGGAACCAGATGCCTGTGTGACCCTGCACTCTGCTCCTTCTCCTTGCAGAGATGGATGAGACACTGCGCTCCTTCGCAGAGAAGGTCTTTGCTTCTGAGGTGAAAGATGAGGAGACCAGGCAAGAGATCTCTCCTTTTGATGTGGAAGAGATCTGCCCCATCTCACGTGAGGAAATGAGAGTGTACATGATGCTTCGGGAGAGCTCTGCCACAACAGAAAAGCGGTGAGCAACACCCAGGGCAGTTGGGGAAAGGAGAGGAGCAGTGTCTGCACATTCTCAGCCAGAGCTGGAAGAAAGCAGGGGCAGCATAAATCAAGGCCTGTGAAAACAACTCACCACATTCGTGGGATAAATCCTTGGTAATCCCAGGGCATCTATCAGGTACTTCAGGGTTTCCTCTCCAACTGTTCCCACTGTTGGACAGAAAAACACCCTTGGCCCATTCTCTGGGTGTCAGTAAGGCAATGGCCTCAGAGCTGTTGGAGAGGGAGACTTGGAGACCTTTCTCTGGAGAGGTGTGACTTCCCAAGACCATGCTTGAAATTCTGTGGCTACTTTGTGTGCTGTGGCCTCTACTCTTGGCAGTGCCTGTTTAAGGTGCTCAGAAAGCACCAGTGAGATGATTCATGTTGTGCTCAGCTGGAACGTGGCTGCACTAAGTGCCCCTGACCCTGCACCCACGTCTGGCCATGGAGTTGGGGCTGTTTGCCTGAGGTTTTCCTCCCTGGCAGGAAGAAGCAGCTGTTCCGCCAGAAGACCATTGCATTGGCAGTCCCTGTGGCTCAGAAGTCCATAACCACACTGTCCACTTTTGATGAGGTCATCTCTGCGTGCCCCCTGTACCAGACTGTGCCTGACTTCCAGCGGGTACAGATCACAGGGGATTATGCCTCTGGGGTAGGTACCTGCATGGCTGCACCCTCCCCTGTGCTGACCACAACCTCCTCTAGACCCTTGCCTGTCCCCCAGTAGTGTCCAGTGGCACAGGAGTCTGTACCAGGTGCAGTAGGGATAGTCTGTGTCTCATGAGCATCTGATGGTGCCCTGCTGCATCTCTGGAGGATCTGGAGCTGAATTCCTTAGCAGGATTTTCTGGGGTGCAGCATGCTTCCCATAGGATTCTCCAGACAGGACATTCTCATTCTGTCACAGCCTGCTCCTGCTTGCACACAACTGTATCTGAGATCTACGCATGGCACAGAATCCCAGAATGGCTCCTGTTGGCAGGGACCTCTGGAGGTCACTTGGCCCAACCCCTCTGCTCAACCATGGTCAGCTAGAGCCAGTTGACCAGGACTGCTATCACATCCCATTCCTCCTCCACACCTTCCTATCTCTGCTGC
The DNA here is from genome assembly GCA_013398125.1 of Aegotheles bennettii. Taxonomy (NCBI): domain Eukaryota; kingdom Metazoa; phylum Chordata; class Aves; order Caprimulgiformes; family Aegothelidae; genus Aegotheles; species Aegotheles bennettii. The sequence continues at coordinate 1,554,112 of VZRW01009520.1, read as the reverse complement.
TCCTGAGATACTGCTGGGAGGTTGCTCCCTTCTGGGCTGAAGCAGGTTGCTCAGCTTTGAGTTGCATAGAAGAAGAGCATTTAGGGGAAGCCGAATGTCCTTCCATGCACGGGCACATCCCTTCTGCCATGACTGTAGCTAGCTGCAAGTGCTGCCTGGTATTCTCCCATGTTGCTCCAGCCTGATTTTTCCTGAGTGCCCAAAACACTTGTCTGTGCAGTAAATCAAGAGCTCTGTGTCAGTGTGTGTTACTCCTGCTTCAGTTTCAGCCTAGGCTCCAAAAATAGCTGAAGTGTTTTGCCTAGGCCTGGCTTCTATTTCAGTGCCAACTCCAGTTTGCAGTGAGGAATAGAAGTGGGGATGACAGCCAGAATCCATTGGTTCTGCTGGAAAGAACTTCCCTTTGCCACGTCTAGGACTTTGCCTGTCATTCCTTCTTTGTCCTGCTCAGGCAAAGCACTGGCAGGGAGGGGGTGATAAGGTCTTGCTGGGAGCAGAATTGTCCTCTTTACATCTCGATGCACCAGGGTATCCCTCGGGCAGCTGGGTTCCAGTTGTGTGGTGGTGTTTAGCAATGGTCCTCTTGCAGGTGACAGTTGAAGATTTTGAAGTTGTCTGCAAAGGGCTGTACCGTGCCCTGTCCATCCGGGAGAAGCACATGCAGCTGTCTGTGCAGAGGTTCCCCAGGACCCCGTCCCAGTACCTGCGTGCGATCGAAGGCGATGTCTGGAGGGCAAGTGACACTGGCCCAGGTACATCCAGGCACCTGCAAGGTTTTCCTCTCTGGCTTCATCGTGGGGTGGACAGGGCTCAGAAAAGGATTGCAGAAGTGCTCCAGAGGGGAGTTGCTTGCACCTCTCCAGTGTCACGGTGGCAGACCTGTCCTTGCCCTCTGCCTGCAGTGGAGGAGCATGGCAGGCTATGGGGGTTTGGCTGGCAGCCTGTGCATCGTGGTGTTCTCCTTCTGGTCCAGTGTTCACCCCGCCAGTGAAGGACGGACAGGATCCCTTTGAAACTGGAAGTCTCGCCGAGGACCTGGGATACCATGTCCAGATGAAGGATGGAGTAGTTCATGTCTATGGAGACAAGTCAGCGGTTGACAGGAATGAGCCAAAGGATCTGTCCTACCCCAACCTCGAGCACTTCATTGATGACATGAACTTCCTTTTGGCCCTGATTGCACGAGGGCCTGTGTAAGTGCACAGCCCAGCACTGCTGGAGCAGCTGAGCAGGTCCTGCCTCAGCAGGCAGTGAGGGGTCAGGGCAGAGCTCCCTGGGAGCAGGGAGGAGCCCGCTGATGATAGACCTGCAGCCTGCTGGCTACCAAAATGTCCTTGACCCTTGTCAGCCGTCTTGACTGGGGTCTTAAGCAAAGTCAGCATTTAGGGACCTGCAGGTATGCTCACACCTGGCCAGGCCTTCCTTCGAAGCTTTGTCATAGAGCCAGGAGAAGCACCTTAGGGAAGCAGGCCAGGCCAGTATGAGCTCCTCCACCTCAGATGAAAGCTGCATCCCTGTGTTTGATGGGCCCTGCCCTTGTGTTGAGGAGTAGGGACCCCAGTCACTGTTCTGTCCTTTGCTTTCACTAGTAAGACCTATGCTCATCGGCGCCTGAAGTTCCTCTCATCCAAGTTCCAAGTCCATGAAATGCTAAATGAGATGGAGGAGATGAAAGAGCTGAAGAACAACCCCCACCGAGACTTCTACAACTGCCGGAAGGTAAATGGCAAGGTTTACAGCCCTAGTGACTCTGCAGATAAGCTGTCTTTGTGCCTTGTCCTCCCTGAGAACTGGATATTAGAGTCAAGGTCTGTGGCACCTACATTGTTGCTGCTAATGGGATGGTGCTGACTGGGCTGCTCTTGGCCTAGGCCTATTGTGTTCCTCTGTTGGGCTGAGCTGTGCTCCCCACACAACTTGGGCTCACCTAGAGGTAGGTTAGCCTCCCTGTGATGGTATCTGAGCATCCCAACTTGCAGCTAAGTAGCTGTTCTTCTGGTTTCTTAGGTGGACACACACATCCATGCTGCGGCCTGCATGAACCAGAAGCATCTTCTGCGTTTCATCAAGAAGTCATACTGTGTGGATGCTGACCGTGTAGTTTATGATGCCAAGGGCAAACAGCTCACCCTGAAACAGCTTTTCGAGAAGCTCAATATGCACCCCTATGACCTGACAGTGGATTCCTTGGATGTCCATGCTGTAAGTCATAGGGCGTTTACTGTGGGACCACTCTTCAGTCACTCTCATCCATCCCTGGAGAATCATAGAATCATTCTGGTTGGAAGGGGCCTCCAGGGTCATCAAGTCCAACCTTTATCCCATCATATTCCTGACCATTAGACCATGACCTCAAGTGCCTCATCAACCCATTTTTTGAACACCCCCATGGCTTTTCACCCCCCGTGTACCTGTGTGTACATGTTAGTGTCTGTGGCAGGTTGTAGTAGCTCCTGGCATTCCCATTTTGGGTTGTTTGGATCAGTCCCTGCTGGTACCCTTGGACCCAGTGTGTGTGTGTAGTACTTGCCCTGACTCTCCCTGCTGCAGGGGCGGCAGACATTCCAGCGCTTCGACAAGTTCAATGACAAGTACAACCCCGTGGGTGCCAGCGAGCTGCGTGACCTCTACCTGAAGACGGAGAACGCTATCAATGGCGAGTACTTTGCCACCATCATCAAGGTGAGAAGACAGTGGAGGAGACAGCTGTCAAGCTGTGGTGCTGTCGTGCCCAACGTCTGGAGGGTCCCCATGCACGTGTCTGTTCTGCTTTGCAGGAGGTTGGCTCTGACCTGGAGGATGCCAAATACCAGTACGCAGAGCCTCGCCTCTCGATCTATGGGCGATCAGCTGAGGAGTGGCCCAAGCTGGCCAACTGGTTCAACAAACACCGGGTCTATTCCCCCAACATGAAGTGGATGATCCAAGTGCCCAGGATTTAGTATGTGCTGTGGGTCTGAGGGCACTGTGCCATGCAGTGCCCTGTACCTCATGTTTTATCCTGAAGGGATTATGGGGGCAGTGGGCCATGTTGTTCCTCTGCTAGCAGCTAATCCCTGTCTGTCCACAGTGATGTGTTCAGGTCTAAGAATTTCCTCCCACACTTTGGGAAGATGCTGGAAAACCTGTTTGTTCCTGTGTTTGAGGCAACTATCAATCCTCGAGCCCACAAAGAGCTGAGTGTCTTTCTACGCCACGTAAGTGCACCTGATGTCAAGGTGTGGGGAGCACTCAATTCCTGTTTGTGCACAGAAAGTGGAGTATTGTCCCTGACATGGCAAATGTCATCAGTGGGTTTGTGGCCCTACAGCCACATTCTGGTGTGTCCAGAAGTGCTGGGAGGGGTCAGACTCCCTGAGCTGGCTGCTGTGGAGCTGTGAGAAATGTTGCCTGCTCACCTCCTGGAGAAGTGGTTTGGTGTGAGTCCTTTCTAGCCCTTGATGGAGCTTGGGGGTTTGTGAGGAGCAAGGTCTGCAGCCTTTACCCCAACTCTGCTCTTGGGTGGGACAGGGGTACAGGCTACAGCTGGGCTATAGCAAGCTGCAGTGGGCAGGGTGAGCCAGCCTACCAGGGTGTGATGAGGGGGAGAACTTTGAGATACAGCTTTTTTCTTACCTTGCCGAGCAGATCACTGGCTTTGACAGCGTGGATGATGAGTCCAAGCACAGCGGACACATGTTCTGCACTAAAAGCCCAAAGCCAGAACAGTGGACTTCTGAGAAGAACCCATCCTACACCTACTATGTATATTATATGTATGCCAACATCCTGGTGCTTAACAACCTACGCAGGTGAGGCCAGGGGCCTGTGATGGGCTGGAAGAAGGTGGGGCTGCCTCATCAGTTGTCTCAGCTCTTTGATTGTTGGTGTGGAAGAAGTGGGGCCCTCCTTGCTCTGCTCCAATGTAGTTTGGAGCTTTATGTCTCAGAGCAATCCAAACACTCCTTGGTGTATGAAGTGTGGTGGACTGGGGTGAAAACTTTGGGATTGCAGAGATGCACCTATTGCGTGCACAAAGGAGAAAAGAGAACAAGTAATGTGCTCCTAGGTCAATCTGGATTCTTGGGAAGCCATTGATTCTGAATTCAGAGTATCTTTCATCGCATGCCACCTAACTCTGCTCTGAGTCCTTCTTCCATGTGCCTAGGCAGCGTGGTATGAACACGTTCCTCTTCCGTCCACACTGTGGGGAAGCCGGGGCCATCACACATCTGCTTACAGCCTTCATGACAGCAGATAATATCTCCCATGGTCTCAACCTCAAGAAGGTAAGGGGAACAGTGTGCCACAGAGCAGCCCGGACATGGCAGAGCAGGAGAACGTGTTCACAGCTGGTCTCCACTGTAGCTGATGGTTACTGGCGCTTCTGCTTTAGACTGACACAGCCAGCCTGGCTTCAAGCAGGTGTTGGGTGATTCTCTGGGTTTCTCCAGGCACGTTGAAGGATGTAGCTGAGAAATGCGTTCAGATTTCAGGGGTTCAGCCTCACAGACCTGTCACTGGATATGTCTGTTATCAGTGGAGCCAGCTGAGTTCTGAGATCAGACAGGTTTGAACTCGCTTGGCCTCTCGTGCTCCCTGTGGGCCCTGGAAGGTTGCTGCTTGCCCATCTCTCTCCTTGCACACCTGATCTCTGTGCATCGGATTTCTTGGTGGGGGCACTGGACTGACTCGAGGAGTGACCCCAGAGAGGTGCAGAGTGCAGCAACTTTATCCCTAACCTGGCACCTTTGCTTATCTCCACAGAGCCCGGTGTTGCAGTACCTGTACTTCCTTGCCCAAATTCCCATTGCTATGTCCCCACTCAGCAACAACAGCCTCTTCCTGGAGTACGCAAAGAATCCACTGCCCGACTTCCACAAGAAGGGCCTCATGGTGTCCCTTTCTACAGATGACCCCATGCAGTTCCATTACACCAAGGTATGGTTTGAGCTGATCACCTCCTGCTGGCCGAGCACTGGGGTGGGACTGGGTGGGCCTCGTTTTCCAGGGAAGCCCCAGCAGTGTTTGCAGAGGACCCAGCACACGGGGTCATCCCTGGGCCAGCCCTTGCAGCACCAGATGCTGCTGCCTCTATCCAACACATCCTGTGGCTGCAGGAGCCCCTGATGGAGGAGTACGCCATTGCTGCCCAGGTCTTCAAGCTCAGCACCTGTGACATGTGTGAGATCGCCAGGAACAGTGTCCTGCAGTGTGGCCTGTCCCATGAGGTGGGTGTCCCCATGAGGAGGTGGGTGTCCCATGAGGTGTGGATGTCCCATGAGGCGTGGGTGCCCCATGAGGCGTGGGTGTCCCCATAAGGGGTGGCCTGTCCCAAGAGGCATGGGTGCTCCCATGAGGTGTGGGTGTCCCATGAGATGTGGGAGTTCCCATGAGGTGTGGGTGCCCCCATGAGGTGTGGGTGTCCCATGAGGTGTGGGTGTCCCATGAGGTGTGGGTGTCCCATGAGGGGTGGGTGTCCCCATAAGGGGGTGGGTGTCCCATGAGGTGTGGGTGCCCCCATGGGGTGGATGTCCCATGAGGTGTGGCCTGTCCCATGTGTGGGTGCCCCATGAGGTGTGGGTGCTCCCATGAGGTGTGAGTGCCCCAATGAGGAGATGGGTGTCCCCATGAGGTGTGGGTGCCCCATGAGGTGTGGGTGCTCCCATGGGGTGGTGGGTGTCCCCATGAGGAGATGGGGGTCTCCATGAGGAGATGGGGGTCTCATAGGGCGTGGGTGCCCGTCTCGGGGGTGGGCTCAGCTCTGCCTGTGGGAACCAGAGCAGGACCCGGGCGCCTGGTGCAGCCCCGCGCTCCCCTCGGGCGGTGCCACCAGGGCCCCCGAGCTCTCCCCGCTGTCCCCGGCAGGAGAAAGCCAGGTTCCTGGGTGAGCAGTACCAGGAAGAGGGGCCCAAAGGCAACGACATCCGTAAGACGAACGTGGCGCAGATCCGCATGGCGTACCGCTACGAGACCTGGTGCTACGAGCTCAACCTCATCGCCGAGGGGCTCAAGGCCGACTGAGCCGCGGGGGGGGCACTGGGACCGCGCAGTAAAACCCTCACCCAGCAGTGACGTGTGGCCTGGGGGCGGGGCCAGCGCCGGAGTGACGGCTGCGCCAGCCAATGGG
>VZRW01009520.1:1527139-1542584 GCA_013398125.1 Aegotheles bennettii | reverse complement strand
GGGATGCTGTGCCGGAGCAGGGGGGGATGCTGTGCCGGAGCAGGGGGGGATGCTGTGCTAGAGCTGCAGTCCCACCTGGCAGTGGTAGCTTCACCTCGCTGGCCTGTGTGGGTACAAAGAAGCAGCAGTGCTGCTGTGTGCCTTCTTGAGTTTGGACCCTTGGGATCCCTGGCTCTGTTTTGTTCCTGTTGTGGTGTTTTGTTTGTTTTTTGAGCCGGTGAGACCTCTGCTTCCTTTCTCAACCCTCCCAGATGTGCGCTACAGACACAGGCTTTGTGGGGAGCGTGCCCTGGAAGCCAGGCTTGGACATGTGATCTGGGGAGGAATGTTCTTCAGCCATCGCCAGAGAGCAGCTGGGAGCTCCTGGTGGTGTGTATGGCTGGAGTGCAGCTCATGGTTCTCTTCTCCTCTTTGTCCACAGGTCGTGCTAGCAGGCAGTCCTTGCAGAGCTGACACCCAAGGGCTCTGGGTGCTTCAGAGTCTCATGCCAGCTTGATGTGTGCAGGACACGGGTGGACCTGGATGCAGCTGGAGATGGGGTGTTTGTAAGCACCTTGGCACTTGCCATGCACCCAGCAGGGGCAGTAGACAGCAGCTTCTCCCGCTCTGCTGTGCAGACCCTCTCCCGCAGCCACTGCCGCAACATCAAACAGAAGATCTCCCAGTGGGAGGGGAGGACACAAGGGTGCTCCAGCAAGGAGAAACAGCAGCTGAAGGACTTTGGGGTAAAGTATGATCCCAGCTGCAGTGCTCTACCCAAAGTGAAGCCAGAACATCCAGAGCAGGGCAGAAAGACTGGGTCCAAAGATCCAAAGAGTCTGGGTTTGGACTTCAGGGAAGATGCACGGCGCTGCTTGCAGACTGATGGCTGTGGTGACATCAAGACCTGTGCATGCAGCACAGCTTTCCAAGCCAAGGAGAAAGGAGAGTGGCAAGCAGTTTCCCTGGACTCAGGGACAACACTGTCCCCAGGGAACTTCTCTACCTCACAAGCTCTGCAGAGGAGAGTAGAACCCCTTCTGCCTGGCAAAGCCCCACCACTTCCCTTGGACCTTCAGAGGAAGCAAGGGAGCTGTGGTTCCACAGAAAAAGAACTTAAAATCAAAGGAGTGGACTCTCTCTGCAGGACAGAGAAGAACTTGAAAAACATTTACTCTGAGGCTGAGGGGCAAGAGGAGAAGCCAGCTGCTGTCCCACCACCCAAGCCCCGTAGGACTTTCCGCTATCTTGCAGAAAAGGGTGCTAGTAGCTGTGATGCTAGTGCTACCAGGGAGGCTCCCCTGCAAAAGCAGCACGGAGGAGACTTGGTGTCATCCTCCAACAATCCTGAGAAGAGAATAGCCAGCAGAAGGATCAGAGGGAGAACTCAGAGGTACATTTCTCATGTGTGAAACGTGTTTCCTTAAATCAGCTTCTAGATGGGTGTAAGCAGCATGCTTGCCATGATACCCTTGTGGAGGTGCTGGTACTGATGATGCCTCTCTTGATGAGGAGAAGATATTTCTGGATGAAAGTACCCCCTTTCCAGCATTGTGTATGCACTGCTTTTGCTGCTGACAATCTTGCAAAGAAGGCTCCAAACAGGTGTCAGTCTCACACCTTAAAGTAGAGTCGAGTGAGGATATGCTGGCCCCAGGGAGAGTGCTGCCTTGCCTCTTGCCCTGAGGTTGTCCTCAGCTGCAGTTTGTGGATTGCAGAATAGCTTTGTCTTGGGGCAGTGTGGCTGCTAAGTGTTCTGGCTTTCCTGTGAATGAAAGATTCTCTTGATGCTTGCAGTTGGTGACTGTCAGCTAGAGGTACGCTGGTTGTGGTGGGTTTGGCTGTTCTCCTTCCTGTAGGTCCCTGTTACAGAGTGAAGAACCCTCTGAGCTGGCTTGCTGCTGGTTCTGCTTATGGATGAGTTGCCTTGGGCAGCCCTGCTAGAGGGGAGTGTGAACGTTAGAGGTGGAGATGTTGGGTAGGACTCCTGGAACCTTCTTTCACTGAGGCAAAGTGTGCAGCAACAAACTAAATTTTATGATGATGGGCTACATCCCTGCCAGCTCCTTTGTGACCACTGTGCCATAATTTTGAAATGGAGGCCAAGTGTGTGAAAATGCAAACTCACCAACGTGATAACACCCTTAGCATGAGCAATGGGAGAGGTCCAGTGGAAAGCAGTGTGTTCATTCTGAGTGCTGCTGCAAGAGCTTGGTCTGCAAAACGTGTTTTGGGTTCTTGCCTCTGTGACAGGGTGGGACTTGCCATACCTGCTTGGAGTGTGCTTGGCCACGGAGCCTCCAACTTCATTTTTCATTTAAAAATCTCCCAGAGTAAGTGAGTAGGACATGCCTGGCGTGCTGGTTTTGGCTGGGATAGAGTTATTTTTCTTCGTAGTAGCTTGTGTGGTGCTGTGTTTTGAATTTGTCATGAAAATAGTATTGATAACACAGCAGTGTTTTAGTTACTGCTGAGCAGTGCTTGCACAGCCTCAAGGCCTTTTCTGCTTCTCACCCCACCAGGGAGCAGGCTGGGGATACACAAGAAGCTGGGAGGGGACAGGGCTGGGACAGCTGACCCCATCTCACCAAAGGGATATCCCAGACTGTGTGATGACGTGCTCAGCAATAAAAATCGATGGAAGAAGGAGGAAGGGGGGAACACTTGGAGTGATGGTGTTTGTCTTCTCAAGTCACTGTTGCATGTGGTGGAGCCCTGCTTTCCTGGAGATGTCTGAACATCTGCCTGCCAAGGGGAGATAGTGAATGAATCCCTTGTTTTGCTTTGCTTGTGTGCACTGCTTTTGCATCACCTATTAAACTGTCTTTATCTCAACCAATGTGTCTCCTCACTTTTACCCTTCTCATTCTCTTCCCTATCCCACTGGGGGCAGTGGGTGACTGTGTGGGGCTGAGCTGCCAGCTGGGGTTAAACCTCAACACTTGGAAATCAGAGAGTCCGGGGTGGAGCATCCAAGTGCTTGATGGCCCCAAGGATGACCATACTCTGTGTAGGCTGGAGACAGCAACTCACTGGTGCATGCAGGTGCCTTTAGAAGTTACGCTGGTTTTCCTCTAGGAAATCTTTTGAGTTTGAGGACATCCAGGGCTTCCGCAACCGAATGGCAACCACCAACTCCCACAGACTGAGAGAAGAGACAAATGGCACTACAGGATCCAGGCTTGTCTACACACAGTCAGAAGACAACATCTACGAGGACATTATCTGTATGTGCCTGTGCTTCTGGGGGAGGTGCTCACTTTGTATCAGGGTGGCAAATTTGCTGGGGGGGGAGGAATGAAGACGAGAATGCATTGAGGCCTCTTCCAGCTCTGTGACTTGTAAGGTCTTCCTCATCTGAGTTTCTTTATTGATGTTAGTGACTACCTGCATGTGAACAGCCTGATTTCATATGTTGTGGAAGTTCCCTAGGATTGGCCTATGCTAAACTGGTTTCTTTATTAGCTCTTCAAATGCATTGCTCCATTGCTGCACAGAGAACAGTGTGGACACTGACAAACTGAGCTGCTTTGCAGCAGAGCTACTTTTTCTGCAGTGGTAGAAGTGTTTTGTTTTGTGGAGTCCATGTACAGTTTGCCAAGTTGATGGTACTGAGTTACAAGGATCTTTGAGTGGTGGAAACCTAATCCATCTTAAAACGGGTCTCTCTCAGACCCTGTTAAAGCTTGGCAGGCAACTGCACACTCGCCTTGCTTACATCCCTTGAAAGAATGCAGGACTTTCATCTTCTTTCATAAATCCCCTGTCCAATGCTTTTTCCAGGTCCTACAAAAGAGAATCCTTATGAAGATATCAGAGCACTGCCCTTGCCTCTGTGGAAGGTCCCATCTGTCTGGAAGCTGCCACCCTCTCGGAGCACCAGTAGGGCTCCCAAGGTAGGGTGAGGTGATGAAATTGTCACATGCTCACAGAGAGTCATCCTCACAAGGGTCCTATTTTGTGCTCTACCCTAGCCCCACATTCCCTACTGCTAAATCATTGGTTTTCCTTATTTTTTAGTGTTTGTTGTTAATGTAAATGGTAATGAATTGTCAAGGCAGTGGCAGTTGATTAAGCTGCTAAGGAGCAAAAGAATAGGAACAAGAGAGTGTTGATGAGCTGCTTGAGTGTGTGAGGTGGGGGTGAAATGGAGAGCTGGGTAGAACAGGAGGCTGCAGGAATTTTATTCTTTGTAATGTGTCTCCTTTGACTCTGAGTTTGGACCAAAGCTTAATCCCATGCTTAACTATTTCTTCCGATTCTGTTTTCTAGCCTCCCCCAAAACCTCCCTTCCTCAGTCGCAAGACTCTTGAGCTAAAGCCCTCCCAGACAAGTTTCCAAGGGAAAATGGTGAAGGACATTACCCTGCCTGTCACGCTGACCGAGTGGAAGCTGTTCCAAGCAGTAGAGGCTGCTAGCAGGAGAAAGAACTTGCCCTGGGTGAGATTTAAGCATGAAACTACTTCTTGCTTGGCATTTCAAAATCTTGCTGCTTTGTCTAGCACCTTCTAAGTGGTTTGTAAGTGATCGAGGAGCTGTGTGTCTGGCAGGTGGATGCTGGTTAGTACTGCTCTGTGTGTGGACAAGTGACCCTGCTTGAACCAGTTCCTCTCCAGGTAGCAGGGCAGGGATCAAAAACCAGAGTACCACTCTAGCTGGGCTGACAGTGGTTTTGTTGGCCAAGAATCTGCAAAAGGAATACTAGGTGTTGACTTGGAGGTCAGTGCTGTGTGTGAAAACTTCCTCGTGCTTTGTCATTTAAGTCTTGTTCCCAATGCTTCCATGAAGGATAATGGTGCTAGGTTTGTGCTGAATGTGGTGCAGGGATGCACAGAAGCTCTCTGTGAGCCAGAGGGCATGCTCTGTGCAATTGCCTCTCGGACTGACCCTGATGTTCCCACTGCAGGCACTGAGCTGGTAGGTGGCTGACAGCGTGAGGCTGCTGTGGAGAGCTGGCTGGGCTCTTGGTTACTTGGGATGTTGGCTTGGAGTTCTTGACTTGCCAACAGGAACATCCCCTTGCAGCTGTCCCGTAGTGAAGGTGGAGAGAAGCTTTGGGGATGAGTTGCACAAAGCCTTCATATGGTTCTCTCCTCTGCTGTCTCTGGCTGCTCCCTCCCAGCTGTGTGCAAAGGCAGATATGCTGCTGAGGCCAGAGCAGTGAGAAAGGCTTTTAATCCTCCTTCATGCTAAAAAACTCAGCTGTAATTCTCATTTGATGCATTGGGAATCTTTCTGCCTACTGGTGTTGGTTACCAGCTCATGCTCCATGTGCTCTAGAAGGAAGATGCAACTACTGCTGCAGTGGCACTTTGTGCACAGGACTCAAATCATGTGGTAGTGGCAACAACTTACTTTTGCCATGGTAACACCATTGAACTTCTGCAGATCTCTATTTCTTGTGAAAATGTGGTGGATTTGCCCATATTGTGCAAGACTGTGAGGTAGTGTTGGACAGCTGCAAAGTACTTTCCAAATGTGAAGTATTTTAGAGTAACAAGCAACTGCTGTAAGTGTTTTTAGACAAACTGTAAGCCTGGAAAATCAGGAAGGAGATGGCAAGATTGTAAAAATGCTGTGATGGAGAGTATCTTTCATCTCAAGAGGAAAGATAAAACATTCTCCAAAAGCAAACCTATTCCAAAAATCTGGTAACGATTTGCATGCAGGAAGCACACTTTCTTCTTTCTGCTCACAAGGAATTGAGCCAAGATTGCTCGAGAGATTGAGAAAAGGGTTGGAGTCTGAAAAGGAAAAAAAACTTACTTATTGCTTAAGAATCACATAGCTGCCTTAAACACACCCAGTATCCTTCAGTGGTGACTCAACTGTGCAAAAAACAGAACAGAAATGGAAGTCCTGTAGTTAGACCTGGGTGGTAGAGGAGGAAGAAGGCAGATTTTGCAGGAGAACCCTTGGTTTCTGCTGTGGGCTCTTGTCTCCCTTGCAGCCTCATTGTGCCAGGAGGGCTGGGTAACCCAGAACATGGGGAGAAATGGATCTGAAAAGAAGAGCCTAAGCCTAGTTTGCTGAGCTGGGCATAAAGACTTGAGCTGAAAAACAGGTTCTCTTGCTGAATATCTTCCTTTTTATGCAGTATTTGTGGTGACAAATGGCCAGGCCCCACCCTCCTGTATTCAGTGGGAGCTTTTAGTGAATTCTTAACTGGGATGAGGAATGAACTTGACCTGCTTACTGCATTTGGTGTAAATCCATCTTCAAGATGAAGTGATAGCTGTCTTGGACATGGAGAATCAAGGGGTCACCTGCAGCACTGTGTCCCTGCCACCTGGGAAAGGAGTGATGGGCCTAACAGAGAACATTAGGACTTTGGTTTTAAGGCATTTCCCAAGTGTTGTGGTGCTAGATGATACCTGTTGGGCTGCAGTCCTGTTGGCACTTGGACCCTTTTCTGGTCCCCCACATTAACTTCTGTTTCGGATTTCAGCTGGTACTAAAAATACAGGAGATCTTTGATTCTAAGCGTGGAAAGAAGAGGGTGAAGTTGCTCAGTCCTCCTGGGAGAGAAGCACCTCCAATGAAAGGTATGGAGGTCTCCAGCACCATTCTTTTCTCTGTGAACCTCGTGAGCAGCAGAGTCCTGTACATCCCAGGGCACCAGGGACCCAGCAGGCCAGGGACCACCACCTCCTGCAGCTCATGCTGGGCTGACTGGACAGTGCTAAACCCATCTCTTGGAGCTGGAATTGTTGAGCTTTCAGCAGCACTAGGATTGGGAACCCTTGCCAACCCAACTTTAACAGTGTCAGAAATGGGAGATTCTGTTGGGATCTGAGCCTGAAGAGCTGGACTGCTGGTTAAAGCTGCTTTTTCAAAAAAGCAGAACAAACCCCCAAATTCCTCACAAAACCTCTGACTACTCCACTCATTGCTTTTGTGCCCCTAAAGTGATATTATTATGTTATTCTGCTTTTCTAGCCATGGTATGATCTTAATTAGTAGTATATTCTGTTCAGCAACTCCGTTGACTTTTACAGCAGCATCAAATAACCACCAGATTTCTGTTTTCTTTGCCTGTGTTCAGCTGACCTACAGGTGGTTCACTGGAAACAGTGACTTGATAGCAACTCTGCTTTTTTAGATTCACTCTTGTAACTTGCCAGTGCCAGATGTTCTTTGCTGATGCTTTGAGCAGGGTGGGTGGGCAGCCCTGAGTGATGTTGGTCTGATGACTCTAAAGTTCTCTCTCTTTCCCAACTTTGGGTGTTGCCCATCTTCCTTCTGCATGGCTAATAAGTGAAAACTGTGTGTTTCAGGTGAAACCAGTGGGAATGAAAGTGATACGGAAAATCAGCCAAAAGGTGAGTGAATCACAGGGGCTGGTCCTGTCCCCATAGCGCTATGCATTTGGCTCAGGCTCTAATGGGATGAGCACACTGACTACTTGTGGCTTCTGCCAATGGGAACATCTAAGAGGCAGCATGGCCAAGGCTGGGAACTGTTGCTGTGACAAATCCACTTCTATTTCTGCTACTGCTCCTGAGCCCTTGAGGTTTAATGTCATTAATCTGCCAGCTGCTAGAAGTAGATTCATTTTTGGGTTGGTGGTCATACTTAACTAAAATATGTCTTGCAGGAGATTGTCCCTGGATCACCTTTGCTGCTAACACTGAGGTTATTTTCCCCCTACTTCCTTCCCTTGGTTCTGTTTTATACATACAATGTTGTGAAATGCCCTTTTCTCTGGGGAGAAATCACTTGCTTATTTGTCTGGTTCCATGGTCCTCAGTCTGATCATAAGCCCAAACTATAGACCTGAAGTGTCAGTTTGTTTAGCTGGTGTGGGAAGGACCACAGGGCTCTTGGTGTCTGTACTGGTGAGGTTTGAATGTGAAATGGTAATGGTTGGCCAGCAGCCCTGACAAGTGACTCTGTCCTGTCTCTAAGCAAGCATCTAGCAAAAAGGACCAGTGGAATTGTTGTGGACGTTGCATTTGTTTGGAGAGAAGCCTACAGGAGGCCTTCACTTGGAGTGAATAGTGAAGTTCCACTTTTTTGTGTTAAGGAGAATCAAGGAGAGTGAAGAGTCTCTGCAGAAATACAGTGACTGAGTCACTGCCTGATTCAGGAGTTGTTTCCACAGTGTCCAGGATGTGTCACGGTGCCTGGGCCACAGGAATTTCTGACATCACAGCGCTGTGCCTATGCTTGTGAGTTGGTACTGCCTGTCAGGACATCCCAGCCTGGAGGTTTCTTGGCCAGGAAACTGGCTCTGCCTCTCCTGAATGCCTGTGCTGCTTTACAGAGCAGCTGCCTGAGCCCTGCTGGAGCTGGGCTGCTTCTGCTGTACCACAGCATGTCCCTCTGAGATGTGTGGAGGGAATGTCTGGGCAGCAGGAGAATGCTAGCTATTAGTTGAGGGATTTGCAGAGTTGCTACAGGGCCAGTGCTGCCCTGTCTGGAGCAGCTCTGTGCTCAAGGAGCTGATGCAGGAGTCCAGGCCCCACAGAGCACAGCAGTGGTGTTGGGCAAACACACCCATCCCTGTCCGCCCTTCTAAAGGTGGTGGTGAGTCCTCTCCTGTGACCTGTAGGTGTGTGGCAGTGACAGCCACAGGCTGGTTTGCATTGTTCCTTTCTTCAGGTGGACACAGGTGCCTGCTGCAGGTGCAGTCAACCTCCAAGAGAAACCCACACTACCAGACTCTGGAGAGGGATCTGATCGAGCTCCAGGAGCAGCGGCTGTTTGAGCTGTTCGTGGTGGTGTCTCTGCACAAGAAGGCAGCAGAGATGATGTACACACCACAGATTGTGCAGCAGTTTCCCAGCAAGGTAGGAGCTGCGTGGGAACCTGCCCACAAAACACACTCAGCAGCCATTTGTTTCCTCTTGCAGTGTGTGCCCTTCCTAAGCTTTGTAGCAGTAAAGCTGGCTACGATGGCTACTGGCTAGGATATCACAGAATCCCAGAATCCTAGGGGTTGGAAGGGACCTCAAAAGCTCATCCAGTCCAACCCCCCTGCCAGAGCAGGGTCACCTAGAGTCCATCACACAGGAACGCATCCAGGCAGGGTTTGAATGTCTCCAGCCAAGGAGACTCCACAGCCACTCTGGGCAGCCTGGTCCAGTGCTCTGGCACTCTCACAGGAAAGAAGTTCTTCCTGAGATTCACGTGGAACCTCCAGTGCTCCAGTTTGCATCCATTGCCCCTTGTCCTATCATTGGTCGTCACTGTAAAAAGCTTGGCTCCATCATCCTGACACTCACCCTTTACATATTTGTAACCATGGATGAGGTCACCCCTCAGTCTCCTTTTCTCCAAGCTAAAGAGCCCCAGCTCCCTCAGCCTTTCCTCACAAGGGAGATGTTCCACTCCATATGGGCTTGGAATATGGAGCACATTGCTCTGTTACAGACCTCATGTACAGCGTTTGGCAGTTGCTGAATATCTTTCTTGATAATGAGTTTACTGGGGTTTTTTGGGAATTAGGAAGGCTCCTACTCTAGCACATCAAAGCAAGAGGGAACTGGGAATCTGTTACAGTCAGAACATGTTCTCCTGTGCTTGAGCATTAGCTATCTGATGGTTCAGTGTTTGGAAGTGTCAGGAAGATACTGTCTCCCATTGTTTTAAATGCTGCAGCTGTGCACAACACTTCAGTGACTTCAAATGCGTGTGTTACCCCTCCAGCCTGAACATCCCTTCAGACAGTCAAAGGATACTGAAGAGAGGCTAAAGGTCATTCCCAAATTCTGCTTTCCAGATCCCAAAGACTGGTTTCCTGCATCATACCTTAAAAGGTAAAGACTTGGGTTTGGATACCCATGCCTGAAACAGGCGATGCTGAAAGCTTAGGTAGGTGTCTGTTTCCCAGACCAGAGGAACTGCAGGCAGGACAAGGAAAAGGCTGAATCCCTAACCCCTGTGATGGGGGAAGATGAGATATGAAGGTGGACTCAGAAGTGCTGCTTCTGCCTGAGCACTGTCCTTCTGATAAGAAGGAAGTTTGTAATGTCTGTTCAAGGCCAGGTCCTGGGGCTGGAGAGTGCTTCTATTGCTCCTTGGCAGAAGCAGCTGGGAAGTGAGCTGTAGTAGCTCAATGAGAGCCTGTGAGCTGCAGGTTTTTACACTGAATAGAGCCTGAAATAGCTTGCTAACCACAGCAGGGGGTCTTCTGCATGACCAGAAAGAGAACGGCTTGTATTTTGTGTGCTTTGTTTGTCAGTCTCTTCTTTGAACTGCATGGTGAATTTAACCCTGACTGTTCTTTGACTTCCCAGTGAAACATTTTCTTTCGTGCTGACGGGTGAGGATGGCAGCCGCTGGTTTGGGTACTGCAAGAAGCTCCTGGTAAGCATCTGTGTGTTGGGTGGGGTGTAAAGAATGTGTTGGTGAATGCACAGTCAACTGCTTACAGGAATCACAGAATCACAGAATCCCAGAATCCTAGGGGTTGGAAGGGACCTCGAAAGCTCATCCAGTCCAACCCCCCTGCCAGAGCAGGGTCACCTAGAGTCCATCACACAGGAACGCATCCAGTGGGGTTTGAATGTCTCCAGCCAAGGAGACTCCACAACCTCTCTGGGCAGCCTGGTCCAGTGCTCTGGCACTCTCACAGGAAAGAAGTTCTTCCTGAGATTCACATGGAACCTCCAGTGCTCCAGTTTGCATCCATTGCCCCTTGTCCTATCATTGGTCATCACTGAAAAAAGCTTGGCTCCATCATCCTGACCCTCCCCCTTTACAGATTTGTAACCATGGATGAGGTCCCCCCTCAGTCTCCTTTTCGTGGTGCCTGTGCTGGTGCTGAGGTTACCAACCCTCTGAATGCATCGGGCAAGGAGCATGATGATGCCCAGCAGTACAGTGAAATGGGCTGTGGGTGTGAAAGACAGCTCCTGGGACTGGTCATTCCTCAGGAATCCTTGAAGTCAGAGGTGTAGTGGGAAGTACTACAGAAGGAATTCCACAAATGAGCTCGGTGTAGGTGCTAGGTTCTTTATTGCATCCCTGGTAGCATAACTGTTCTGTTGCCTTTCAGCCAGAAGGGAAAGGGAAGCGCCTTCCTGAGGTGTACTGCATCGTCAGCCGCCTGGGCTGCTTCAACCTGTTCTCCAAGGTGAAGTAGGGAGGAGAGCCTGTTCCTTCTTACTGGGCTTGAGTGTCTGACAGCCTACAAGCTCCAGAAAGTAGCTGGATGCTTCTGGCCAGATGTCTTGGAGAGCAGGATGGGGTGTTGGTCTCCTTACTCCTCTAACCAGTCGTGAGGATTTGATTGCCACACACGAGACATTTTCTGCAGTGGCAGGAGGCTGGATTGGAGAGTGGAGAGTGGTGCTCACAGGTATCTATTCCCATGTGATTGTTCAGACATTTGAGAGGAGCTCTCACAGGGATCCCAAGTGAGGTGAGGAGAGGGCTGTGAGTCTGTGTTGGAGCCTTCATGTATAGCTATGGGGTGGGATGCTCTAACAGAGGCTGGTATCTTCTCCAGCTCACCAGCAGGCATTGAACCCCTGTCCTATGTATTTTCTTGCAGATTTTAGATGAAGTGGAGAAGCGACGAGAGATGTCCCCAGCCCTAGTGCACCCGTTCATGCGTAGTGTGATGGAGGCACCTTTCCCTGCTCCTGGGCGCACCATCACTGTCAGGAGCTTCCTGCCAGGTGCAGGACATGAGGTAACAGACATCAGGACTGGCTTTCCTGTGTCAGTGGGGCCTCAAGGGCAGAATGGCACTTTGCAAACTGCACTGCAGGGTGGTGCCACCTGTAAATCATAAGTCTGAAGAAAATCTCCTAAAGTCCAAAGGGAAACCAGCTTCCTGTTGGAGTGACTCCCTGCTTTTTGAGGAAGGGCTGCTGAGGAGTCCTCCATGATGCCCTGTGCCTTCCACAAGTGAGGAACCATCAGTTCCTCACCCCAGCCAGGCTGCCCCTGCCCCACCTGACCATGCTGTGGCTTTCAGTGCCCTGCATCTCCTCTTGCCTCTCAGGTGATGGAACTCCGCCGGCCGTTGGATTCTCGACTGGAACACGTTGACTTTGAGTGCCTGTTTAAATGTCTCAGTGTCTCTCACATGATCCGAGTCTTTGCTTCTCTCCTGCTGGAAAGGAGGGTGATCTTTGTTGCTGACAACTTAAGGTAAAAAATGAGTCTGAGGGACTAGTTCTGAGGAGCTAGTTTTGAGGGACTCTCTTTTTTCTTCTGCATTTGGATCTGTTTCATGTGCAAGCTTGGCTAATTTTCTGTAGATAGTTACATTTAAAAGCTGTTTGTAGGCTTTCCCCACAAACACGTGCATGCTCAGCATTTGAAGTGTGCCATTTACCTGAGAGGAAGCAAGGGAATGTTTCCTTTACCTCTTTAGTCTGGGTTAATGCTATTCCTAGCTCCCCATAACTTTAAAAGTGGATGCACGGGGCTTCTGCTGATGCATAAACAATGTATATGAATTACACATTCCCTGAGCATTTCTAGCCTGTCTGTAGCTGAGTACTGAACAAGACATTGACCATCTGTGCTTCTCTTACCTTTCTAGCACTCTGTCTAAATGTGGCCATGCTGCAGTTGCAACGCTTTACCCCTTCACTTGGCAGCACACCTACATACCAGTCCTGCCAACTTCTATGATTGATATCGTGTGCTCTCCGACCCCATTCTTAATTGGCATCCTCTCCTGCTCACTACCACAGCTTCAGGACCTGCCCATAGAAGAGGTGAGAACTGGGTGGAGCACAGTGGAAGGATGGTGTCAGTGGTATGAGGCTGACCTCTCTGGATTAATCTCTGTGGATTCTGTCTTAATGTGAACTCTTGAACTTTTCTGAGATGGTGAAATTGCCAGATGCATGTCAGGGTGTTCCATTGTTATCAAAGATAAATCCTATTCCCTGGCTGCAGTTACACAGAACCTGCATTTTGTGTGTGACATCCCCTGCCACTGGGGACATGTTAAAAAAAGAAATAAAATACATTTTTTCTGTACAGCAACATCCCTGGTTATGAGTCAGTGTGTTCTGTGTGTCTTTCCCCAGGTTCTGATTGTTGATCTTTGTGCTGACAAGTTCTTGCAAGAGGTGAGTGGAATAACAGTACCAGTCACTCGTGGTTATATGCCAGGAAAAGGCATCAATGAAAGCAAGAAATGAGCAAAAGCTGGTATTCATATGCATTGGTATTTGATCAATAGAGAAGGGAACAGGCTAACAAGATCTTTGCTGCAAGATGGAGGTGGCACGAGGTACAGAGCACTATGAAGCCAAAGCTTCTCTGAGCTGGGCTTAAAAGCAGATATTTAGTTGGTTCACTATAAGTGGACCTCTGGGATTTTTTTGCTGCTTTCTGGCTGTCTTTCTGGGTCCTTGTTCTCTACAGGGCTTTCCCCTCTCTCATCTAGCTGGAGTGTGTTTATTGGTCTTGTGTTTTGGGTTTTTTTTTCTCCAGGAGTGATAGTCTAGGAGAGAAATTATCACAGTTCACTTGTGGTTCTCTGCTGAACTTTACCTGATGTGTTTCTACATCACCAGACAAGTAGATATTAACATACTGGAGTTTTACTAGTATTAGTAATGCTACTAATAGCATTACTACTATTGGAGGACATTTGTGTCTCCTTTTCCTTGCCTTACTGTTCTATTTTGTATTGCAGCCTGCAACTGGAAAAAGGTATTAAAGGATGGGGATTTTTAACCATAATGTTGAGACTTGCTGTGTTTTCTCAGCAGACTTTTGTTGTTCTTGTGTGTTTTATCACTGCTATAATAAGCCTGAGTCCGTGTTGTGGATATAGCACACATTGTTCTGTGTTGACCAGCCTGTTCCTTGACTCTAATAGAAGGATGGTGGTCAGAGGTGGTCAGAGGATGCTGAGCCAATGGTTTTCATTTCCATGGCTACAAGACAAATGTGTTGTCACCACCATACCCATACCCATACCCATAAAGTAAGTTCCCTGTAACTGTTCTAGGCGTGTTATGAGTATTTCTCATCTCTTCACAATGAGAAGNCTTACCCATACCCTTACCCATACCCTTACCCATACCCTTACCCATACCCTTACCCATACCCTTACCATTACCATACCATAAAGTAACTTCCCTCTAACTGTTCTAGGCGTGTTATGAGTATTTCTCATCTCTTCACAATGAGAAGGTTCTATTGATGATAGAGACAACACAAAAATGCTTTTTTTTCTTTAGGTATCAGATGAAGATGAGATCTTGCCTCGTAAACTCCAGGCTGCACTGGTACAAATCTTGGAAGAACGGAGTGAAATCTTGTCACACGAGGAGAGTGACACACAAGGTACTGCTCTGGAAAGGTGTCTTCACATTAGCAAGTTGAGGCCATGGTCTAATGGTCAGGAATATGATGGGATAAAGGTTGAACTTGATGGCCCTGGAGGCCCCTTCCAACCATAATGATTCTATGATTCTATAAAAAATGAGCAAATGGAAATAAATGTTAGGAAGTGACATGTTTGAACTACTGGAAAAGCTTCAGAATGGAACCTGTCTCTCTGCAGCAGAAAGTTGACATGGGAGAGAAATCTTAATATTTGAGCTGTGTCTTCTTTGTTCAAAGAAATCTGAAATGATCTGAAATTCCATGGATCTGAGACAGCCAGCCTAAAATTTAACTGCTGCCTCCTCTTTTAGGAGGGTCCAAAGTGATGGTGTGGAGGGAAAGAAAGTTCTCATCTCCTCTCCACAGGTGACGTGCCCCTGAACTCCCTGGTCTCTGAGGCGTTTGTGCAGTTCTTTGTGGAGCTCGTTGGACACTACCCCCTGCACATGAGTGTCACGGAGAAGGGGGAGCGGGTGTTCCAGCGGGAGCTGTTCCGTAAATCCCACGGGTCACGCACTGTGCGCCACTTCTTGCACTTCTTCATGGAAACACAGATGTTTGCAGGGTTCATCCAGGACCGAGAGCTAAGTAAGAACATGGTCAAAGGTGAGGTTTGGTCTTACTTTCTTCTTTTACAAACTCACTTTCCAAGCGTCGTGCCATGTGGATTTGACTCTTAAGAGCCTTTTGTCCTGGCAAGTTATCCTGTTGCCATTTTGGCACGTGTCACAGCTCCATGCCCTTCCAATTCCTCAACAGAATTCATTTTACAAAGCAATAAATGTTTGCATCTCTCTCCTTTCTGGGCTTGATCCTGCAGCTGATGTTAACACACACCATTTCCTTTTTGTAACCTCATTAATGATAAAAAGATGCCACGTGGAGAAGATGGAATAGCTCTAGCTATAGCCATAGCAATTCTAGCTGAGCAATTTTATTCTCTTTCTTATTTCTTCTTAATTCTTCTCATTTTATTTCTTATTTTTTTCTCATTAGGCCTCTTTGAGGTCCGTGCCTTGGAGTATTTGGAGAGTATTCCAGAGACGGAACCGACTGGGATGAACAAAATCCTTCGCAGCCTTGGTAAAGGGACATCCTTGCTTTTTGTTGATTTTATTATTATTATTATTATTATTAATAGATTTAGCTATTGAAC
>VZRW01009520.1:1485394-1515574 GCA_013398125.1 Aegotheles bennettii | reverse complement strand
ACCACCCCCTTTCTAATGCACCCCAGGATGCCATTTGCCTTCTTGGCCACAAGGGCACATTGCTGGCTCATGGTCATCCTCCTGTCCACCAGGACCCCCAGGTCCCTTTCTCCTACACTGCTCTCCAGCAGGTCAGCCCCCAGCCTGTACTGGTGCATGGTGTTGTTCTTCCCCAGATGCAAAACTCTGCACTTGCCCTTGTTGAATTTCATTAAGTTTCTCCCCGCCCAACTCTCCAGCCTATCAAGGTCTCTTTGAGTGGCAGCACAACCTTCTGGTGTGTCAGCCACTCCTCCCAGTTTAGTGTCATCAGCAAACTTGCTGAGGATACATTCTGTACCCTCATCCAGGTCGTTGATGAAGATATTGAACAAAAAAATAGATAACCAATAACAGCGCTATTGTCCTGTAACTGTATAAAGAAAGCCGATGCATGCTGAATAAACGGAAGCTTTTTACCCATCATATTGATGTGTGATTCTTCCCCACCTCCGGCCGCGGCAATAGATTGGGCTTTTTTTTTTTTCCCTGCAATATTTTGTGTGATTAACCCAAGGCAATGCTAAAAGTCAGGTTTATCTGTCACCTGGTTTATATGGAATAGCTTTTATAGTAAGTGTTTGAAATTATTGTTCTGGGAGTATATACATACCAGCTGATGGATGACTTCTAAATAGCATCCCTAAATAATTCTGTCTTTCAGTAGGAAGAAAATCTCAAGGTTCTGCATATGAGGAAGGCTTTGTTGTGTATATGAAAGCTCTTGTACGTGTGGGTACTGAAATACTGGTTATTTTTCACATGCTGCTATTGAGGCATGTTTGTTTTGATGAGACAGGGAATTTTTTTGTTGGATTGCTGTGCAGTGAATCTTCTGTGTTGAAGCCATTGTTAATTTTAGCACTTGAAAAAAATAGTGCTAATTTGCTACTAATGTAATTAACCTCCCTGAAGTAAGTCCTGCTGTTTTAACTGAGTATCCACACAGGACTTGGACATCGTTTAATTACATTTACTTTTCAAAGTTGTTCCCAGTGTCTCAGTGTATAAAAATACCCAATTGCTTTGGAAGCTTTTTGTACATGATATTCACAATAAAATTGTATGGGAACTTGATTTAAGACTTGATGCCACTTCTGGGAGGAAAGTGTTAACCACTACCTTAGTAGTAAGTAAGATTTCAAACTTTTAACGTAGGTTGTTCATAGGATGTCTTTAAATCCAGTTTGGTTGATGTAGTAACTTCTTTGCAATTCTGCTGAGGACTTAAAACTCGAACTTAGCAATTACAGAGGATGACAGAGCAGGATACCAGAAAGAAACTGGTCCAAGGATACCCAGTGCTAAAGCTGTGGGTGTATATTTATGTGTATATATTTACATTTATATGTGCTGCAGAAGGGAAGGGGCAGGTGGCACGAGAGGAATTTTGGCTGTGAACTTCTGTGTTTTTGCTATTTGAAAAAAACCTGAAACCTTCAGATAGTTCACATCACTGCATCTGCCTCCCCGACCTCATGGAGATAGGTTATGTCAGAAAACATCCTCTGTTGTATCTGCGAGGCTGTTGTGACACTGCTGTGTTGACATCTTCATAAGCATCACTAAAGTCAGAGCCGACTGTCCAGGCACACCTCGATGCTTGTCTTGAAACAGGCTGGACAATAGATGGTTATAAAAAGTGATTGATGGTTGTCTTGAGTTTAACAGACTAAAATGAGAAAAAACAGAGATGATATTTGCTTGGGGAGGGCAAATGACTTGGCTAAAAATACTTATTTTTGGGGGGAAGAAATCAATAGGAAAACCAGAGTATGATGTAGAAATGATCACAGCTTCATTCTAGGTAAGGGTTCCTTTTCTGAAGAGAGGTGTGTGTGGTTTGTGAGGTTTCTTTGTTTGTGTTTTGTTGTTGTTGGGATGTTTTGGGGTTTTTTTGGGGAAACCTGTTGTACATAGGCAGTGGCTGGTTTTTAAGGGTAAGCTGTGGAATCAATTCATTTACCCAAGCGAAATGAGCAGTCTGAAGATTTTACGTTCGTCTTTTGGTTCTGGGCATGTTGGTTTTCATGTTCTTTTTATTAAAACTGGGAAACTTGTTGTGTTTTGCAGTGGGTGTGATCCGATGCCCGATATGCCGCCAGGAATGCAGACAGATAGACCTGGTGGATAACTACTTTGTAAAAGACACGTCGGAAACACCGAGCAGCTCAGATGAAAAGTCAGAACAGGTATGGCACAGAATTCACATGCTGCTTTTGTTTCTGTGGGTGTTACTGCTTCATAGAAAAGTGGTGGTAAATGTCTGTTTCCCATTGCAGGTGTGTACGAGCTGTGAAGATAATGCAAGTGCTGTTGGATTTTGTGTAGAGTGTGGGGAATGGTTGTGCAAGACTTGCATAGAAGCTCATCAGCGAGTAAAATTTACTAAAGATCATATGATTAGAAAAAAAGAGGATGTATCTTCAGGTGAGTGTTTGTATATCACTTAGTCCTGCCTGTAGGGAAAATGGTTTATTTGTAAAAAGAGAGATGGAGGATTATTTAGGTAACAACCAGCTCTATGGCTTTTCCCCAAAATCTGGGAAAAGTTTAGTAAAAAGCTACCAGTGCAAAAGTAGTAGCTCTAAAAATAGGGGGAAAATGAAATTTCAAACTAAAATGGGTTATTTGCTAATACTCTGTACAGTTTGCTGTTCAATGTAAAAAATATCTTAAGTACAGAAGAAACAGAATGAGACTGCTGTCTTTGGAAAGGGTTTAGATCCATTCTTAATAGTCCTTTTCTTTAGTAGAATAACTAACTAAATGGAGGGGTTGAAGTCTGGAGAGTACTGACATACTGGTAATCTTATCCATTGGCCTAAGAATTAAATTTTATGTTTTGCTATACTTGTTTATAAGGAGCTTGGTTATAGGTCTCCCAGGAGAGAAGTATATATGGATAAGCTTATAGTAATATTCAATATGTTACTGTTGGGTTGATATTGCTGAATAAATGTGGAATTTGAATTTATTTTTAGGTTTAATGGCTTTCATTTAGCAAGATTTAGCGTGTGTACAGCTTGTTTAGACATGCAGCTTTGTCAGAAGTTAATTCTTAAACTGTTGTTTGACTGTGTATTGTTTGTAACCTACTGAAGTAATGTGGAAAACATTCTCAAAACAGGTAAAAGGTAACGATTTAGCTTAGAAGGCTCTATTTATAAGTAGGATAAAAGTTCTGATTTAAAGACCTGTAGGTTCTACACAATCTGTGTGTGTGAAGGCTGATCATATTGAGGAAGAGATCCTGACATTTTGCTGTCTCTCTACATTTAAAATAAATGAGATCCTTGTGATTGTTTTGTTGTGCCATTTCAAAGGAGTAACACTGCTTTCTGCCAGCTCTCATCAAAATCTTAGTAACAGTTAAAAAGTTTGCTATTGAGCTTAGTTGTTTTAGACAATGAGTTTATTTCACTTAATCTAGCAAATAAACTTCATTTTTTGAGAGGTTTCTCTGTATGTCTTAATGGGTATTGTTTAATAAGAAATATTACCTATTTGAATTTAAACATATTCATCCTAGTAGATGTGAAACCTTAAAGTGAATTCAAATTACAATGACTTACAAAGAATTCCTAACGTTTTTCATCAGGAATGCTGTCAAGGTCATGGTGTAGCTTCAGTTCCTCTTCAGTAACCTGGGTGGGGAGGTGCTGAAAAAGGGCTGTTCCACTAAAGTAAACTTTCTATCAGAGATCTAGGTTGGTGTTTATGAAGATGGAAGCCCACGTGCAGTTGATGTGCAGGAGCGTAGCCTTCCTTTGACCTGATGTACAGCAATCCCTAGCAAGTCTCTTGATTGTGGGGAATGACTATTATTTTCTGAGAGAATCTCGTTCCCTTTTTTCTTGTCAGGCTCTAAGATATGCCCTGGAGACTTCAAATTCCTATTGATGAGAGTCAGTGTAGGTTCTCGAGCTCTCTTTCTTTACAATAACTTGCATGATATAACAAGCTTCAGAAATGTTGAGAGACTGAGGAAGATATTCATGTTTTAAACCTCACCTGCTGTATGTTCCAAAGGCTGCTTTCCTCTGTGCTAAGCTCAAAATATCTTCAGAAGACTGTGCAGCACTTTTTAGTAAGCTCAGAGCTATTGTTTGACGCTGTTATTTGCTTAAGTGGAGGAGATAAGCAGTTTAGCTGGGGTTTAAGTAATTCTGGCAATGTTTGCTTTGCATTTACCACTTCAGTTGCATATGACTTAATGAGGTTTTGAAGTGATAATTTAGAAAACCTGCAGGTGTTTGACAGTATAAAAGTTTGCAGGGTGTGATCCATCCATCAGTCTGTCAGAGGTGGAATTGCTTGCAATTTAATTTCTAAGCATATGTACACAATCCTGGTGTTTGGGTGCAGTTCCTACTTCCATACAGGTGCCAGTGACTTTTTAGTGTTTAGGATAGAAGACAAATCCCTCCTTCTCTTTGAATACAACGAAGCAGAAACAGCTATAAACTACTGCCATTGTAAATAATTCAGTGAGAACATATTCACAGTAACTTTAGGGAGAGCAGAGGTCTGGAGTTGCCTTTGTCCAAGTTCTTGGTTGTTACTTTATTTTTCTGGTTGGTTTTGGTTTGGAAGTTAGTCGTTTTGCTCTTCAGGTTGTCTGAATTTTATTTTAAAATGCAAAAATGGTTTATTTTTAAAAACAGAGGCCGTGGGAGCATCTGGTCAACGTCCTGTTTTCTGCCCTGTCCACAAACAAGAGCAGTTAAAACTTTTCTGTGAAACATGTGACAGGCTGACATGCAGAGACTGTCAGTTACTGGAACACAAAGAACACAGGTACAAATATTACCATGTCTTAATTCCTGTGCTGCACATTCTCAGAGGATGAAATGGCATTGATTTAAACCAATTCTGTCATGAAATACTGTTGTATTCACTCTTGGTCAGGCTGAAATGATCCCTTACAGAGGAGGAGCTGTGTGGAGGGCTGAGAACTTGTAATGATGAGTTGGTTGAGTTTAGTCAAGTACTTGAAGAGCAGATTCAAACCAGCATGGTCTGAGGTGATTTGATGTGATTAAGGTGTTAACATTTAGCAGGACTTGAATAGAAATGCTGCAGCCCTGGACACCTGGTGCTGTCGAGAAGCAAAAGCAATATAGTACATCATGAATGAGGTAACTTCTTGAAAGGCATATTTTATTATGTCACAGCCTTTCAATTTAGGGTAATTTTGTAAAGGAAGGTGTAAATTTTGCCTCGTAGATTAACATATTTTTCTAGTACAGAGGGAAAAATTGTTGGCTTTAAGTTGGTTGAAAGTTGCCTCATTCCAAGTAAATAGAAAGTCTCTGGAGCTTGTGTTTCTCTTAGCTGCTAGAAAAAAGTTGGAACCTCTTAAGATGGATTAAAACTTCCTGCTCTTTAGCAGCTCTTGTGATACAGTTGTTTGAATGTTTGAAAAAATTTTTGCAGTGTTATAATGGAGAATCTGGGGATAAATATGTATTTGTCAGTCTACAAATAATGCTTCCCTCCAAAGGTGCTTGATAGTACATTGCATTATTGAATTTGGTGGCTTAATTCTAGAGTAGTGATTACTCTCATAGACTGCTACAGCAGCCTGATGGAGAACTTTCACCTTTGAAATTAGTATTATTAAAATATTAACAACCTTGAATATTCCTGTTCTCTTCTTTCCTAGGCTTGAT
Organism: Aegotheles bennettii; assembly: GCA_013398125.1. NCBI lineage: Eukaryota > Metazoa > Chordata > Aves > Caprimulgiformes > Aegothelidae > Aegotheles > Aegotheles bennettii. The sequence continues at coordinate 1,509,860 of VZRW01009520.1, read as the reverse complement.
CATAAATATATATCCTGAGACACACTTACCAAGAGAGTGTGGTCTCCTAGGACACGTTAACTAACTTTTTCTAGGCGGTTTCTTTGCATCTGTTTTGTGCATGATGCTAACTGATTAATACGTGCATCTTGTCCTGCTCATCTGTTCTCTTCCAGTAGGAGAATGCTATTCCCCAACCACAACTGAAAAGAAAGTAGTGGCATCTCTTTTTTTATTAGAATAATTGTAGGAGTTCTTGGCCAATTTGACTGTTGGGATTTAGCTTGGGGAAGAAGGGAAGGCATCCTGGAAACATAAATTTTCCCTGTTGTTAACAAATTATGTTTCAGAAGCATGAAACTTACTGCAAGGATGGGAAGTGACTGATAGGAATCCTGAGTTTTGGGGCAATCTTTTGATAGTTGAGCAGTCGATCAGGAAAGATGAAAACTCTTGGAGTTACTTAATTGCTGTTTTCAACAGAGACATTTTACTTCTGTTGAATTCTTAATTCCTCTTGTGATGCATAGTGTGTTTGGAAATTGCAATTCGGTTTTCCTTCAGTGTAGCTACCTGCACTCTGCTCACATGAAGTAATGTAAAGTGCCTTTGATACAGTAGCTGTTTGGTTGAAGGACTTGCAAAAAATGATAAAACTAATTTCATTAAATATGAGTAGTATGATCTCAGCTGAAAACCTTTTTCTAGGATAGTTTTGGGGGTTTTTTTATTATTTAATGTGTGTTTAAGCTATTAGTGCATTTTCCTCATCTAATGTTAACAAAATGATTTGTCAAACTCTGAAGTTTCTGGTCCCTCCTGGAGCTGGTGTTCCATAGCTTGCTGTCTTGTAGAACAGTGCAGTGCATTGTCTGCCTGTGTAGTTGGAAATAATAAGTGACTCGTAGAGGTTTGGTCTTCTGGGCACTTAAAAAGGGCTTTATCAGTAATGAAACCTTTTGCACACTTATTGGCATACATATGGTTTTATTTTTCTGTGTGTTTTGTCAATTTTTTTGCAAAATTGTGTAGTTTTACATCTAAATTGGGAGCCCTTAGTTTCAGCATGTTACTCCTTGGTAATTGTTATCTTCTTTTGCGTGTTGAAAAGGTATCAGTTTCTGGAAGAAGCTTTTCAGAACCAAAAAGGTGCCATTGAGAACCTCTTGGCCAAACTTCTTGAGAAGAAGAATTATGTAAATTTTGCAGCTGCCCAAGTTCAGAATAGGTAAGTACCCCAAAATGATTAACTGTTACTCTTACATTGCCTTTTCAGTGGCTCACAGTAGGGTGAATGATGGGACTGGAATAATTCTTACATTTTAGTTGATTTTGTATCTTTAGTTGTATTGGACTTAATTACTTTTTAGAATGTTTTCTTCCCTACATTGCTGTGCATCTGTAGGAAGTTGTTACAAGAAACAAATGTCAAAGATGATGTCTTTCATGGCAACTTTGAGTAAAACCAAAGAGGTGACACATTTATTACACTTGGGGGAGAGGGGGAAAAAAAGAAAAAGAATAAAAAAGTCAAAGGAAACCTGTCTTACTGTTTCTGCTAAGTTCATGTCTAGGTGACAGGAGTGTTAGCTGTAGAGATAAAAATAGTGCAAGAAAAAACTGTTTACGTTTCATATGAATGCCTCTGGTAACTGTGTAGCAAAAACTTGTTTGGAAATTGAATAGGAAATTGGGTTTGTTTTTAATTAGGCAAGGAATGCTTGGTATAATTACTTGGAAGGGAAGACAAGCTCTCCCTTTAGGTAGTTTAACTTAAAAATTCAGGGTTAGTTTAAATTCAATGTCATATGAAATATTGAGTATAGAGACAGAGGGAGCACATGATTGCTGCTGGTTTTTCACCCACTGATACGGTACTCTGGAGGTCAGGGAATTCCAGTGTGGTTCTTGGTGGTTTTTTGAGCCTTCTGCAGCTCTTAAGTCATTTGCAAAATGACAGATCATCTGGGGATGGGAAGTACAAGAGTAGAAGGAAGTGTACCAAAGATGTAAGAGAAGTATTGATGCAAATTTTTAACTCCTAGTGGTACCATGTTAAAAAAAAATCAAAACCAAAACAAGTTATAAATTTTGCACTTACTGGAACTTCTTCAATACAGAAATTGCTCCTTCACTCTTCAAGTGTGAGAAGGTGCCTGTGGTGTTTGTGTTTGGTGGCACAGTGTAACATGACTGCCTGACAGTGCATTTCTCTTTTTTTAGGATAAAAGAAGTAAATGAAACTAACAAACGAGTAGAACAGGAGATCAAAGTGGCTATATTCACCCTCATCAATGAAATCAATAAAAAGGGAAAATCTCTCTTACAGCACCTTGAGGTACAGTTAAAGAGAAATAATGATAGTGTTGTTCATTGTTTGCAGTCCCCTATTAAGAACTCGCATTCCATGTTTGAAAACAGTTTGTTTGGTGTGACTGCAGGTGTTGGGATGCTAATGTTACCTATGAATAGGGTGTTGGAGTTAAATCTCTTGTTTGTCCTTTCGCGAGCTAGAGCCTGCAACTCCTTTAGTTTTATGTCTATGCCTCTGATTGATTCAAAGTCAGGCTCATCATAAAGGAGTGTCTGAAAATCTCATTTCTATGTTCTGTTTGCCATATTTCATAGTATAACATAATTTCAAGGTGTGTGTAATCTGGTCTTTTCCTCAAACAGCATTTTAAGCTTCATATAAATAACCTTAGCACTGTTACAGTTGGGTTGCTGCTTTTTCTCTTTATCTTGTCTAGAGGTTTTTCTTCAGAGTGTAAACTCCTAGAGGCAGGCCTGTGTACTTTGTCTTCATGACAAATTGATGCAATGTGTTTGATGCAGCTTTACATCATTCTTTGCTCTGTCTGTGCTAGGTTGTTAATCTCAGTTTCCCTCTGTTTGCTTGTGTAGTGTGCTGGCAGCAGGGGAGTAGACAGGCTACTATTAATCTTCCCTCCTAGTGTCACGTTGACTGCTTTGCTGCTAAGGCAGTAGTGGTCCTAATAGCAGTTGTTAGTATTTGTCCTTAGTAATTTTCACAACTGGCATTGACTTCTAACAAATCTTGACCCTAAGCACACCAAGGTTTTCAAAGGTATGGTAGTCTGACATATCTATACATGAAAGTGTAATGCTGGTATTTTAAGTTATATAAATTGGCATCTTAAAGGAAGCAATTACTTTAAATGTACTTTCCAACTAGCACATTCTGAATAGTAATTATATTCTGACTTCTATTCAAATCAATGAAAATTTAACTTATTACATTTTTTTTATCTGAAGAGAGGAAATCGGTCGTAAGGAATTAGTTGGTAGCATATTGCCAGTCAGCTATGGTGTGATTGAAAAGAGAACTGGTCTGGTTTTAGTAGTTGATGTTTTCCTGGGATAAAGCAGAGACCCTTATCTGAGCCCACTATTTTCCTTGCACTGTGATACCTTTGGGAAGAATGGTAGAGTGGAGTAAGAGAGTATTATTGCTCGATGGTTCTTGCCACTCTGAATATGGGCATTGGCATGAGGTGCTTTGCTTGTGACATTTTGCTTGAAGAACTGTGATGAGGATTTATATTTTCTCTTAAATCTGCAGCCCCCATTATATTAAAGCTTTTTTTCTTTGTAGAATGTAACGAAGGAGAGACAGATGAAGTTAATACAGCAACAAAATGATATCACTGGTCTTTCACGACAAGTGAAGCATGTGATGAACTTCACTAATTGGGCTATTGCGAGTGGCAGCAGTACTGCTCTGCTCTACAGCAAACGCCTGGTAAGGCAGCATCCTCTAACTTGTCTCTACAGTACAGAGAATGTTTAATCAAAAGAATTTTCCAAATATCACATAGCTCCACTAGGTTATATCCAAGGAAGGGACAATGAGTTGTTCATGCTTCATTTAAAAAACAAAAAATCCTTTTGTAATTATGGGATAAATTTCCTGACTTGTATGATGCTTTTCCTTTGTAAATTAAGGACTGAACAGTTTTGTTGTAGTAGGATTGTGGTCAAGCTCTGTAAAGGCACCTCGGAGTTTCACTTGAGTCATTGCAAGAGTAGTATTATGGTGTAACAGTACTTCTCTGTAATCAGCTTAGAAGTTGGTGATTTCCTGGTGAATGGAGTGCTTTCTAGGCTACCAACCAAGCTTCCTTGTTGGTGATCCCACAGTCTAAACTTGCTGGGCAAATGCATATTTCTTAATGTTCTCATTCTTTATTTCATTGTTGTCAACAGTCTTGTTTTTGCTTTCCATTAGATAACATTCCAGTTACGCCATATTTTAAAGGCACGCTGTGATCCCGTTCCAGCTGCCAATGGAGCAATACGCTTCCATTGTGACCCTACCTTCTGGGCAAAGAACGTCGTCAATTTAGGTGAGAAAATTAATTGTTTATTCTGCGTTACTTGAAAAATTAGATTGAGTTGGAGTGCAATACATCTCCTACTGCAGAAGACCAAAACTCTCTTGACATAATGCATCCAGTCCTGGAGACAGCTGAAGAGGCAATATGGTTCATCACATTGCATCAGGGCAGGACTTGCTTGTAGCAGTGATGACCTGTTCTTTGCCATTCAGTGATGGGGCACTTGCCACTGTTCCCCAAATACCTTTTCCCAGGCTTTGGTTCCTTAGGTATAAAAAGTTTATGGTTTTTAGAAACTCAACGTGATTTTTTCCTTTAATATTTCTCATGTTCATTTGTTGTGAGCAGAGAGAACAGACATCTCTGTCTTGTCTTTTAGGCTGTGCAGTTCCAGTTCTTTTGCTCTTGCCTCACAGGTCATGTTTTTAGTTTCACAATTTCTTCTTGTAGTCTTGAGTTTTCTTTTTGCTTCTCTTGTGTATGGTTATGGTGACTTAAAAAGAAAATTTCAAACTTAAGTTGCATAGTTACTGCCCCTGAGTAAATTCAGTTAGAAACATCTGAATATTCTGCATTTATCAACCTTTTGTGATGGAGATTTAACTGTTACTAGTTCTTTTTTTTTTTTGTTTAGGTAACCTTGTAATTGAAAATAAACCAACTCCTAGTTACACTCCTAATGTAGTGGTTGGACAAACTCCTCCAGGAACAAACCACATCAGCAAAGCTCCAGGACAAATCAATCTAGCGCAGCTTCGACTTCAGCATATGCAGCAGCAAGTGTATGCACAAAAGCATCAGCAACTGCAGCAGATGAGGATGGCACAGCCAGCTGGGTCAGTTCCCAGACAGACGAGTCCACAAGTCTTACAGCAGCAGGTAAGTATCTTGTATGTTCTTATTTCACCTTTTACCATAACACTGAGACTTAAAATTGCCCTATCAAATAGAAACTTACAAAGCAGTTTATAAACCTGAAAGTCTTTTGAAATTTGACATGCTTTAAATATGACAGCTATTGGCTTTTCTTGGTGTTGTGTAATTAGTAAACCTACTGCTGTGGAAGGAGATTGGCTTCTTTTTTCCATGTTAAAAGCAAAAATTTTAAAAAACAAAAACCCTTGCAGCCTCCCAGGTTGATCAGCATGCAGACCATGCAGAGGGGTAACATGAACTGTGGGGCTTTCCAAGCACATCAGATGAGAATGGCTCAGAATGCTGCTCGTATACCAGGAATACCACGCCACAATGGACCACAATACTCCATGATGCAACCTCACCTTCAAAGACAAGTATATCCTGTGTACACGCTTCATTTGTGCCATTGTGCCAGGCTTTCATTACAATAGATGATACCTCCAGCTGTAAATGTGTTTACCTGTAACTCTTACAACTCACAGCTACACACATTTATGTGCTTTTTCATGTTGCATACTGTACTGTGACATCTTTGCTGAACATAAAAAAAATTCAAACCTTAAGAATGAAAATGAATTCTAATGTTTGTATTGCATTTTAGAGCTGGGAAACAAAACATTTTCATTTTTCACTTTTCAGTGACATTCAGATTTTGGGTTTCTTTAAAGAATAGTTAGGAATCATGAAGTTCAAAGTGATGTAGTTGGAGGTTTTTAATGAAACCAAGCTCTATAGTATTTTTAAATTCAAACCTGAAGCACGATGCAGAGCCCTGCATATCATTAAGAATAAAAATTATCAAAATTAAGGTTAATGTAACTAGAAAACAAAAAAATGACTTTATAATACTTGAAACAGTTACTCTTTTTTTTTTAAAAAAAAGTTTGTAGACACATATATAGATTCTAAAGGTGTCTTTGGAGGAAGTAATTGTTTTAAGAAAATACAACTATATGTGAAAATAATTTGGTGGAAGATATGCTCTATATTTAAATATCTAGCCACGTAGTCCTTTTTTCTTTCTAAATAAATAAAGATAGCAGTTGCTTTGCATTCAGTGCTGTCAGGTTATGTTGATAGAAATGTGGATATATGTTTCCCAACCCCCAGTATTTTGTTGAGGACTGTCATACAGTGTATGTGTTGCAATTTGACGTGCAGTGACTGTCTGATTTGTCCGTAAAGCTGTCGTGGTCTCTTCTCTTTTCCTACAGCATTCTAACCCTGGGCATGCTGGGCCTTTTCCAGTTGTTTCTGTGCACAACACTACTATTAATCCAACTAGTCCTACTACAGCAACAATGGCGAGTGCAAACCGTGGTCCAACAAGTCCATCTGTTTCAGCAATTGAACTCATTCCTTCTGTAACAAACCCAGAGAATTTACCTTCCCTGCCAGATATCCCACCCATCCAGGTCAGTGGAGAAGATCAGGCACTTATGGTTATGTATGTCAAATGCCCTGAATGGTGATTTATTCAGAGTTAAAGTTGCCTGGCACTTTTCTGTGATGTTCCTAAACACATTATTTGCAATTATGCTGTCTTGCAGTTGATAGCTTTAAGCAATTAAAGTAATAGGGTTCCTGTTTCCTTGTATTTGATACTAAAATCTGTGTAAAAAGTGAATGGGAGGGAGATTTCATATCATGCTAAGGGAAAACAAGTTCATGGTTTCCCTTGATATCTTCATTGTGGAATAAGTTTTGCAACATTAGTAATCTGGTAGTTCCTATGACTGCCACCATTGGTGTGACTAACTCCCTGAGCGTGTGGGGGATCAAAATGTTTGGGAGGACCTATGTGATAAGTGCAGCTTATGACCACGCTGGAAGATCTCAGATATTTAGGAGCTTTTGAAAAATCTGTGATCTCACTGTGGGTTTCTGTTTTGAAAGACTGATCTCTGTATGAAACTGATAAAAATGTTTGCTGGTGTCCTAAATCCTTGAAGGGATAGTGAACAATTCTGATAAAGATACTGATCACAGTTTAAAGATACAGAACTATTAAGGACTTTAATTAGGCCTCTCTGATTCAGGCTTCTGTTTTTGCTTCTTAGCTTGAAGATGCTGGTTCAAGTAGTCTAGATAACCTTCTAAGTAGATACATTACAGGCAGCCACCTACCCCCACAACCTACAAGTACCATGAATCCCTCCCCAGGACCTTCAGCTCTATCTCCAGGGTCATCAGGTAAATGTGATGGGTATTTCTGGTATTTAAGTTGAAAATAATTGCCTACCATTTTCCTGCAAAAGGGGAAGTGATATTCTGTTAGTTTAAAATTTATTTTGCTCAGAAATAAATTCTTCTGGAAATGTGAATTTTACCCTCCTTCAGAAATATCTTGATAGTAACAAACTGCCAGCACATTAATGCAGTATTCCAGACACATCTATATACTACATTTTTGTCCTGTGTTACCAAAATGATGTAGTTTAATTACTGCCCTCAAATGATTACTGTCTAGACCATTCTGAGGTTTGGAAAGCAAGTTTATAGAGTAGCTTAGTCACAGAAATACTTAAACCCAACAATCATTTGAGCAAGGTCATTCTAAGTAAAGCAAATTGATGGTAGAGCTTTTGTTATGCATGTGAACAAACTAAGTCACCAATACCTAATGTTGACTTAATGAAAATGTCAATTTCTATTAGTAAGAAACCCATTTCAGTCATTTGAGACGTGCTCCTCTTCTCTCTGCAAGATTGTAAGATTCTGTGAATGAATAGTAGCATCAGTGGAACTTACTGTGTTTCTCAAAACCTGTGTGCAAAACTAAGAGTCTGCTCTTCTGGACTCACTGGTAGATGTCAGTGGATAAAATTTGAGGACTGCAATAACACTGTAGCTGTAGCACTGTTTGGATTAGGTGAAATAATTATCAGGACTCTAACTATGGTGTTACCAGTGTATTTTTATTTAATGTGTTGTGCTAGATCTTAGTTCTGATTAAATGACTGAGAGGGCATCAGGCTTATGTGAATTATTAAATCAGGATATTTTAGCATTCTGGCATTATTCAGGACTAGTCATTTATTTTATTGCAGAATGTAAATTTGTACCAAGTCAACTTACATGCTTCTTTGCAGGTTTATCCAACTCCCACACTCCTGTCAGGCCACCTAGTACCTCCAGCACAGGTAGCAGAGGAAGGTGAGTGTGTTACATTAACACTGCCAGGCTGAAAAATCAGACATGAAGAACTCAAAAAATGAATTGGCAATTGCTCAATAGGGCTTTGATAAAACTGGGACCCAGTAATGAAAGAATGCTTACAGGAAGAAGGTTTGGGGTTTGTTTTTGATTTTTCATTGTGATTCTTTGCTGTCTTGTAAACTTGAGCTATCTTGTGAACCTTCTGGCATGCTTTGTCTTTGAAATTGTTCAGGAAACAGTCACTGAAATATCTTTTGCTCTTATTTATGTGTATTTTTCTAGCTGTGGCTCCTCGGGCAGAACTGCTGAGAAAACTGGCATTAACTTCAAGTCTGACCAAGTGAAAGTCAAGCTGGAGCCAGGGACAGAGGAAGAGATATGCAGTTTCTCAGGAGCAGTAAAACAGGAAAAAACAGAGGATGGCAGAAGGAGTGCTTGCATGGTAAAGTTAGTTTGTGCAACAGTATGTTACATTTTATTCCTAGCGGCATGTTTAAGAATTTGGAAATATTAAAGCAGTTTTACTCTTCAGCCTCATATTCTGTTATCAGCCCTGAAGACTGAGAGGTATTTTGCTCCCTGGCAGTACATCTGAACTTTAAGTGTGGGCCAGCTCGAGTGGTGAGCTGCCTGTTGGTGGTACTGCTGAGACTGCTATTACTGGGGGATTGTGACCTAGGTACCAGTAAGCTGGCAGTGGGACTCGGACAGTAGCTTGCTGGCTTATGTTGAACAAATAAACATTAAATGATGGCAGACACTTCCCTTCCTGATTTGGACAGGTATTGACCTAGTGGTGTGGGTGCAAAACACACCCTGTCCTTGTCAGTTTTATGTATTGTGATAGGTAGTTGTGTGTTGGAAGTAGTCCAGTAGAAAACAAAACTTAACCTCAGTTTGGTCCACGTTGAGGACTTTATTATATCCTTTAATCCAATACTCTGCCAGACACAGGATATTCTGTCATGTAAATTTTATCTTTAGCTATTAAAATAAAATACACCCAGCAGTGTAGTGTTTGCTGCTTTTAATCCCTGACTAATAAAAGCTGTAAGTAACCGATTGGTAACAGTTCCTGAATGTCCATAGGTATGTGATTACATTGAGAAATCTTCTAATCAGACAAAAGTTCTTATGTCAAGTGAATATTTTTCAATGTTTCCCAGCTATACTTCATTTAATAGAGTTGTGTGCTTGGGAGTAGGGTGGTAGATTTGTGGAGTTTTCCTATTGACAGTGAAGGCATATTTTAAACAATTTATCGGTGTGCTTGGGTCGAAAGTTTGTTTATCTTTTATCCGTAGAAATGAGTCTGTCCTTAAAAGGATGGACTTTATGAAAAAGTATTTTTCAATACTGTATGCAACTCAGGTTTGCATAATGATTTGCCACTGATTTTGGGAAATGGGTATAGTACCTTTAAATAGTGGATGGCTTTTTGACTTCCAACATATGAAGAAGGATACCCTGGTAAAGTTGACTCTCTGATTTTCATGTGCTATTTTAATTTCAGCTTAGCAGTCCTGAGAGCAGCTTGACACCACCACTCTCCACTAACTTGCATCTGGAAAGTGAATTGGATGCATTAGGAAGTCTTGAAAATCATGTAAAAACTGAACCAGCAGATTTAAGTGAGAGCTGCAAACAGTCTGGACATAGCTTTCTAAATGGAAAATCCCCAATGCGGAGTCTAATGCATCGATCAACTAGAATTGGAGGAGAAGGCAGTAACAAAGATGATGATCCAAATGAAGACTGGTGTGCTGTATGCCAAAACGGAGGGGATCTGTTGTGTTGTGAAAAGTGCCCAAAGGTGTTTCACCTGACTTGTCACGTACCAACACTTCTCAGCTTTCCAAGGTACCAGAAACAGTGTAATGGTCCCTGAGAACACCTCTGTGGTCTTATTCATATGGTAGATTTCATCAGAGCACCAAAACTGGTGTTTCATCCTCAGTCAGTAAACAAACCTGGCATTTCCAAGGCCTGCCTGAATTGTTTCTGGTGTAACTGGTCGATGTTTATCTGATAAACATAGAATCTCTCAAAGTGTGATGCTGTTATGTAAACATCATTTTAAAGTTCATTTTAAAGTCATGGTGAGAAAGGTGTTGTAAAATATTAGAACATACTTGGGAGAGGAATATAAGGGCAGGAAAAGAGGCCATGACTGGCAGAATTATTTTGAGCACTAAGTTATTTCTTATCTTTGGCTATCCAAGTCTTTACTGCTGTACAATGTGAATTTCTAAGAGCTAGTGAAAAAGTCTGTAGTCATTACTGATGAGACTTTGTCCCTGGATATCTGGAATAATTGTGTTTATTTCTGTTTAGTGGAGAGTGGATATGTACATTCTGCAGAGATCTGAGCAAACCAGAAGTAGAATATGATTGTGACAATTCCCAACACAGCAAGAAAGGAAAAACAGCACAAGGCCTGAGTCCTGTGGACCAAAGGGTATGTCTCAAGTCTGTAGGAATCCGTTTCCTAGAAAAAAGTGCTTTCTCACATTAGCTATTTCCCACTGTTTCTTGAAGATGTTTTTGCTATGTCTGCAGCAGATTTAAATACAGTTGTGGCTTTTGCAAAAAAGAAAACCAAACCAAAATGAGTAATGAGATTTTTCTTGCTGTGACCACACATCCAGGCGTTGGTGACCATGTGAGCTTGCTACACTACATTGGGACTGTAATCATCTAGTAGCTAAAACTTGCATGTAAACACATAGTCTGTATTTAAATGCATCCTTTAACATGCATTAATCTCTTCAGTCTTCTTAATTAGAGGTTCTTTACATTTAACATTGATATAACCTTTATAAAAATAGTTCCATCAGTTTGGTGTATTAAGTTCATGCTCTGAGATGTGCTGGAAGTATTGAGGTGCATTCTTGTAGGAGGTGTAATGACCTCGACAGAACTATTTTTAACTTTATCAACCAGCCTGTGTATAAAGTGTAAGAATATTATCAAATCCGATTCCTCCAAAGGACTTAAAAGCAAAAGGAAAGCAAAATATTTTGGCAGGCTATTCATAGAAACACTCCGGCTTTGGTTTCAAATAGTTTGATTTTGTCTTGTGGGGAAAAGAATAAAAGTCTGCAACTCGGTCCTTTCCTGTTACATGCAGTTATGTTTGGACAAAAGCAGTTGTAGTTTGTCTTTTTTTTTTTAATGTGACTGTATATTAGTGTGCCTCTTCATGTTTGACTTTAGGACTAGGCTTTTGTTTAGGAAGAAGAAAGTGAAAAGGGAATGTGTTTCTGCTATGTGAACAGTAAGGTGGTGTTCTACCCTCTCTTTACATTTTATAATAAAGCTCGTGGAGATTGCATTTAAATCTTCTAGTACTAAGCTGTTAAAGTACAAACTTATTTAAAATAGGGAAATATGAACTTCTTAGCCAAGGATAAATTAAGAATATTAATGTGAAGCTGTTTATTTCTTTATAAGAAATGTGAACGTCTCCTGCTTTACCTGTATTGTCATGAGCTGAGCATTGAATTTCAAGAGCCAGTCCCAGCCTCGGTGAGTCTCCTGAAAAAAGTTTGTGATTTTATTTTTGACATAACAATCTCTGAAAGTCTAGAGCTGAGTTTGAGAAGGAACTGACTACTTTTACTTGAAGCATGTCCCCTTGATCAGTGTTCCATCAGTCATCCAGTATTTCGTGATTCCGAGTGAGACAGAAGCTTCTCCTTGCAGTCTCAAACCCAGATATTTATTTTTTTTCTACAATCTTTTAAATGGAAGGAGGAACGAAGCTGCCTTTGAATCTTGTTTTCAGCTGTAAAAGAAGTAACTATGATAAAATGCATTGTTGTGCTATGTGATAGACACTGAAGGTTAGAAAGAACTTAAACAGTTTGAGGAAAGGAAATTGTTCTGACTTGCTGAAGTGAAGAAACTCAACTGCTTCTGTGAACTATGTAGTCATAAATCACCGATTGTTTTTCACAGATACCAAACTACTATAAAATTATAAAGAAACCAATGGATTTATCTACAGTGAAAAAGAAACTGCAAAAGAAGCATTCCCAACACTACCAGACTCCTGAGGATTTTGTGGCAGATGTCCGGTTGATCTTCAAGAACTGTGAAAGGTTTAATGAAGTATGTTAACTTCCAATCTGTATACTTTTTTTTTCAGGTTAAGATTTATTTCAACACGATAATGCAGCTTCTCCAATTAAAGGCTCTGCTTCCAGTCGTAACTTCTGCTTATGGAGCAGATGCTGAATCAGACACTTCAAAACCAAACTGAACAAAACAGATGCAATTACAGAGCTACCTCTCAGTTTTAGCTAAATGGGGAGATCAGGCTTTAGCAGAGGGAACTTCAACAACATGTGCTCACTGGTATGGATATATGACTGAGGAGCAGGGTGACCTTGTTACTGTACATTGAATAGGTTGTAGAAGTGCTTAGGAAGTTTGGCAATAAAGAATCAAGCAGTCCTTAAAACTGTCTCAAGCTATACAGGTAATTGTTTTTATGAAACATGGTAGACTGCTGTTGAGGAAATTTCCTCTACTGAGGAAAAGTGCTTTTCTGAAGAAAATTCTGCTGGTTCTAGTACCTCATGCAGGCTGAATCCAGAAAAGCATTGTGTTCGCTATGGCTGATATTAAGCTTAAGGCTTTAGGCCATGGGTAGTTGGGCCCTTGCAGAAATTAGTGTTTGGTAGATACCTTCTGCACGGAGCCATATTTTTGATGAATGTGGAAAATTGACTTATTTTGCAATGAACCAATCCAATAATGAAATATTTGCACCTTACATGTGAAACGTGACTTGAGATAAATTACCTAATTGTTATTACTGGCTGGAGCAATGGGAAAAATACTCTGAATATTAAAAAAAAATGTGGTATTGTGCTGAAATAGAGTTAGGAGCTGAGGTAGGAGGGTATCCTCATTTCTGAGGTGCCTTGAAGCAATGATGACAAAAAGCCCTGGGGAGAAGGCATTGCAGGGACTGGCTTTCTTCTGACCTTAGAAATGCATAAAACAGCCAGTATTTTTCTGTAAAATGTAATCTGAGTTTTGTAGTGTTCAGGCTGCATTTCTGGCTCTGTGAATAAGTAAAATGAAGGGAGTACACAAGCCTCCAATTAAAATCTCAACTGTTTCACGAGTGCACCAGTAAAAATCCAGGTTAATGACGTAATGCTGTAAATGCTCACAAGCATTTGGAACTTTGACACCCCCGAATCCCTTCTGTCTCTGTATTAGGTGGAGGTTAATGAGCACTGTGGAAGAAGTTGCAATTATGTGAACTTCTCAATCAAGGGAATTAATGAAGCATCTACTGTAGAGGAAAACATGCTGCAGCTCTTAGGGACAAGAGTAAAACAAGGGAGCAGGGACTTGTGAATGTGGTGTTTGTTTTGTTTGTTTGTTTTTTTCAAAAAAAAAAAGGTGTTTTGGTCTTGTCTTGCTGTATGAAATGCTGGCTCTTGACAAAAGATTAGTCACCCTGGCCTATCATAATAGTATCATGTCTAGTGCCTCTAAGCCATAGCTTTTAAAAAATAGAAATCAAAGTGGGGTAAACCCCCTAGGAGAGTAGCCTCGTGGATCACTTCTCTAAAGTGAGACTTTTCCACAATAATGTCCAGGCAACCACAATTTATAATGAAGAAAGCAGTCATGAATACAGTGCAGTTTTGAAAATGACTGGGAGACACTTGTGTGTACAAAAGTTGTGTGTTTTGTTGAAGGTTTATTTACCTCATGTCATCCTCCTAAGACTGTTTTAAACCTGGTTCTGCTAAGTTTGAGAGCTAAAGAGGTGTAGTCCATAACAAACTGAACTTTGTTGTTATGGCTGACTTTAGTCATCCAATCCTATGCAATCTCATAACTTTAGAAGGGATTATAATTTCATTTTTTTTGACTCTGGTATCCTTTTTAGATGATGAAAGTTGTTCAAGTTTATGCAGAAACACAAGAGATTAATTTGAAGGTAAGCGTTTCAGACCATGCACACTTGGTGAAGGGATGTGCATTTCCAACAGGTGAATATTCCTGTCTTCTTTTATTTACAGGCTGATTCAGAAGTAGCGCAGGCAGGGAAGGCAGTTGCATTATACTTTGAAGATAAACTTACAGAGATCTACCCAGACAGGACCTTCCAGCCTTTGCCTGAATTTGAGCAGGAAGAGGATGATGGTGAAATAACTGAGGACTCCGATGAAGATTTTATACAACCACGTAGAAAACGCCTAAAATCAGATGAGAGACCAGTGCATATAAAGTAATCTAATGATATGGACCTAAAATTTATTGTAAAAACTGTTATTTAAGTGTTCCTGGAATATTATCATGCCTACAGTGGCCATCTTGAAGAAGCTGATAGCTTTTTAAACAGTATTAGGTTACAAAAAAACACTTGTACAGAAAAGCATTCTCATCAAAAGGGGAAAAAAAAACCTGTATTGTAAATTTTTGGTGTTTTGTTTTGTTTTTCCTTTATTATTTGCTATATTCTTTCTTTCCCTGATGGAGGGGGGACACATCCTGGTCTCACAGATAAGAGGTGGATGAATGTTGAAGATAAGCAGGTTTGATAGGAGATGTTCCATGGACAGCTAAGACTGCTTGATAAAATGTTCTGCAGGGCTGGCCCAATACAGTTACTGTATTTTGCATTCATGCTGGGTGGCAGTGTTAATTGTAAGCAGCGTTCTTGAAATCCCCTCTTGGTGTGAACTTCTGTGTGTGTTGGTCATTGCTTTTATCATCTCATTTAAGTGGTATTGTGCATAACTGATCATCTGTGTTGATCCAGTTATCTAAATTGGACTTTATACATTTTCTGTACAGCGAAAGGAAAACAAAATCATTAAACTGTTCTGAATTGGCAAGTGCAGGAGTGTGAGTTTTTGACAGATGAAAGACTAAACTGGTTGCATCAATCTCTTCTTGGTAGAGTTAGGGTATATTTGTTACAAATCCTGTACACAGAACATTTTAATGGCGTTCATGGCAGAAGTCTTAGCATTGTGTCATCTGTCCCCCTAACGAGACAGAATGTTATCTCCAGTATTCATCATCTAATTTTCTGTACTTCTAATATAGACTGAAGAGGTCTGGTTGGGGTGTTTTTCCAGTCTTCCTAAATATCAGTTTCTAATAGACCACTTGGCAGACAATAACCTATTAACTACCAAATGTGTAAAATTTCCTGTATTCACTTTGTCTTATTTGTAAATAGTGAATTGAGATTTCTTGCAGATCAGCAACATTTGCTGAGCTGTTTTTAAGCTAATGTGTATTCTTATTAATTGTTCCTATCAAGAAAAGATTTGTAATATATGCTATTTCTAACATTGCATTCATTTTGAGGTTCTGTCTTATTTTTATTAGAGTACTACTCAGAACTTTCTTCAGAAGCAGCTTATGAGCGAAATGTCTAGAAAGATTGGAATAAATCTGTTGAGATTGGGTTACTTGTCCATCCATCGAACAAAGCACTTGCACAGACCAGGATTTGGCTTTGAGTGGTTTCTGGTCAAATACTGAAAACAGAACAATTTCCCTATTTCCCCGTGGCAGGCGTCTCTGCAGTGCCTTCCCATTGCACACTGCCTTCATTCCAGCATTTCTGGTTAGAAACAAGGTCATCACAAAGTAATTATAGTTTGAACAGTTGTTTTCTTCTTTACTGGCAGAAATCAATACTAGAAATAATAAATGTAATTTCTGGCCTTCACATAGATCACGTTAAAGTAAGATGAAGAAATCGTGTAATCAGATGAGGTCAACTTGACAGACTATGAATTTGCCATGAGATTTTGTGTGAATAAAGCAGTTCTATGATAAATCACCAGGGTTTTGATACACTCAGCATGAGCAATTCCTGTGGCATTGTATATACTTTACCATAGTGGTAAAGAGAAATATTTTAGCACAATGTATCCAATTGAGGTATGCGCTCAGCAGTTTTTATGCAAATCACTTAAGATTTGATTTCTTTTTATAAGAACAAAGTATTTTTTGATTGTGACTATACCTCTTTTACAATAAATAAGGGGACTGAAAGTATTTGTAACTTCAGGCTCACCTCTTCAGGTTACACAAATGTTATGCTTAAAACTCAGACTGTGTTTTCTTTTTCATTATTTAACATAATGCCAGTTTAAATTTCTTTTTTACCAGTTTGTATGTGAAAGGAGAAGTAATTCTACATAAACATGCTAAATTGACAAATAGCAGAAACTTTGCCCATAGAAAGGATGACGTGTGAATAGGGCACTGATAGTAACAAGGGATCATTTAATGGCTCTGTGTATTGCCTATTTATGCATTTCTAGTTTCTCAGCTTCATTTTGCAAAGGAATGTTATTAAAATTATAATGAAAATAAGATTTTTGTGAATTCTCTTCAATTGGGGTTACTGTTTTTATGGTGCTTAAGCACTCTAGGTTCCCTACTTTCAGGCCTCAACTTTTTGACTGTTCACTTTGTAAGGCACCAGTCATGGGTCCAAGTACTGCAGATGGCTGCTGCCTGAACTGGAGCACAGGACAAGCACGGTGGCATCTAGGCTGGGTCATGGAGTGGGGGAAGGATCATGCCACAAAGCTGCGGTTCTGGGGCAGCACACGCTCCCTGGCTGCTGAAAGAACAGTGCCATCTGGTTTCCACCCAGACCTCCGAGCAGATGTCTATAAATGTTTTGGGATAGCTGCTCCCCAGGGCAAGGTAGAAAAATTGTCAAACTTTGTTTAGCAACTTAGCCTGTGTTCCACCTGCAGACCACAAGTGATGCTAAGCTTTGACCTTGGTGAGTTCAAGCTCTACTCATGCACATAGAATCACAGCATCATCATGGTTGGAAGGGACCTCCAGGATCATCAAGTCCAACCTTTACCCCATCATATTCCTGACCATTAGACCATTAGACATAACCCACTGAACTTCTAGAGTTGGTGCTTCCATTCAGCTCATCAGTGCTCAGTAGTATTATGTGGAATTTTGACTTGTGTGCAGGAAATATTAAGCAAAAGAAACAAAGCATCCTCTTTTTTCTCTCCCCTTAATTTTGGAACTCCCAATACAACAGTTCAACGATGGTTTTGAAAATAACTGCATTCTACTCAAAAATATTTGAAAGGATAGGTAAGATCTGCTAATACATCTCCTGATCCTATAATCTGTAAATGTTCATCCCAGAACAGGTAAAGGTTTGCTCAGTTGAAACAAGTTTTTGGTGCCACACTGTAACTTGTCTAAGAGCAAATTAATGGGGTTTGTATTAACAGTCTGCTGTGTTACTCCGAGCTAGATGATGTGGATGCAATATGTGCAGTGTTTTACCCTGGGAATTAGAGCATAGCTTGCATTATTAAAACTTCAGCAGGTAAAAGATGTGGTGGGTGCACTCTGGGTGCCAGCTCCTTTGTCTGTACAGCTGCAGTGTCCCCAGGTGACAGCAGGAATGTAGTCTGGCACTTGGTGTAACTGAATGCTCTTGTACAGAAGACCATTTGTGTCTTAGTTCTTGTTGTAAATGACTCTGAAGTTTTAAATTAATCCAAAGAAGTAAAAGGCAATTTGCTTTTCAAAGAAGAGTGGAAAGTGTACAGTATGCTACCTGTGGACTTCTCAATTACCTCAGCAGGTATCCTGCCATGTAATTACTAGTGATTAGTGATAACCAGCTGGATAGGTGCAGGTCTCTTTATTTAACTGTGCCCTGGAATGAAGTGGCCTGTAGTGTAATAAGGCAGAGTTACTATCCAAAAAAAAGATGTTCCCTAAACTTTTGAAAATAGAAATGATATGTTAGATGTGGAGAGGTTGGGTTTTTATGTGGAATGTCACCATTGCTATTATGACATCTGTGTCAGCACACTTCACACTGGATGTTCCTAAACATTTCTGCAAGCCACTGGAACAGAAGTCCTTAAAATTAGCCCAAATTTTTCATTCTATTGTTTAACCCAGTTTATTGGCTGAACTCTAAAAGTTTAGATAATGGCAACAGTATTTTAAAGCTATGTGTATGATATACTGGAAGTTGGCTTTTTCTTGTTTTTCTAACTCTCTTCCTTGGAAAAAGCAATAAAACTGCTTTGTCTGTTGCCTATTTGCATGACAGGAATCCTTTCCTTAGGATAGTGATTTTATAGGAGAGTTTGTATGCATATCACCAAGCCTAGCTTTTAAAAACAAAGTGTGCAGGAGTTATTGACAATATAGTGTGGCATTTTATTTTACAAATTGGGGAAAGTTCCATATTTTTTTAAAAAGTAGGTGTTTGAGTAAATAATGGAGGTACTTTTTTAAAAAAAAATTTATATGCCACAGTTTACATAGACATATTTCAGATTGAACATATGCATTGTATCTGCAGATATGGCGATTTATTTTATTTTCTCAAAGTGTGTGTATAGTAACTTCCATCTACTTCCTGTGTTTGCTTATGGGGATCCTACTTTATATGCTTTCTAATGTATCTAAATTGAATTAAGTTTTCAAAAATTGCAGTTAATTTGGGTATCTTTATTAGAAGTGAACTATTAAATGTATGAAATGCAGTTTTGGCCTTTTCTATTGGGTGATCTTACAGCTCAAGGCTGCTTTCTTTAGAATTTATTGAATTTCTATGAGGAGAGGTACTAAAATATTTTATGAGTTCGAATTGTTGCAGCATTCACTCCAGAGTGTGAGCTACATTTAAAAAAAAAGAAGCGCATGTCTGCTAATGGCCTGCAAATGGGGGTATTTCTTAGGTCCAGAACACCAAGAAAGATGTATATAAGCCTATAAAGATTTGTGCAGTTGAAAGCCTGTTTTACATGTAAATGTTGTCATGGAAGGGTTAAATTCATGGCATTCTTGGATTATTTCCTCCTTCCAGTAACTGAACTGGTTCTTTTTTGCACATAGTAAACTTCGCTCATCTTTTAATATGATTCTTCAAAAAGTGCTGTTTCTGTGGTATTGTATTATCTGAATAATCATATTTAACTTTTTTTTAAACAAGGTTACTGTTTCTAATTGTTCTGTTCCTGTGTTTTTTGCTGGTGTGTAATAAAAGACAAAGGGTTTCTTTACATGGTTATTTAAGACATTAGCTGCCTGTAAATATTTCTTGTTAAGTGCTCTGGAATGTGCTGTAGAAGTTGTATTAGATCAGTTTAAAGCATTGTTTGAAAACCATTTTGTTTTGGTTATTTCTATTAAATCAGAAAAATGACTCTTTCCATTTGAGTCTCTTTTTTGCACATCTGCGTTAGGTCCTAGGTACCAGTTCATGTCTGACCAAAGACTTTTCTAATACTTGCAGTACCTTGATGAAGTTGAAGATACTGGGTGGAGATGCTGTGATTTCGCTGCTCTGCATTTTCCATAAAATTATGAAATACACATATTTTAAGGTTTTCTCTGGGGTTTTTTTTGTGCTGCTGGCACCCTGAAGTTTGGTGCAGCCTCGGAGGAAACAGTTCTGAGGTGTGCAGCTCCTGCCTGTGCAGTCTCTGGAGCTGGGATGCTCTCCAAAGCCAGGCAGACCTGACAGCAGTCTGGGGGGGGATGGCTCTGAAGTTTAGTTCCCCATCCCCCAGGAAGCACTGGAAAAATGAAAAGGGAGCTGGGACTTGGTTGCTCTGTAACTTGTTAGCATTGCCCGCTTAGCTGTGTGATGCTCCTCATCTGCCACCCGTCTGTCACAGCCTGCTCTGCAGGGGTTGGTGTCTCCTACCTGTTGGAAATGAGTCTGTAGTGCACGCACAGATAGGGTCAGCGTGTTCTTTTGCTGAAGAAATGTGTATTTTGGTGTATTGGGAACCAGATTTGTTCAGTAACATGGTGTGTGGCCCTGTGCTTGGGTGCAAGGTGTGATTCAAAATACAGAGGAGCGATGCCAGCAGCAGTAATGCGGTCATCTGGCCACCTCCTGGGTTCAATAGGACTGAGCTCGAGGGGGTGAGGTTGGCAGTGGTGTGAGGGAAGAGCAGGAGGTTGCTCCTGCATCCTCAGTACTTTTGAGTGTGTTGTGAAAAAGTTGTGCATGTGCAATGCTGTTGTGATGCTGTTGTGCTCATTCACCTTTTGACTGCAGCTTGAGGTATTTGCCTTGAGCTGCTCCCTCCTACTGATAAATCCATTTGTGTGCTGATGAGCAGTCTCATGACTTCTCATATCAGAACTAAAGGCAGAATTGATCTTATATATCTTGGGATATGGCCCAGTTCAACTACAGCTTTACAATTTGAAGCAGGAACTCCAGGCAATCCCAAACCAAAGTCACTTCTCTGCTCCACTGGCCCGAGCGTGTTTTCAAAGCGAGGAGATGTTGCAGCAACAAATCCTGTAGGGACTGTGCTGTAGGGACCATGCTCAGCGATGAATTCTGCTTCATTATCTGCCACTCTAAGGTTTGATCAGCTCGTCAAGAAGCACCAAGCAGCCCGTGGTTAATTGGCCTCCTGTCGAAGGCCGAGATCGCGGCCTATCGGTCACACAACTTTCTGCTCATGGTTTGTAAATGAACCGTTCATGCCTTAAACCCTTTTGTGCAGAACGTGTCACCAGATGGTGCTCTGACACAGCCCTGTGTGTGCTGGCCTCAAGGAGGGAGCAAATGGTTTTATCTTGGACTGGACTTTACATATGTAAAGGGTGAGGGTCAGGACGATGGAGCCAAGCTTTTTTTAGTAATGACCAATGATAGGACAAGGGGCAATGGATGCAAACTGGAGCACAGGAGGTTCCATGTGAATATCAGGAAGAACTTCTTTCCTGTGAGAGTGCCAGAGCACTGGACCAGGCTGCCCAGAGAGGCTGTGGAGTCTCCTTGGCTGGAGACATCCAAACTCCGCCTGGATGCGTTCCTGTGTGATGGACTCTAGGTGACCCTGCTCTGGCAGGGGGGTTGGACTGGATGAGCTTTCGAGGTCCCTTCCACCCCCTAGGATTCTGGGATTCTGTGACTCTCAGGTAAGGCTGACTTTGCCTTTCTGGAGGTGTGAGAGTAACCCACTGAAGGTCTGGCATTGCTGGGTGTGCTGAGATCTCTGTGTGTTGCCTCATACCCCTGGGTCACCGTCTGTGTTTCAGTGGGATGTGGTAACCTGGGGGCTTTTCAGCTTCCTCCTTAGCCTCAGCAGGGTGCTGTGCTCACTGCTGGGGTGTGCGAGCGGGGCTGGAGGCGATGCTGATGTGTGGGGAGGGTTGGAAATGACTGCACTGGGCACAGCTGCAGCAGCAGCGATGCCTCTGCCTCCTGCCACAGGGAAGGTGTGAGAGTAACCCACTGAAGACAATGTGCACCACACTGCTGGGGAGGAGGCAAGCAAGAACAGCCTCAGCTGGCCACCTGCCCCATCTGCCCCTCTTCAGCTCTGCCTGCCAGGCACGCCGGCCTCGGGGAAGCTCTCAGCAAGCAGGAGCTGCTGCGATGGTGATCAGTGTTGTTCCCTCGTCTCTGGCAACTGCTTGGAGCACTGTCAGTGCCAACCACAGAGAACAGTGGGTTTTTTGTTTGAATCAGGCAAGCAGCATAGGCTCTGGGTGCTCTCTGTACTACTGAAACCTGTCCAGGAAGGAGATGCTCCTCAGTCATTTCTTGTTGCCATAAGTTGTGCCTCGGGGTCCTTTTCATGAGCAGAGCGAGTAACCAAGGTAGTAACCACCAGTGCCACCACAGGGGTGCTGTGTGCTCCCAAAGGAAGCAAGGTCTGAGCATCACCTGTAGGCAGGAGCCCAGTGCCTTGGCCCTGCATCTGCTGCTCTTTTGAGCTATTGTGTTCTTGGTGCTGAGCAGAGTCACCTTGAGGTGATCTGAGCCTGCACCAGTCCTCGCCCTGGGTTTGGTGCCCAACCAGGCCATGCAGCAGATGCTGGGTATGTTCAGCCTGCTTTGATCTTGGGCACAGCTGTACTGGAGTAGGGAGTGTCATGGTGTGGACTGGATATTCACCATTGCCATCTCTTTTCCTGCTGCCCTGCACCTCATGGAAATGAGGGGCTGCATGAGGTAAGGCACAGTACTCAATGCTGGAAAGACAGGCAGTGCCCAAGTGGGCAATACTGAGGCACTTCATTTGTTCCTTCAGTCGGCAGCTGGAGGAGCTGACGGGGGCTGCAGAAGAGCTGCATGTGGTCTATGTCTCCTGCTGAAGCTGCACTATGTTCCTGGGTTTGGCCACCCTTGTGCAATGCTCTCCTTCCCTCTGGAAAACATGATTAATCAGAATGTGCTGTCAGCATTCAATGCTCTGCTTTGTTATAAATTTTCTTTCCCTAGCTTGGTGTCCAGAGCTACAGTATGATCTTTGTTAACTCTACAGTTTCTCAGCTCCCTTTCAAGTGTCCTTGCTGGCTCATGGAGTGACTGTGGACATGTCAAACCACTTTCATCTTCTGCCCAATTATAATCAATCTAATTCTCCTGCAGATGCACACAGACCCAGGATCCTTTTAGTGTCTGCGCAGAACATAAATGTGTCAGGCCACCTTATTTGCTGCTGGCTGTTGAAAACAAATTTCTGTAGAAAGTAATTCAATAATGCTGTTGTTGGGCCAGGGAACTCCGTCCTGCCCTGCACTTCCGAGGAGTGCTCGATCTTCCTTGCCTTTACTGTATGATGAGCACAGTGGCTGCACAGAGAAGGCTTTCTGGATGTACGTGTCTGAGCCGTGATTTATGGGGCCACGATCACAGGTGGTGTAAGTTGACAGAGCTTCATCAAAGTCAGCAGAAGACCTATGCCCTCATCTACTTAACGAGTTACTTCTTTCTTTAAACTAAACAAAGTTCTTTGTTGTTTGTTCCTGAGTTCCAGCAATAGTGTGCAGAGGTGGTGTTTGTGGTGTGACCCTCACCAGGAGGGTTCTGGCAGGGTCTGGGCAATGCCTGAGCTGGGATCCCTGATCCTCAGAGTATGTCCCTCCCAGGGACACCCTCTGTGCCTCTGGGCTGCCCATGACTGGGGTTATGCCATTGGCAGCTCTGGATAGTGGAGGAGATAGCACTTCACTGGCTGAGAGCAGTGGTGGTGAGGGTGCTTGATTTTTATCTGAGTAGACCTACTAAGTAAACAACTTTTTGCCAGTGCTAATGGCTCTGTGTCCTTGCCTCTTGTCATTTAAGAGCATTGGGAAATAATGTTATCAGTACATAAATAGATTTAAGAAAAAACCAAAACAACCACCCCGTTAAGTCTTTTGGCCCTGAGAGCTGATGCTGCAGGAGTAGCCAATGAGGCAGATGTGAGCCTTTCTCTCCAGTGCCTCAGCCATTTCCCCGTGGTGAGGCAGTGGGCTATGAACCCTTGTGCCTGATGAGAGCAACTTGTTGCTTTTATCCTGCTGCATGGCTCCCCTGCTCCTTCCATGGGCAGCTGGCAAAGACACTCTTATTCCTAATTGCACGACCTGATGCTCCTCTTGCTGGGGCATATGAAGCTGTGGGAAAACAGAAACCAGCATCTTGGGGGAGTCCCATATGCCACATGGCTGATAGATGAATCTGCTCGTGTTTCTCTATGAGGATCCTCAGGAACTGAGATGATTGCCAACACATCTGTCATTCAGGATTCACTTTTCTGTCCATTGTCACCTGTGGAAGGAGATGATTAAGTAGTGATTGTCAAGGGTTTCCATTTCTCCTTGTTTACTAATAGGAGTATTGCAAGTGCTGTCGTGGGCTCCCGGGAGAGGTCCTTGCAGAGGATGCTCTGAGGGCAAGTGGTACATGTAACAGATCTCTGAGGCAGATCTGTGTGTCTCTAGCCAGGAAAAACACTTGGATTGCTGGCTGTGGGTCTTGTCAAAGAGGTTTGGCATCATTGTCCAGGATGAGCTGAGACTGCCTGTGCTGCAACAGGACCCCCACCTGCACCCCAGGACCGTGTCCCTGAGGAGTAGGAGAGATGAGGGGTAATGAGTGGCCAAAGATCTGATGCCAGGCTCAGTTCAGATGGGCTTTGTACCACAGAGCACAGTGGTGAGGAGCTGTCAGTCCCTGCGGGGCGGTGTTGTGGGGCGATGTGGGGTTGGTGTAGGGGGTGATGTGGGGTTGGTGTAGGGGGTGATGT
>VZRW01009520.1:1431772-1485325 GCA_013398125.1 Aegotheles bennettii | reverse complement strand
GTCGGTGTCGGGGGTGATGTGGGGTCGGTGTAGGGGAGGTGATGTGGGGTTGGGGTAGGGGGGGGGATGTGGGGTTGGTCTAGAGAGGTGTTGCAGGGTGATGCAGGATGGCAGCACTCTGGCAGCAGGGTCTGCACAGGGTGCACCCATCTGGAAAGCCCCATTTGAGAGGAGACCACTTGTGTCCTTTGGAGTGCTGAATGGGAAGCATCGGCATGGGGGAGAACAGATCCTGCAGCTCTGTGGTGGTCTCTGGAGGCTGATTGAGCAGGTTAATCAAAGAGCTCTCAGATTTCTTTTCACTTGTTAATTTTCTAACTACAGCATTTTCTCTCAGAGGCACAATTGTGCACCGTTATTTTTGTTTTCTCTGTTATAGAAATACTGCTATTTTTATTACTTGTATTTCCACTGAGAGGGATAGGAATAACTAGAATATGGCAAATAATTTGTAAGCACACTGGGGGGAAAAAAAACATCTTATAACTCCTTATTTTCCATTACAGATATCAACTTAGCTTGCTTCTTCCTGAAGGTTGATATTAAATATATTCTGCTTTGCTTTTCTCTTTCCATGAAAACAATTGTGCTTTAAAGCCTATGCTAATCCCAAGGAGGGCTTGCACCACACTGCTCTCTCTGCCAGGTATTATTGGTGGAGAAAGGTGGTTGATGCTCAGGATTTTACTGTGCTGTGCAGACACACAGGATTTTTCCAGATTCTTTTATACAGCTCTCCCAGTGTTTAGTTACCTTCTTTCCTCATTGAAACTGTGCTGAGATAAAGCCGTGTGTGGTGTGGTCCAGGGCTGTTTCAAACGTAAACACTCCCCACCTCATGGCTGCTACAGCTGTGTACACACCTGGGCTGGAAAGTGTCAGATGGAGTCAGTGGAAATCACTAACCAAACCCTCTGGAAACACTGAATGCCACCAGGGAAGACCTGGAGACCATTGCAGTTGTGCTGACAAGGGCCACCTTCTGCTTCCCTGGACTACAGTGGCTGAGGGCTGTGTGAGAGCAAAGGCTTCACAGGAACCTTTAGCACTTTATTGCCAAAGACAATTTTTAATCTGTCTCCTGTGTTCTGACACCAGGATTTTATTGGCCTTTGAGGAAAGTGCAGTCTTTTTTTAAAATAAATTATGCAGTGATGCTGGTAATAGTGTCCATGACACAGAGAGTTGAAATGAGACACTGAAAGCAGCAGGTTTCATCTCTTCTCAGAAAAAGGATGTGTTAACATCAGTTGTTAACATTTATGCAAGGCCAGCTTAATCCCTCTAACAGCTGTGTGCCAGACAGCAGCCACAGTTCAGGTTTTCACAGCATCACAGAGACATGCTTTTGACTTGGGGGAAGATCGTGGCCAACCAACTTTATAAATCAGGTTGAGGAACTGAAATGGGTCTAACGCTCATTCCCATGAGGTGGGACCATCCTTGGTAACAGGATTTGCTGCCATAATCTTCCTAAAATTTAGGCCCTAAGTGACCCTAGCTTGTCAAACTGTCATGGGGCTGGCAGGCTTTGTGGCAGCCTGCATTGCCAGGACTGCAGGCGTGAGGCTTCTGCCTCCCACAGCTTGGCTTGGGTGCTACCAAGATGGCAAGTCCTTGGGTAGGTGCCCCAGTGTGGGCCCTGGGCTCTCACTTCATTACTCTCATTGAGATCGTGCCTTGTGTTACATGCAGGTGCTTGGAGAATGGAAGGTCAGCATTCCCCAAGCTATTTAGCTAATGGCTTTTGAGCATGGCTGATAGCTGTGATACAACCACAGCTCTCTGATACAATCTCATCCGATGTCTCTCAGCCATCTGATGCTGCTGGAGCAGAAGTGGCTTTTTAGAGCTTCCAGCCCTGCCAAATCATGGCATGACTGTTCACCTTGAGGATATTCCAAGTCAATGAAACATATTTCAGAAGTCCCATCACCAGAAAACAGTTTTGCATCATAGTCCTGCCCCTAGAAAGCTTCTGGCTTGGATGCACTCAGCTTTGAAGAGGTCTGCCTTTGGTGTCCATGTTTGTGTGCAATGAGCTGCAGTGCCTTTTGGAACCAGTCCTTTTCAGGACACTGAGACATGTTTTCTTGCCATTAAACCAGTGAAGGTGACACTACATATCAATGCCTTGCTGACACTTTAGGATAGGAGCTTGCAGCAGGTCCTGCTCACCCCTTGCCATGATGGCTTTTTTGCTGTGCAGGTTCATCCCATGTTGTGCTGAGGACATGAATGAATTGTTTATCTTTAAACCTCACATCTCAGAGTTTGCTTGCAGTGCAGTCCCAGGACTGCCGCTTCAGGCTACAAATTCAGGATTCTTTTTCCTTCCTTCTTCCTTGTGTTGCCAGGACATCCAAGGAGAGGTGTGTCTAGAATTGAGTAACTGCTCCCCTGAAACCTCATCCCGGGAATGAGCAGCCACTGTGCAGCCAGGAGGGACCTGGTACGAGCAAGTGACGAACCAGCATTTCCTCTCTGTTTCTAATATTGCTTTGTGCAATAAATAGAGCCTTGGCAAGTTTCATTGCTCAGCAGTACGAGGGAGAAGGGTCCTGGAGACCTTTGCGTTGGCGAATGTTTCTGCAGGATATGAGCAGAGGAGCAATCTGTGCTTTTTTGTGCAAAAAAGTGTGAATCATTGCTCTTTGGGGAAAACACAGCTCAGCCTTGCTACCCTCTCCACCACAGGAGGTGCTTCTTTCTTGCTGCACAGTTAGCAGCAGAAATGCAAAGCTCTGGCTGCTCCTGGGGGCAGAGGCAGGAGGCTGCTGCTGTCGGGAAGCTCTGAACCACACACAGTCTGGCATAGCTTTAATATACAGTGCAGAGCTTGTTTAAATATTTTTCCCTAAAGTTAGTTTGGGCTCAATTCTTGTTACTTACTAATACTGTATTAAAAAAACCCTTGAAGCTCTGTCTCCATTATGATAAGCAGGGTACCCTCCTCCGCTCTGTGCACACAGAGATTAGGTGGGGATGCTGCCTTTGCTCGCTGCTCACACATCGTCTGCCACCACGGAAGATCTGCATATCAAAGTGATGCATGAAGGTGCACAGCAGTACATGTTACACTTACACACAGATGGCACATTGATGTTGCCAAAGGATCCGAATCAGTGTCCTTTTTTCTGGCAAGAAGCTCTAAATAATATTTGAGCTGTTTCCAATTATCATATTAACCGGGAGAGTAAACAATACCATACTATTAGTTAGAACTGGCATAAAGAAACACTGCTGCTCCCTCTCCAGATTTGATTATTACTTAAAAAAATACCA
This sequence comes from Aegotheles bennettii, assembly GCA_013398125.1. Lineage (NCBI taxonomy): Eukaryota > Metazoa > Chordata > Aves > Caprimulgiformes > Aegothelidae > Aegotheles > Aegotheles bennettii. Next base: position 1,482,040 of record VZRW01009520.1, on the reverse strand, counting down.
ACTCAGCTTCAAATAGATCCTAATCCAAGTTAAATGAATAGCATGTTCCATCTGAGCTGGACAAATATATTTGTCATTCCACGTTCCCGTAGGTGTGACCAGATCTGTTGAATAAAAAACAATCTGTACGTGTAGTTAGCCATGTTCAGACTCCACACACAAAAAAGCCTGCAATTAGATACGTAGTGAGCATCCTCTCATTAATGCAATTACAATGTGCTACAAAGCTTCCTAGTTCCTCAAATGTTAGTGGTAACCTTGTCTTTGGTGCCTGCCTTCTGCTTTAGCAAAGGGAACAACATCATCCTTGCTCAACCTGCTCACCCTCATGTTATTATGAGTTTTACTGCTTCCGCTCTTGGTCTGTTGAGACATTTTCCCCAACATTTATTCAAGTCTAAGCCCTTCTGGACTAGCTACAGGTGCAGCTTTCCTATGTCTCTGTTAGCTCTGCCTTTCTAGATGTGACATCAGGGCGCAGGGGTGGGAGCAGGTGGATGCTGCTGCAGGAGAGCAAGGCATTTCCATGCTTTCCTAAATGCCATGTGAGTGCAGCTGCAGGGAGAAGCTTGCCAGGCACGGGGAGTCTGAAATGCCAGGGTGGATGTGGGTAAGACAGAGCATCCAACTCTGCAGGGTTCACCAGCTCTGCCTGGGTCCTGGGAGTGTGGGGGCACTTAGCTGTCTGTACTGGAAGGTGGCGTGAACTCCTCCGGGACTGGTGGCACAAGGATGCTCTGAGCAGCTGAGGAGCCATGGCTGTGCTCTGCTCAGGGCAGGTGGCACAAGGATGCTCTGCAGCAGCCAAGGAGCCGTGGTTGTGCTCTGCTCAGGGCTGGTGCCCCTCCTGCTCTTGGCCACAGGGTTGTGGCATGGCCGAGGAGCCGTGGTGGGAGCTGCAGAGCCTGGGGAAGGGCGTCCAGCTCCTCCAGAACTTCCCTCTATGGATCTGTGTAGCAGAGTAGGAGCTTCCCAGAGGGAGATGAGAGGCCAAACCTTGTACCCGAGCAGCCATACATGTGTGTGTGTGTGTATGGCAGATGAGCAGTAGGAGAGAGAGTCTTTGCTTAGGAAAAGCTGGGTTTGGAATTCCAGACCTGGCAGCTGCTATCTGGCTGTTTTCCAGCCTTCTATGTTGGACAATAAACAGTGCATGTGACATAAATTCAAAGTTACATGGTGCAAAAAAAGGTCTGGTTTTGTGTTCTGAAGAAGTATTTGTTGAGAGTATGGATGGTGGTAGCAGGGTCTCCTGTCATAACTCAGCAAACCTGGAATGCTCTGATATGTAAATGAAGGTGAATAATTGACCCAAGGTGACATTAGATTTAAAAGTAAAATGTTCTTGGTATTGCTTTTGAAATAAAATTAGCTTTTTCCCAAATAATTCAATTCTGTTATTGATTTCTGTGTTACCAGGTCTCAATTGGACATTAACCTTTTTCTGGGGGATTGGTTGGTTGGGTTTTTTTTGTCTGTCTGTCTTTAAGCTAAATTCAAATCTCAAATGCAACACTTGACTGATGTATTCTAAGAATTCCTCTCTTGGTGCCAGTTTTGGTGGCTCATGGTGGTCGGTCCATGTTGTGTGGACCCAAACCAGGGAGGGAAAGGCCCTTCTCTAAGGGAAATTCTGTGCAATGAATGAGGACAGACTGAGGCTGGGGGTGTCAGTGATGGGAAAGATTGGTTCTAAAGATAGGTTTGGGGCATAATTTGACTTCCACGTTTCTTAAAAAGATAAATAGGTGTGTGGTTTTAGTGAGTTTATCATATAAATGTAATTCAAACTATACCTGAGCTTGAGCTTGTGGCAAAATACTGGTTTAGCTTCCAGCCTGGCAAAGTCTGTGCTTGCAGAGTCTCTGCCAGCAAGCAGCTGGTGATGTTGGTGTTTGTTTGCATGTGACAAACACTTTCAGAAATACTTCCTAATCTGCAGGTATGGCTCAAACTGTTGGCAGCAGAAGGTTACACAGCACTGACCGGGAGGTGGTAGTGTCTAATTAAAAGTGTCTCTTTGTGACCCACGGTAGGATATTGGTGTCTTAGTAAAAGATTTCACTCAAGTTGTCATGGCAACAGAACTTTTTGGAAAGAGAAGTGCTTAGTCAGCGAGTTGGTCTGGCCAGCCAGAGGTTGCCATGCTGGATAAAGTTCTGTGGCAGCAGCCTGTGCTCAGCTGGCAATGGTGGGGTGTCCAAAGCACATGGGTCTGGGCAAGGAGGGCTGATGTGACCAAGAGGGTCCTGTTTGCAGCTGCACAGGGGGGTTGGAGCCATGCTGTGACTGCGTGGCTGGCACAGGCACCTCAGCTGCTTCATGGGCCCGTTGTGCTGGGAATGAGTTACTCCCAGAAGTGTGCTGGGAGCAGGAGGAGGAGGAGGAGGCAGCAGGAGGGGCACCTGGGGTAGATCCTGGAGTTCCCAATCAAATCCCAACCACTCGGATGCAGAGCTTCTGGGAGGTTTGCTGCCTTGCTGGAGACTGTGTGGCTGGGCTGGAGGGTGTTTAGAGGACCTGTGCTCCAGGAGAGCCCAGTGCTGTGTTGGGTGCTTGTGTAGCTCCTGGGATTCACCTGGTGTGACAGCTCAAAGTGTTTCTGCAAGTAATTAACAGACAAATAAACACAGTGGTATGAAATTAAACATCCTCTGTTGCGAGGTGGGGCTGAGGGACCTGGGTAGCTTGAGCCCTGGCTCTCCAATATGCTCATTATATTTTTACTAGCTTCTCTGCTCCAGAAGCTGCAGGAAATCATTCTGCTGTACATAATTTTAATTGCCTCTTATACAATTGTTTCTTTTCCTATGCCTGTCAAGTACGTTCTCTGTTCAACAGTGTAGCTCTGACATGTGGCATGGCCTGCCTGCTAGATTACAATAGGAATAAAAAAAAATACTGCAGAAAATAAAAAAAAAAATCTAATTAAGCAATACAATGGCATTCTCAATCTCTTTTGCCATCTGCAGCCTGTTGTGTTAGGACCAGTACAAACAAATCAATAAACCCAGCTGCTTTTCTTATGCTGCCTTTGGCAGTTGGAAGTAGTTTATGCAGTGTTCATGGGGGCACCCTTGTGTCTCTGGGCTGACGATGTGCTGTCCTCAGCCACAAGATTTCAGCGTTCACTGTTTTTTTTTGTACAGAATTGCTCTGGGGCTGGGGTTTGAAGCGCTGCACCTGCAGAAGGGAGCAGGGGCGGCACCGAGGGGGTTAAAGCATTATCCGGGCTGCGGCTTTAACAGCCTCTTATGGAGGGCACGGAACTGAATTCGGTAGGAGGTTCTTTGCCTGGAACACGCCTTGGCAGTAAACATTGCTCTGAGCCCAGAGCAGTGAAGCTCCCGGAGCGTGGCAGCACCGCAGCGCGCTGTGGCTGCGGGGCAGGGGCCGTGGCGGGGCAGCGCTGCCCGGCGCGGGGCGTCCCGCACGCTGCTGCCGTGCCAGAGCGTGGAACTGTGCGGGTCCGGCTGTGCGATCCCGAGTAAACCGACCCTCTTCTCCTAGTGTGACTTTCTCAGGCGGCGGAGGGGGGAGCGGAGGATGCGGTGTGGGAGATGAGTGGTCCCCGGGAGGACGGCCGTTGTCAGAGGGCAGTTGGCATTGTCACCGAGCTGTGCCAGAGGAAAAGCCTGCCTAGCTTGGACCTGGACACTTGCAGGGAATTCCTCCTGCTGCCTTCCGACCAGAGCCTGCTTATCTCCGAGCCAGGTACAGTACCCTGGTCCTGTCCCTGGAGCAGCGCTTGTGGCTGGAGGAGGACTCTGGAAGGGGAGGGAAATGTTTGCGAGTGCCAGGCTCCGGGGGATTGGTCTCGCTGCGGTTGTTTTCCTTTCCACATGTTCCACTGGGAAGTTTTGGGTGCAAGTGCTACCTCACCTGTTGATGCAAAGCGGCGCAGCCTGGTGTGGGTGGCTGAGAGGAGACAGATGGGGGGGTTTTGGGGGCAAGTGGTGAGGAGGTGGTTAATGAGATGAAGTCAAAAAACATAGACCCCTGTTCTGTATAAAGCAAAAAACCAGTAAAAGCCTGTTTGAGTAACTGAGAAGACAGGAACTGTTTGCTGTTACCCCAGTTTGTGGAAAGCAAGGACTTGCATGGATTTTTGTTCACCAGTAAGGGATCTTAATGCACTTTTGGGTATTTGTTTTACGTTCTTGTTAGCTTGTGGAGCTAGGGAGACATGCTGGGGTTGGGTCCAGAGCGAGCAGACTGCTTTAAGGGCAAAGGGATGTTTCTTTACTGCAAAGCAGATAATTTTCTGTACACTTCTCACAGCTTCTTGTTCCAGAGAGGTTGTCTCCTTCTGTAACTTCAGAAGACAATGGCAGGGGGAGCTTACAGCCCAGGCTCACTTGCTGAGGAGCAAAACCAAAATCCCATGCTTTTTAACATGATTGATAATGTGCTCTGAGTTGTTTGTGTATTAGAGCATTTGCACCGAGTGCTTCTTTTGAGGTTTCTGGAAATAATGTTTTACCAACCCAGCCTGATTTCACAGCCAAAGTTTTCAGAAACTTTTCTTCTCTCCTCTGAGGACGCTCGTGCAGAGCCCAGGTGCAGCATAGCAGTCCCTGTCCAAGGCTCTCTGTGCCACCTTGCTTCAATCCCTCCTGCTCCTCTCTGCCAGCATCTCGTGGGGGGACATGGCTGGCACTAGGGCATTCTGGCAGCTCTCGGGTTTTGCTGGGCTTCTGCCATCTGCTTGCTTGCAGTGGTGTTTCGACCACTGTTTTGTGAGTACAGCCAGCCTGACACCTTCCTTTCACATCCCACTCTGCTTGTAACTTGATTATCATCTTAAAACACTGTTGCTTTATGCCTGCTTCTTCTGCAGGCCTCTTACCACTGCTGACACTGCCTTATGCATTGCATCCAGAGCAGTGGTGTCCTTTATTGTGAGTAACTTACTGCATGCTTCAGAATTTTTTAGCTTGGTACCAAAATGAACGTTTTCCTGACTGTGCAGTAGAAATAACCTCCACTGCTCTTTTTCTGTCCACCCTGATATGACAGAGTTGCCTGGTGTTTGTGTAGCCTGTCCAGGACCTCATTTTCCAGTCGCAATCACATCATCAGATGCCCTTTAACATCTCCAGTGTTTGTCTCTGGTTGAAGTGTTGCCCTCAACCCCAGTGGCCTGGGCAAGTCGTGCTGGGCTGACTGACTGCCCCGGCTGTGTAACAGCTATTGCTGCTGTCTCTGCTCTGCACAGCTGGGCCCATTTCTGTGTCTAGACAGCACTGAGGACGCTGGGCCCAACAGGTACTGAGAGTTCTCAAATGCCTGTGTGTAAAACTGCTCCAGCAAGGGAAATGAATCTATTTACATTGTGTTAACTAATGTAGTGGTTACACTGCTAAGCTCCTTTCCCCATTACTGCCTGGATGTTTAGCTAATTATCTGTGTTTGTGCTGTGTCCATTTTACACTGAAATCTTCAGTGAATTTGCTATCATCTACCTAGAGTCCTGTGTTCAGACTCGGTGAGTCCTTCCTCATAAAGATATGCAAACAAACAGGGTGGTTGTGCAAAGATGAGCAGTGCCATGGCTTTGAGGCAGGGTGCCCTATCAGTGCGGGCAGGGGAGTCAGAGGAGCCGTGCGGGGTGAGGACGGGGTCCTGCTGAGCGTTCCTGTGATGGACAGCACAGCTCAGCAACTGAGATGCAAAGTTTGCTGGAATAAAATTGACCCTATTTGTCATCACTGTGTGAAGTCAATGGCTTCTCTGTCAGTTTGTTACCTCCTGTATAAATCCATTAGCCAAGAGCCCAATCAGCTTGGCTTGTCAAGCATCTTGATGAAGTTTGTGTTGTTTGTGAGCAGGCAGATGAAAGCACTCCGCTGGTGCCAAAGCTGGGAGCCAGGGCTGCTTCTGCCCAGCTGTTTGCTATTAAACCCTGAGACGTGGTTTGGTATTTTCTGGTGTTTCATGTATTGATGCAGAGCAGGATCTTCTGGGGATGCTGTGGGGCTGCAAAGAAATTAGCCAGGTATCGCTGGTCTTCTTGAATGGCATCTGACTGTGGGAAAAAACTGTGACAATGAAAGTATTGCTGAGTAGTTTATGTAAGAATAGGTCAGAAAATGGCTTTATGCAGTGATTACTTTTTTTCAAACCATTTTGAACTGACTGTGGAAAGTGCTCTGGTGTATGAAGCAGACGCTCTCTGCTCTCCACAGTTCGGGTTATGTAATTGCTGGTTCTTCTGTTTAAAGACAATAAGAGAAACATAGCTGCAGTGTTTCTCCAGAATGCCATACATGACTGCACACCTGACAAAAGAGCATTGCAAGCTGCTGCTGGCTAGTAATCCAGCAGCTAAGTATGTCAGAAAAGCAAGGTATTTGGATGAGGAGGGTTTTGGTACAGGTGCATCAGTGCATATGAGGGTGAGCATTTGCCTGCAGCTTGGCCCGTGGCGGTGCCAGGAATAGAGCTGATCTCTTGGCTGTGGGCCCTGAGATCGAGCAGGATGCAGCATCCTTTTGTTGTGCCTATCTAAAATCCTCCCCCGTAGCTCCCTCCATCTGATAGCTCTCTTCCCTGCCAGTCCTCAGCTGTTGTGCAGTGATGCTGTGAGTGTGACTAGTACACAGGCATAAGCTGTAGGCAGTGGAAATGCCTGTGATGTAGGGACAACATTTACCACTGTGGTGATGTGCCTTAAATAAGTGGATACTTCACTTCTCTGCCCTGAAGGTGCAGTGAGTGCTCTAGGACATAGCTCTCTCAGAGAATTTGTGGAGAAGTCCTACTGAAGCACAAAGTGCTTGGCTGGCAATGCAGGGCAGGAGCGCTGCGCTGGGCACAGTCACCCCTCCTCACCTGGTCCCTCTGCCCCTGGGGGCAGAGCAGCAGGCTCCAGGGTGCCAAACCTTGCTTCTGTAGTGGAGCGAGCTCTCCCTGACTGCTCCTGCCCAGAGCTGCTCCCAAGGGCACGGAGCCCATGGTCCTTCCTGCAGGCAGTGGGCTCCAGCATCCCTGGGTACCAGTCATCGCCTCGTGCCTGGCATCTCTCTCCCCACCATGAAGTGTGCTGTGTGCCAGTGTGTGCACGGTCAGGTTGTGGCTCAGTTTGGACTGAATTGTGTTACTGACTTGCTCCCAATGTTCTCCTGAGCCAGGTCCCACTCCCATGTGTGCACAGGGCTGGATCTGGCCGTGGGCAGGGGCTGCCAGCTGGTCCTGGGCGGTCATGGCAAGCAGGGGGTGGCACTGAGGATAGGAGCTTGGCTCCACAGAGGGACTTAAAAACAAAATGATCATTCTGAAATGAACATGCAGAGCTGATGGAGTGTGACTGGAGCCTGTGGCTTGTGGTGCTTGCTGACTTTAAAGGACGGTGCGTGTGTATGGGAGGGAATTTACATCAGGATTAGAACACATCCAGGAGCAAACAAACGCCTGGGTTGGGTTTCTAGCTCCAGCACTACTGTGTTGCAACTTCATTTAAGTAACGTGAGTTGGGGTTTGTTTGTTGGTTTTTCTCCTCAGTATAACCAAAGCAAAAAGCTTCACAGCCCTGTAGGTAAGTACAGGATACCATGGATGATGTGCAGAGGTGTTGCAGCTTTTACCTAGAAAGTCACTACAGGATTGCATGGCCAGCAGTCCCTGTTGATCTTGTGCCCTGCCCAAACCCTTCCTTGGGCACTGATCCACCTCAGCAAAATGCTCTAATGCTCTTGCAGTGCCAGACGTGAAAGCTGAGGTGAGAGGAAGAAAAAGGACAGCTGGGGAAAATACAGAACCCGAGGAGTCGTTGCGGTGATTTCTGTTTCCTAGCACACTTTGTCACCTATCCTTCCGTGCTCTAATCCCACAATAATTCAGAGCACATTTAGTGTTTTGCCCTTCATGTGAACTGTTCTTTTTAAACTTCATGATGGAGGCAGTACATCTTGTGCAGCGCTGAACACCCTCCTGGCACCTCACAAATGCCATTAAAATTAAACCTGCGAGTGCATGAGTGTTCTTCCTGCGGGCAGAAAAAAGGGTGAATTTTTATGCAATAGGATTTTTTTTTAATCGCAGGAATGTTGATGCAGAAAGATCACTTTTATATGGAGAAATTGCTTCTGGAGTATTTTTCTTGGAAAGCAATTATCCCTTGATAGGATGGTTTGACTAATGGAAAAATTGATGACATGCCCATTCAGTGATGTGGGATGCCTACAGCCACTGCCTAAGAAATACGGACACGTCTTGAATTTACTTATCAGCTGTAACAACACAGTTTTCTGAATCATCATTCAAGTGTATTTTAAGCAAATATAACTAAACATGCTCACAGCTGCCCAGGCAAAGCTGATATTAATCACTGAAGCTTGTTGTTTCCAGAGGCCAGGCGTGTGAGGAGCAGCACCTTGGGGCAAAGAGCTTCCTTATCACGGAGTAATGCACTTGCAAAATGGATCTTGCCTTCCCCTGTGAGTGTCTTGTCCACTGGCAGGGAAAGAGCCAGCTAGAGATACACACAGCAGATTTGCTCTTTAGCTCAAGTGAAGAAGGTTTGTGCTTTGATCCTGAAGGTGTCAGGTTCAAACCTGGCTGCCAGAGGAAGGTCTGCAAAACTGTATTAAAATCAGGTTAAAACCAGCAGCACAGATCTAGGAAAAATGGATTATATGGGCTCTCTATGAACATGTGTCTCTGCTTACCTATTTTGTGTGGATCTGTGACTCCTCAACTGCTGCTGGCTGTGCACTGTGATGGTCCCAGCAAATAAAATGCACCTATGGTGCTGTGTGAGTGTGTGTTCAGGAGCTCTGTAAGCACCTCTCTGCATAGATGGAGGTTTGCATCTGCCTAATTGCTGTTGGTTGATTCATTCCTGAAGCAGTACGGGGAGGCTGGTCATGTTTGTAGTTTTTTTGCAGACCTCAGAGCCTATTCCAGTGCAGCTGCAGTAGCCTCATGCATAGTCAGGGATCAGCATCTAAAACTCCATAGAAACAGGCAGCCAGATTGCTGCTGGTGTTAATTGGTGTGCGAGCAGGCTGAGGACAGTGACCAGGGAATGAGCTGAGGAGCAGATACCTCTTTGGTAAGTCCACATTTCTGAAGTTACTTTGTTAATTTTTTGCCTTTTTTCATGACATGGAGCCTCTTTTCCTTAACAAACATTTTGCTTCAGCAGTTTCTGCCTTTGCCGCTGGAACATTTTATTCTGCTTTCAGTATTCTCCCTACGTTCCACTGAAGCCAATCATGTGCTTTTAGCTAGTTCAGATCAGGGCACAGCCCGACTCTGATCTTCTCCATTGTTTTGCAGGGGGACTCTGAGAAGATGCTATTTCTGTGTTTGCAGGTGTTTGTTGCTGGACATCTTTGCTGTGCTGAAGTCATTCCAGTGCACAGCCTGCTGTGTTCACTAACAGTCACACAGTCTCACTTGTGTGAATTCATTGTTCAGGGATAAAGACAGAACCGTAACCAGATCTCATGTCTGATATAATTTTTCATTTAACTAGTTTCAACTACCCTTGTTTTTCTTACCTGTTTCTTCTGACCGTTCACGTTTTTGGGTGCAATTGCCTATTCTACCATAGGACCCCATCTCATATTGGTAATGCAGCTTTTTCTAGCTTTAATATTTATTTTTCAAAGATGATAATATATATTTTCCCTTCCTATCTGTACATTGTAAAATCCAGAAGCTTGCCTGTGACAGCCCTTATTGTTTCAATCCAGTGGACTCACTAACATAGCAGTCACTTAACGCCGGCAGTTGTTTGGGAGAGATGTGATTTGGCTCTCTGCTATGCATTGTCTTTAATTATAATTGTACATTGCAAAATGGCATCCTGGAGGGACAGAGGAGGGGTAGGTTGAGTGACTGTACATTAACTGTATATTTTGCATGTCTACGGGAAAAAAGAAAGTTATCCTGCAGGGTGTCTTGCACACAGTGGAACTGCAGATGCTAATTAAGGCCGCCCCTATATTTGGCTCAGTTTGTTCTGCTGTAGCAGGTTAGTGTTTGACAACATCATGGGAAACCGTGCAGTGAAGACTAAAGGCAGGATGCCAGAAGCTCAATTCATGCAAACCCTTTTAAAACCATCATTAAGACATGCAGCCCGAGAGTATTTGGTTCCATGGAATAATAATTACCTGGGAATTCTAGCACCCCAGTGTCTCTGGTAATGTATGACTCTGATTTCCTATGCATGTTTGTAACTGCTGCAAAGAAATGCATGTGCTCTTGTAACAACACAGTGCTAGGTGCACACAGCGAGCACCTCCTTAAAGGCACTCTCACCATATGCAGTACTTCATCACTTGCATCTCTGCCAGGTTTGCTCAGAGTTATTTGAGCTCAGTTCCCAGTCTGGGCTCTGGTCAAAATCTTCATGCTAAAAGGATTCCAAGCCTCATGGCACAGAGTGATGCGAGAAAGGGAAAGAGGAATCTCAGATCTTGATAGATCTGTAGGATCAGGTGGTCCAGCCTGTGTGTGGTACCTTTCAGGGGTTAAAGAGCTCTGTCTTTGTTACAAGCTAATGGAAACAGCAGCACCAGCTCCTGACAGGAGCAGAGCCCTTCGGGGAGGAAGGTCCCTGGTCATTCAGCGGAGCTGGAACAAAGAAATGCTCTTTTCAGAACTGCTGCATTCCCGGGTGGGCAGCGCAGGGTCTCTGTCTCCAGCAGGTCAGTGGGTGGGATCCTTCCCAGCCACACCAGATTCTGCACAGAGCCTGCTCCAAACCAGCCAGTGCTGTTGTGTGCCAGGTTTTATCACCATGGCAAGTTGAGAGGGAGAGAAAGAGGGCACGACATGGGCTACGTGGTTGTACTGGATCTAGATGGCTTTAATTGGCAACCTGGCCTCCTGAAGACATGGACCTGTGTATCACTCAGTCTTTTCAGCATCCAGAGGCAGGAGTGTTCTGGATGAATCCTGCCATCTCCTGTTTTGGGTTTGCTGGGGAACAGGTCCAGGCAATAAAGCTCTTCCAGCATGCCTTCATCTAGTCAAGGAGCTCCCTCGGGCTGGAGGGTCTCTGTGTCCCTGGGGGACACTCAGCCCAAGGAAAGCCTCTGGAAAGCTTCTGGGCTGGCTTGTTCCAAGCTTGGGGCCTTCTGCCTCCCCTGGCTGAACTCTGCTTTTTCAGGTTCTCAGGCTGTGTCCTCCTGCGTGACCCCGGACCGCGGGGCTGGAGGATGCCCAGGCATTCACAAAGGGATGAGGATCAGCAGGGCTGGAGGATGCCCAGGCATTCACAAAGGGATGAGGATCAGTGGGGCTGGAGGATGCCCAGGCATTCACAAAGGGATGAGGATCAGTGGGGCTGGAGGATGCCCAGGCATTCACAAAGGGATGAGGATCAGTGCTTGTGGCAGGGATCACCCTCAGGGCTGGGGCAGGAAGAGACCCTGATTCTGCTCCCAGTCAAGCTTTATCCTGAGGTCTTCTCTGTCAGCCTGATTTTAGCTTTCTTTGAACCAAAATGGAGTCAAAGATAATGCTGCAGGGAAGCATTTCCCCCAAAGTGACTCTGACTGCAGAAGGCGAAGGGCAGAGTTGGCAGCTCCGGCGTGGTGAGCCTTGGCACCAAAGTGCTGCTGAGCCTGGCTGCTCTGATGTCTCACAACAGTCATGGCTTTGACCAGGTTTTTGAAGGGAAATGTTAAGGTCCAGGGTCATTGGTCACTTAAGGGTGAGAGAGTGACAGTAAAAAGCTTTTGCTTGTGTTGTTTGCATTGCCTCGTGAAGCACAATTGTATTTCTACATCCCAGAAGTGTCCGTATTACGGTGTCTTGCTCTCTGCCTGGCTCTGCTCAGCTCCAGCACGTCTGGGTAGAGACTTCCTCCCATGCAAGGCTTCCCTGGCACATCTGTGCTTGGCTCAGGTTCTGTATGTACAGGGTCACACCACAGGAGGACGATGATGCTCAGTGTCACCTTCCTCAGCCCAGGGACACCATGTGTGTTCAGCACTGCCAGGTTGTTTACAGATGTTGCTATAGCATATTGGGATAAAATGTCACGGGATTAGCAACAGCTATGTACTATAATTATATGCAGTGTGGCTTATAATAGTTCATTAGATTGTCATCAGTTAGGCATAAAGCAATGACAACTCTTACTATCTCATTTAGAATACTCTAGGGAACAGCTGATTAAGCAGCAAAACAACCTGAATCACCGGGGAACATTTCCTTCAGTTTGGAACAGGTTTTTTTTTCTTTTTTGTCACTTTTGATAACAGAAATGCTGCACCACTGATGGCTCAAAGTGCCCCTTGTACATGCCAACCAAGCTGTCGAAGCTCAGAAAGTCTGGTTCTTTCCTCTGTAGAAGTTGGGCTGTGGCTGGAAAGGACTTTATTTTTTTTTTGCCTGTCTCCTTTAATGCATAAACCAGGACAAGGATGTTGGCTCAGGAGTGTCTGACTTGGCATGGTCAGGCAGCAGAAGTCTCTAAGGGAAGGTGGTGCAGCCCTTTGCAGCCCCACACCCTGTACGTTCCGTGCCCTGACCCACAGCTGATCTCCAGCCACTTAGGACTTCTTCAACCTGCTTGACATTCTGGTTGCCACAGTCTAAATGAGCAAAGAACTGGGTGTATCTTACCACAGCAATTCCTGCAGCAATCCCTCTCTCCCTTGTATCTGGTGTTTCAGCAGAGATTTTGCTGAGTGCTTGGCAAAGCTGCGTTGGATTTCGTAGCTGTGTTTTGGCTCTCCAGAACCAGATATGGTGGAAGCTTCTCCTGTATGTAGCAGGCATGCAGATGTCTTCTGCTTGTCAGCTATTCATGACCCTTTGCTTTATTTATTTATTTATTTATTTATTTATTGGCAATTTAATCTTTCTCCATCCTATTTCAGTGAGCAAAGCACAAGCTCCAGGACACCGAGGTCTCCTCTTAGGTTGCATTCCTTCATTTGGTGTATTAGGTATTTTCATGTGTAGGTGTTTATTTCTTCTTTTTTTTTAAAATCACGTGTATGTACATGTGTGTGGAGTATCTCATTGTTGACTGCACTTGAAAATCACCTTTCCCTCTGAATTACTCCATTCAGATTTTCTACTGCTTTTTTAAACTCAGCCTGAGGGACTGGTGCTACCCTGTTTCAGACCAGTGCATCCCTGTTTCGGACTGGTGCACCCCTGTTTCCCATACCTGAGCCCATTGACCGGTTGTTCCCTGGGTGAGAAAAGTACCAAACCATGAACTGCAAAATGCCAGGTAGTACAGGGTGTGAGAACCTCTATTTTCCCCACACAGAGCAGGAACTTCAGCATATGTGAGCAAAAATAAAAACAATTCCTTTTTCTTCTTGCAGGCAGTGCTCAATGCCAGTAACTGCTCAGGGGGTGTCCCAGGGTCCCATCTTCTTCCAGTCATAAGCTGCTCCATCACATCACAGCAAAACCCACCCAGGTTTCCTGGCTGCACCCACACCCAGGCTGCTCCTCGTGGCTGGAGTTACTGGAATCGTGCTATATTCCATGTGCAAATTTATTGTTTAAATGTTTACTCCTTAATCATAATTTGAAGTTGAGTTTATAAAACTTGGGAATTTGCAAGCACTGTCATTAAGAAGCTCATAGCTGATCTCTAGGACAAGAGATTACACAACTATTAAAGGAACAGAACTTTACACAAAGTTGCCCATATCTCATGTTCTGGTTATTCTCCCAGGTATAGAACCTCATCCCCTTAATGACAGTGAATGGTGAAAAAAGCCCTGGCATTGCTCAGTGAGGGAAGGTTTTGTCTGGATGGGAGTTAGGAGGTTGCTGTTTGCACCTGGACCAGAGATCATGGTTGCTTGAAACCCTGGATCCCTGCAAGGGCTCCTTATGAAGCAGGTTGTCTTCATACTTAACGTGCAATAATGAGATGGTTTGGATTTTATAATCTTATATAATTACTCTCAAAATAACATCTGATTCATCCTTCCCTTTGAAGCTTATAGTTTGCATTCCAATAAGCTCTTGCATGGCAGGAACCCTATGGTAGCAGTAATTAAGAGGGGTTTTTTGTATCTAACAGAAACTTTGGCTTAGCCAGTTGAGCATTCCTGTCGCTGTCTTCCTATAATCCATCAGGTCACTGGTGTGCACAGGAGGTGAGGGGGCTCTGCCTGGGCTCCCATGGAGCTCATGCTGGCAGGAGGAAGCTGGTGGAAGCTGATAGTGTGGGACTCAGCACCCAAGGGCTGAGGGAGCCTGTGAACAGGATAAATCTCCTTTTAGCTTCATGTGGGAGGAAGGTTGGGTTTGCAGAGCTTCCATGGGGACATCTCAGAGACTCTGTGAATGTCTCCTCTCAGAACATCTGCAGTGCTCATCTCATAGGGATTTCCACCCCGTGCTGGCTTGAGAGGGGGGTTTGCTGCTGAGCTATGTGTGATGTTCATCATACCCAGGGTGTGAAAGTGCTCTTTGTGTAAAACACTCTGTGAAAGCTCTTCCTGCTTTCGCCTTGTTTTCAATACACTTTGATTGTGCTGCCTTCTGTGGGGTTACTTGTGGTTGACATAGAGTAGTAAAACAAGATTTGGGCACGCTCCACAGCAAGAACCAGCTGGAACCATTGCTTGCCTTCACCTGGAGAATCTCTAGAAAGCATTCCAGGGCCATGGGAGTGTGCATGGTGCAGGGCTCTCTGGGGTCTCTGTGGATGTTCTGTACCATTGTGCTGTGCTGGACAGCTGAGGGTTAATCAGTGAATTTTTGCTTACATTACCCAGAGACAAAACCACCCTGATTTGCTCCTTTTGGAATGAGTTGTGGTGCCAAATGTTTCAGTGACTTCATTCTCCTCTCCCGTATACTCTAAGGACAGGGCACTTCCTCAGCTGGGTGATGCTCCCGGTCCCCCAGCTCCTGTGGGTCAGAGCAGGGTGTCCATAGGTGCAGGTAGAGCTCTAGGTGCCAGCTCACACTTGCTCCTGTTGCTGGGCTCGCTCCCTGGGTAGGAGCAGTTTGGGTCGTAACCGCGGACCTCCAGGTGATCGATGTCCCCAGTGCTCTCCAACTCCTGCTGCCTGAATTGCTACTACGTGAGGGCTGCTCTGCAACCCTGATTGCCACGCACAGCATGAGATAATGTCTGAGGGACGACGGGAGCTCTGCTCAAACCATAATTGTTTTCTGACCCGGTCCTTTAGCATCTGCTGAGAACTTGAAATATTTCCCCCTCGCTAATGACCCACACCTCTGTGATCTTGTGTGAGCAGCAGCCCCTGCTGCAGTGCTTCACAACGCTTCCAGCTCCTGGGCTGCTTGTGAAAAGCAAATTGAGTGCACAGTTGGGCTTTGAAGTGACAGCTGTTAATGACTTGTCGAGCTCAAGAATATTTCAGGACATATTCCTGTAGCTCGTAGCTGCCTAGAGAACACAACCAGTAAATCAAGAAGTGTCGCTGAAGTTTCAAATGATAACGAGTAGAGCTGGAGATGTGACAATGAAGACATCAGGGGAGGGGTGGTGTGCTGGACACCAGCCCAGCAGACAGAGGCAGGCAGTGAGCAGACCTGCAATACTCAGTGCTCCCTCCTGCAGATCCGTTCCCTGCAGACCCCAGCACCGACTTAGCTGTGCGCTTTGTTGGAGAGAGCTGCTTGCTCATACAAGAAGGGAAACTGTGCTGGGTGCCAGGAATAATCTGATCTTTATTATTTGCTCTGTTACCATTCCCCCAGCCATGGCATGCGTGGGGAGGGGATAAGGAGCTGGCTGAGAGCTCCACACTGCTGCACTGCAGCTCACCTCTCCTCCAGCGCAGCGTCTCACGATTTATAAGGCAGCCAGTTTCCTTTTCAAAATTCCTGTTGCAAAGTGCTCTGCTTGCTGCTGCACTCCGTGGTGTGCAGCCTGGCAGGGTTTGCTCTGAGCTGCCTCCCCAGAGGGATAGTGCCCTTCTCTCTGAGGTTTGTGTTCTGCTTTGGGCTGTGATGCTGCTGGGTGCTGTGCTGGTGCGTTGGTTTAACATTTGGTTTCTGCTCCATCTAGTCCCTGCTCCCTCCTCTGTAAAGCTTCAAGGTGTTGCTAAATAAACATGTCTATAGCTGGGATTTCATGGAAACCTTCCCTTTTTCCTCGCTGTTGTCCTGTGCTCCCCTCTGCCCCTGCCTCAGGCGTCCGAGGCTCATCACAGTTTCTCATGCCCAGTTTCCAGCCCTCAGCTAATCAGACTCACATTGCCGATGCTTCTCAATTGAGGGAAAATTAGATCAGCAGTTGGTGGGTGCCTCACGTGGTCTTTTGTAGCCCCAGAGCTGCCTATCTTCTCCTCCAGCAATAACTTTGGTAGTAATCCATCATTTCAATGCGTGATCTCTACAAAGCCCTACAGAGATGGAACAATGTATTCTCACCAGCACCTCTGCAATAGAAAAATGTAGCAGAAATGGACAGGGAAGCCTGGAAATGTCTCCTGATAAGGTGTGAGCAATGGTCCCTACATTACACGGGAAAAAAACCAGTTGTGCAGCCAGTACAAGTGAGGTTAAGGTACATCACCATCAGTCCCTACCTCTGGGCTCTGCCATCTCCTGTAGCTGCTCTTCCAGGAGCATTTGCTGTGGGAAGACGTTCCGTGCTTCAGGCCACAGCTCAGAATAGCTGGGAGCTGCTTTTTCATCTCAAAGAGACCTAGTGAGGAGCAAACCAGCCAGAGCTCTGCCTGATGCTAAGATTTTCCATTAGGCACCAGAAAACTTACCAGTAAGAACCTCTCATGGGGAAAATGTCCATTTGCTCTTGGCAGGATGGGGTCAGAGGCTTTGTCTGGGCCCATGTGTGGTGATGGACCCGTGGGACCAAGTGTGCCATGGTGGCAGTGCTGCCCATGCCAACTTCAGCAGAAGGTCAGGTCACTGCCCTGGTGAGGGGCTGTGCTGAGGGTGCTCCAGGGCCTGCAGAAACACATCAGTCTTCTTGCAGGTGCTGAGGGGCTCTGGGAAGGGGACTGCTGGGACAGTGGCATGGGTCCTGGTGGCTGATGGCCACCACAGCTGAGCTTCTTCAGCATGAGCCTGGCCCCACACTGGGCTGCAGCCTAGAGTATTTATTTTTTTCAACCCCCTTGAACTTCCACGTGTGGTATTGAAACTTTAAATCCAACAGGTAGCTGGGGTGACTAGCAGATGCTGGAGGACTGAGGGAGCCATCAAACATACTTTGCTTTCTCTGTGGGGAGTAGGTGAAAGGAAAGCTAAATTACACGTTCAAGTTATTAAATACAACTCTTCACATTGAACTCAGAGTTATCTGTGAATCTCTTTAAGGACAGTGCAAGCTACTTCACAGTAATAAAAGTCAATGTTGCCATAATTAGACCAGTATTGTCTCTCAGCTAATAGACTGTTGTAATCACGGCTTTGTCATATTATTAATCGTCTTCTGTTTGGACTTTGCTAATTATCCCCCTTGGTAACTCAGTTTGAGTATTATGGAATCATCAGGGACATAAAGCTGAAAGGTAGTTCCACCATATCCTCTTAATTAGTTCCCATCCAAGATGAAACAAGATGGGTGGTTGTACTGAGGAGCTGCTTTCACGGTGCGTGGGTACCCGGCCGAGGGAGGGCTGGACTCCATCTCAGTTCTCCGAGGAGTTTGGATGCATGCAGAAACATAGGATCTCACAAATTCAGATTTTCTCTTTGGCTTTATATACCATGCTAATCCTCTACCTCAAAAAGACCTTCATAACGGAGGCAGACCATCCCTGAAGGAGCTGTCTGTGTGCCGGTAGGTAAAGAAGAGCTCAGTGCCTTATCCTAAGCAGATCGTCTGATGCAGGTAAATGTTCTTGCCTGTGTCCATGTCTTTCCTCGTTCTCCCCTCCCTCTTCATTAGTCATGCAAGAGCTTCATAACTGCTGCTCTGTAGCCAAAAGCAGTTTCCAGCTGAGAGTTCCTCTGGGAAGCGGCTCATGCTCCCAGGGGAGAGCGAGACTGGAAAATAGCCATGTTAATTTGAATTTGCCACCTCCTCCTTTTAAGCTTTATCTTTTCAGTTCCAAGTTGTAAGAAAATCCATTTTTTCCAACCTGGCAATTTCTCCCGTGTCTCTCAAGGGAGCTGGGCTGGGGTGAGGTACCAGCACGGCGTTAGGGAAGAGCAGGGTCAGGAATGGCTGAAGCTGCCCCATACATGTACGGCCCCACTTACCCATCAGCAAAGCAATGAATACTCACTGTTATTTTCTTAGAGGAGAGGAGAAACATAGTTCTTGTGTTTTTCCTCAGACAGGACATTTCTCAGAGTCTTTGGAGAAGTCTTTTGGGGAACAGGCTTTACCTCCATCCATGCCAGGAATAGCCAAGCAACCTCTGGCCCTGGGGCACTTTCTGTGAGATACAGAATTATCTTGTTTTTACAGTTCCTTCTAACTTAAGGACATTTAAAGCATAACATTTTGAATACTAGGGTTTTTTTTAAAGTAACTGATATTTTTGAATTCATAAGAGAAAGCTCATTAGATCAATTAAGGTCAGCTCTGTCCAACTGATATTTAAGTTTAATCAGTCACAAAAAAGTCTTGGGGAATTCAATGTAATCTTCAGACAAACCAATATTCTTCCCAGGCAGATGCTTAAAAAATGTCTGTAAAACTCTGATCTCTTCTGCTTGTGTTTTATGTGAGCTGTCGGAGGAAAGGGCAGGTCATGCATAAAAGTGTCTGTGACTCCTGTGGAATACATTGTGAATGACAGCTCAGCAAGAAGTGACACGAACTAAGATCTTTCTCCAGCTGGCAAGAGGCTTTCAGAAGTGATAACTGATTATTTCTGATGTTTTCCATTAATGAGTCTGGTGTGCAGAGCTGTATAACTTCTTGGAACGGGCAGAAGTATCTTAGCAGAAGCTTTTCTGTCATGTAGCATCTCCCAGCAGCCATAGAGTCTGCACTGCAACCGTTCCCTTCGTGACAACGTAGACATATTTGCAAAAAGTCCAGGTTCTTAAGTTTTCTTATGGAACTGTTTGACGCTGAGTTTCCTGGGCACAATTCCAAGACAACTCCAAGTGTAGGAAAGTGGTACCTCTGTGCTCTCTGCTTTGGTGAGAATACATCTAGCCAAATCTCTAAGGAAGTTCTGCTGCTGACTTGTACAATTCTATTTATTACTGAATAAGACAGGACCTATTTATTCGCTCTGGTAGTGATCTCTGTTTTTCCACATTGGAGATACAGCAAAAAATAAATGGTGCAGCCTGACCTGTACAGGAGGCTGGTGAGGGAGAGGAAAGGTTGCAGAAACTTCTGACTGGCATTTCTTCTTCCCATCTGCACCTGCTGGCAGCTTCCAGCCCTTCCTTTCGAGTCAAGGAACCTGTGTGCAGTCAGGAAGCTTTGCCTCAAGCTCTTGGTGAATTTGCTAAGCTAAGTGATTTTGTGGAAAACCATTTCTTCTGGGATATTGGAAACAACAGATGGCTTCCCAGGTGTGTGACAGAACTGCCTTGTCCTGGTGTAGGTGTCACATTTGGTGTCTGACGCTTCCTCGAGATTTCACTTACAAGAACTGATGCTAAAATCCTAAATATATACTGGCTGTTGTATTCCCAGATAGCCTGTTAGTAGCAAAGTTTGATAATATAAATGTGTTCCTCAATACTGTGCTGTTATGGCACATTAATGATAGTTGGGGTTTTTTTAATTATTTTTTTAATTATATTTTAAAAATTATTTTTAAATTCAGCTATATTGTCAAGATAAAAAATTAATCTTTCCTCATACTTCCTAGATTTTCTAAGCCTTAGACATTAACTGTCTTATTACAGCTGTACTAAGCTGTATGACCAAAGGAAACAGAAGGTCGTCTCAGGGTTTCTATTAAAGGTAAAGCTGATGCCAGGGATCACATTTATTGTAGCTGTGATGCAGCACAGATGTGAGTTTCCCAGTTTATCTTCTAAGAGCTAAGCTGCCTGGTAAGGATGGATTTAGCTGGAGATTGTTTTAAATGCAGTTTTTGATTGAGTCTGGCGTTTTTTAGAGCTCATGGAGGGAAGAAGCTGTTTGCCTTAAGTGCATTTACACATGATCCAAAGAGGGGCTGTCAGCTCACATGGACAGAGCTGAAACGTTCCTGTCTGCAGCTGTGAGCTTCAGCCTCAAAGGGTGGCTCTGCTGAGAGAGGCTGTGCAGAGGAGGAACAGACCCGGGTCCCTTCCTGGGGTTTCTGCCATGTCCCACCGTGTCCTGGCCACTGTCCCCCGGCTCACCCCGCGGAGTGGGACAGGAGCAGCTGTGTTCTGAGCTCTTGCACATGTGATGCTCTCGCTTTCTAGCAGCTACATCTGGTCCTGCCTCCATTTAATTTTACAAGGGGCTCGTTACACTCACCAAGGGTCATTTTAGCTGTGGCTCCTTAAACAATTCAGAAGCATGCCCAACTCACCCGGTGAGTTAAGTAGCCACTGTTGGTTTCACCTGTCAAATGACCATTTATGGTCCAAGCATACACATAAACAGAAGTAATGGTTATTCTGTATAAACTCCTGGAGTTTTTGTTTATTTTTTTTGCCTTTTTCTGTCCTGACTTGCACTTAGGTAATTTAAGGAGTGTAACTTTGCTGGTGGATGCAGTGGACGATCAAGGCATTATCCTCATGCTCAGAGCAGTCTGTGACCAAACCATCCATAGTCCTGACACTGCAGCCTTAGCTCCAGTGCAAAACCTGCCTCCATCTCCAGGGGCTGGTGTTCTTTGTGATTCTGAGCTGCTGGAATTTTGGATTGGGTGGGAATCTGGGAATCAATACACTGTAAGAAAGGAACTAAAAATAGCCGGTGTTTTCTCTTTTTGAAGTGCTTTGAATCATTTCATAGCCTGGACCATATGTATCTAACTATGTATATCTTTCTATTTTCCTGAGGTATGGGAGCTCTTTCCTCTCCAGAAAAAGATTGAAATGCTGGAATACATAGTGTATGAGGTAAAAGTGACTCATGGAGTCAGCGAACATACACAGCTTCTGTGCTATTCAGAATAAGGAAGAACTTGTAGTACTTTCTGTGCAGCTTCCTTCTATGTTTGGTTTCACTGCATCAGCAGCTTGTGACTTTTATTTTTTATTTTTTTTTTATTGGTATTTGCTTTCTATTCCCTATGGGCACATCTGGACAAGATGTGAGCTTTGATAGTACTACAGCAATCTGCTTCCAGGATCATGGTAGACAGATTTGGGTGGTTTTTTTTAATATAGTGTCTGAACACCTGTGGTATGAAGTAAAAGGGCAGTTTCTGCCAATATAGCACTGGAGTTTGTTTCTACCATTCAGTTCTACAGTTCTTGGCTTCAGGCTCAGCAATTTGCCAATACAACAAAACAACTGAGGATTGGATTTTTACAGCCAATCTAAGCATCACGGTATAAGACTTTGTAGCTCTGGCCATCTGGAGACACCCATTTCTCCCCAGAGGTGTGTGGGGCAGGTAGTGGTCCCAGGTCTGTCAGAGGATGCTCACTTGGGTTTGACTCTTGCTTGCAGAACCTACTAAGAGCTCTCCATTAGTCATGATAGAAGTCAGTCTGAATCATTTATTCCATTACTTATGGCTTTCTAACCACATTTTTCTCTTTTCTTTTCTTTTTTCTTTTATTTTCTTTTATTTTCTTTTATTTTCTTTTATTTTCTTTTATTTTCTTTTATTTTCTTTTATTTTCTTTTCCTTAAGGGAGAGAANTTGTTTATTTTTTTTGCCTTTTTCTGTCCTGACTTGCACTTAGGTAATTTAAGGAGTGTAACTTTGCTGGTGGATGCAGTGGACAATCAAGGCATTATCCTCATGCTCAGAGCAGTCTGTGACCAAACCATCCATAGTCCTGACACTGCAGCCTTAGCTCCAGTGCAAAACCTGCCTCCATCTCCAGGGGCTGGTGTTCTTTGTGATTCTGAGCTGCTGGAATTTTGGATTGGGTGGGAATCTGGGAATCAATACACTGTAAGAAAGGAACTAAAAATAGCTGGTGTTTTCTCTTTTTGAAGTTCTTTGAATCATTTCATAGCCTGGACCATATGTATCTAACTATGTATATCTTTCTATTTTCCTGAGGTATGGGAGCTCTTTCCTCTCCAGAAAAAGATTAAATGCTGGAATACATAGTGTATGAGGTAAAAGTGACTCATGGAGTTAGAGAACATACACAGCGTCTGTGCTATTCAGAATAAGGAAGAACTTGTAGTACTTTCTGTGCAGCTTCCTTCTATGTTTGGTTTCACTGCATCAGCAGCTTGTGACTTTTATTTTTTATTTTTTTTTTATTGGTATTTGCTTTCTATTCCCTATGGGCACATCTGGACAAGATGTGAGCTTTGATAGTACTACAGCAATCTGCTTCCAGGATCATGGTAGACAGATTTGGGTGGTTTTTTTTAATGTAGTGTCTGAACACCTGTGGTATGAAGTAAAAGGGCAGTTTCTGCCAATATAGCACTGGAGTTTGTTTCTACCATTCAGTTCTACAGTTCTTGGCTTCAGGCTCAGCAATTTGCCAATACAACAAAACAACTGAGGATTGGATTTTTACAGCCAATCTAAGCATCACGGTATAAGACTTTGTAGCTCTGGCCATCTGGAGACACCCATTTCTCCCCAGAGGTGTGTGGGGCAGGTAGTGGTCCCAGGTCTGTCAGAGGATGCTCACTTGGGTTTGGCTCTTGCTTGCAGAACCTACTAAGAGCTCTCCATTAGTCATGATAGAAGTCAGTCTGAATCATTTATTCCATTACTTATGGCTTTCTAACCATTTTTCTTTTATTTTCTTTTATTTTCTTTTATTTTCTTTTATTTTCTTTTATTTTCTTTTATTTATTTTCTTTTATTTATTTTCTTTTCTCCTTTCCTATTCCTCCCCTTTCCCTGTTGCTGTTGCCTTGTCTCCCACTGCAGAGCTCTCCGTCAGCCTCCTTGCAGTGATAGTTATTGTGTGCGGACTGGCGCTGGTGGCAGTTTTCCTGTTTCTCTTTTGGAAGCTGTGCTGGGTTCCCTGGAGGAACAAAGCCCTTTCTTCTAACCTGGCCGTCTTGCAGAGCGAGGCAGGCTGCAATAAGGAGAACATGGCAGACAAGCTCAAGGACACTGGTGCCATCAGCTTCTTGGAGGCAGCGGTGAAGATCAGCCACACATCACCAGACATCCCTGCAGAGGTCCAGATGTCCATGAAAGACCACATCATGCGGCGCACGCGGATCCAGAGGCAAACCACAGAGCCTGCCTCTTCTACCAGGTGAGCAGGTAGTAGTGGGAGAAGCATGTAATGGGGCCTGAGGTTTGGACTCCTCCAGGTATCAGCACTCCCACCGACGTGCTGGATTACTTTCCAAAGCTTGGTCATTAATCAATTAATGTGTTAAGACTGGCTTACCATGGGGGCTTTTAAAAAAATGAAGGAGTCAAGTCCTATTACTGTTACTTGACCTCATTGTGTCAAGCCGCCAGTATGCTTTGGCCACTTTAATTTTGTTCCAACATGAGAGGCAGGCTGCAGTATCAATGATGGTGTGCTGTCAGACAGAATTAGACCTTTTTGCTCTCTCTCTTGTTGTTGTGGCTCCTAGCAGAAACAATTAGATAAGCAGAATCGACGTAGTGCTCACTGCACAAGCTCAGAACCAGCTGTGCTCAGTGCTCGTGCTCAGTGCACATCTCTGGCTCAGCCAGGGACAGAAATGCCAACATCGTGCTCAGTAAATCAGGATAAGGCTGTAGGAACCTTGCGACACCTTCCCGGCAAGAACACTGAGAAATATGGTACCTCTTCTTTGACACAGAAGGCTGTGAAACTGGGACAGGAAAGGGTGATCGCGGGGTCCTGGCTGTGCCCCAGCACTTCTGCTTGCTCTGCTGGCCATGCCCGTGATGTGTGCAAGAGTGCTACTGTGAAAACAGACATGGCTCAGAAAATTGGCTGCAGGATTGCAGAATTCATAAGGCACTGCTCACAGCCTTCTGTTTGAAGAAGTTGGAGCTAAAATCAACATGGTGCCACCTGCAATTGCACCACATACTCTTTTATTTACCTGCATTGCTTTTTGGGCAGCTCAGTGCCTCTCTGGCATGTTCTGCTTTTGTTACACCTTCTAACGGAGAAGAGAAAAGCTCAGCCAGTCTGAATTAGGACAAACGGAGTGGAACTTGGCTGTATGTGGGAAGGTTTCAAACCCTCTTTGTCAAGCGAAATAGCGCAGCAGGAACTGCAGGCAGGCAGCCAGACCTGGGGCTGCTGGGGACAACCTCGGCAGTTTGGGCTCTCTGACTCACAGCCCAGCCTAGCTCAGGCCAAAATGCCTTTGAGGAACCTGCTAAGAAGAAGGGAGGTCTCCGAGCATCACGTATCACCGAAAGCTAATGCTCTGGCTGTGCAAGTGCTTAGTATGGTTAAATAACTCCATAGACTGCTCTTGTAAATACCAGATAATCTGAAATAATGCTGTGAGTCCACAGAGAGCTTTTTTGCTCTGCTTAAATAAAGCTTTGCTTACGTACAGTTTCCCTTGTGCTGAAGAGGAGCTCAAGGCAAGGGGCAGCTTCCAGATGAGGCTGTGTGCTCCTCCCTGTCAGGAATTATCTATCAGAGTCTGATGAGAGTCTGTTGGAGAGGTTTGGAAGCAGCAATACCCAGAATAAAACCCAAATTCTGAGCTGGTTGTGGTTCTCTCACTTTAAAGGGGTTTTTTTTTGCCTGTGGGAAACTTAGTGCCAGTATTGGAAGTGTAAGGACTGAGGCTGGGAAGGAGTTTTCACACTGGGTTGTCTGTGGCTTGGTTAAGGAGTTGTTGGGTCTCAGAGTGTAACAGGTGAAAAAATGCAGCTTGCTGCAAATACTCTGAAAGTCAGGAAATTTGCTGTATCAGTTCATTTGATCACTGGAGGTGTCCCTTCAGTGGTCACTTCCATAGCGTGCGTGGTTTCTGTACAGAGCTCAGGAGCACCTATTGCACTCATCGTTGTGCTCTCCCTGCTTTCCCGGCACTCATAGTCCAGGGGAGAGAAAGGAGAGAAATGTCCTTGGAAAATCATACAGCTGCCACGTCTTCCTCCTGCAGGCACATCTCCTTCAAAAGGCACCTTCCTCGGCAAATGCACGTGTCCAGCATGGACTATGGCATGGACTCACCAGCTGTGGCCGAGCAGCCCACCAGCATCGGTCGCATTAAGCCTGAACTCTATAAGCAAAAATCTGTTGACTCTGAGGACCCCAAAAAAGAGGCAGCAAAAACCTGTGGGAAAATTAACTTCACCCTCAAGTATGACTACGAGAATGAGACACTGACTGTCCGGATTCTCAGGGCTTTTGACTTGCCAGCCAAAGACTTCTGCGGCAGCTCAGATCCCTACGTGAAGATCTACCTCCTGCCCGATAGAAAGCGCAAGTTCCAGACACGAGTCCACAGAAAAACTCTGAACCCCACCTTTGATGAGTCCTTCCACTTCCCCGTGCCCCATGAGGAGCTGGCGAGCAGGAAGCTCCACCTGAGCGTCTTTGACTTTGACAGGTTCTCCAGACACGACATGATAGGAGAAGTTATTTTGGAGAACCTGTTTGAGGCTTCAGACCTTTCCCGGGAGACTTCCATCTGGAAGGACATTCAGTACGCGACAACGGTGAGTATCTGCCTTGACAGGTCATGCTGCACAGGTCATGCTGTGAGTATCTGCACAGGTCATGCTGCCCACGGCAAGGTACAGGAACCAGGTGTGTGGTGAGCAGCTCCAGGGCAGGACGGGTCAGGATTCTCTTGCTTGGATATCCTGTTCTGTGGTGCTGCAGCTGGGACTCGGTGTGGGAGCTCAGCCCCCGGACTCCACAGGGGCAGCACATTGGCCCTGGTAGGAAGCTTCTGGGCCAGCAGCTACCCTGGGCAGGGTTCAGAGAGCAGCCATCACACTTCTGTGGCAGTGCAGCTTTTGCCATGCCTGAGGAAATGGAGATGTGGGACGCCTGCCGGGTACCCCAGGGCACTGCTGGGAGCGTGCTGGGAGCTGCAGCTGTGTTGGCTTTCAAGCATCCTGCCTGGGAGTGAGGTGGGAGGGAAGGCACAGGATGGACCACGAGGAAGGGCGGTGGTATTAGTTAGCAGGGGGTTTACAGCTCTTGGCTTTCAACCCACAAATAGCCATGTCTGTTATGATTAATGGATGATAATGAAAGGAAAAACTCTGGCAAAGAGGCAAGCAGGCATGAGGCACATCTGTTCACCTGGCAAAGGGTTGCTAGGAGAGCAACAAGGTGCTTCACATGTGCAGATGCCTCTTGGAGGCTTCTACTTGTTTGCATCTGGCTCTGAAGACTCAGCTTGCTGTTGGCTCTGCCAGGCTGGCTGTGATCTGCTGTGGTGAGGTCACTTGGGTGGTGGCAGGAGGTTTCCCCTTCCATACTGTGTGAGTGCCATACAGAGTGTGGTCAGCCTGAGGAGTTCAGAGGGAATAGACCTGTGGGCAGGAGAGAAAGTGGGAGAGGGTAACAATTGGTCTCACTAGAGGAAAACCACATAAAACACATAACTGCAGGAGAAGGTTGTGGAGTTTTTAACCTGTCTATGTTCTGTGTTTTGCCGGGATGGTTCTGCCAGATATAGTGGATGTTTTCTTAGCTGATTAAATAAACTAATTTAATGGGGGGAAAAAATGACAAAAACAGGTGGAGAGAC
Source organism: Aegotheles bennettii (assembly GCA_013398125.1). Classification (NCBI taxonomy): domain Eukaryota; kingdom Metazoa; phylum Chordata; class Aves; order Caprimulgiformes; family Aegothelidae; genus Aegotheles; species Aegotheles bennettii. The sequence goes on along the minus strand of VZRW01009520.1, from coordinate 1,455,399 downwards.
ACCAACAGGAGAGTTGTTGAGGGAGAAGCCTCCAAAGGCAGTGTAAGAGAAGCAGAGCCAACTTCATGCTCAAGACACATCATGCAGCACCTTGAAGAGCTTCTGAAGAAACATCGAGTGCTGCATTTGGCTCCGTCCCCTCACTCTCTGGGAATGGGCCAATATTGTTGCATCTCAGCCAGTTGTAACACACCCAAGGACATTTCTGTTTAATAAAAAAGGAGAAGGGTAAATACAGTTTTCATAATAGCCAAGGAAAGCTCTGGGTGACTAATAATACATTAGATCAATCCTGTGGGTATGAAGACAGGAATGCACTTTAGCAGTGATACAAGCTATTCAAATAACTAGCACTCAACTCTTTAATTAATGACTGTACAGCATGTGAATCAGTGAACCCTTTTTGGTTTCTAGTCTGCAGAGGTTATTGATTCAGAGCTTCCATTATTTCCTGAGAGGTACTGATATGAATTTTGGAAATGTCCCTGTGTCTATAATCAGCAAGAAAATAATGTACCCACAGGACGTGTTTTACTCTCCTGTTATTTATGGTTGCAAAGAAAAATCTCTTGACCTGATACAATGAGGTCAAGGAACAATTTGTGTTAGTTTTGTACTCTGAACAGGTCCTCTCTGTGCAAGGAGGGGAATAGAAGATGAGATGATGCTCAGCTCTCTGGGTGCAGGTGACACCAGGGGTAAAGCTGCTGAACATTTCAGGGCTTTCAGAGATGTTGTTCACAGCATCCCAACTGGAGGGCAACCATTATGCTCAAGGTGCTGCAGATGAAATGCAGTCAGGACTTAGAAGCTGCAGAGGCTCTAAAAGCTCTTTCACGTGTGATGAAAATGATTCTGGTACCTTAATAAGGTACCTCTAGTAATATTTTGTGAGGCAAAAATTTAACTCCTGGTAGACACATCAAGAGGTACTAAAGGTAGAGGAGGAGTAATAGCTCAGTAAGTGTTTTCAGCTATTTCATTACTGGTCACTGAGGGGGAGGATGTGACTCAAGAGCGTTTTGTGGCGTTGAGAGGAAAGGTGTTCAGGATGCCAATGGTTCATTAGGGTGAGCAAGAGGTCAGAGTGGGAACTCTGAGTGGGTGGTAGCATTAAACTCCTATTTACCAGCAAATAGCACCTTCTGTGACAATGTTTATTTAGATACTTACAAGTCTAGTCATACACTGCTCTGGCCAGAAAACATTGGGCTGCCACTGTTTCCTTTGCACGCTTAAGAAGATTTTAAATTTATTTGCTCGTCAAGTGAAGTCTTGTCAAGAATCAAGACTTTTATACGACATTCATTAGTATTCTGCGTGTCAAAGTGGAATAAATATCTAATCTTTGCCTTACCAGGGAAAGAGAAGGAAATCATTTGGCAAAAATCTCATCCATCAACAAGATCTATTCTCCTAACACTTAGCAAAGCTTTAAGTGCCTAATGCATTTACTCGTCTCTTTAGTTCCATCATTTTACTACTAGCAGCTACAATTTCTTTTCAGTAGATCATTATATCACATTGAAATGAATCAAACACTCTGTTTCCAAAAATAAACAGGTTGTTTGCTCTACAGATGTGCGATCTGTATGTACAAAATAAGATTTTTATTTTTTTTAAAAAAATCCATTTTTGGAAGGTATTTGGAAATCTTTCTGCTGACTTCAGCTGATAATGCTTTCTAGTTTTAAATAATGCTGTTAGTTTGTTTATTTTTTCCCTTGAATTCCCATGAGCAAGGCAACGATGGAAAGGGCTTTTAAGAGGTGTAGTAGATAAGGCTGCATGTACAAGAGGTGCTAAGGGCTATGTGTGAGAGTTGTTTTATGGTGCATTAAAATTGTAAATTGTATTTGCCTCTATGTAATCCAGAAACTACCAAACGTTTCTGAGTGCCATCTGCTGGTTAATTCACTATTTATATACATACATATACGTGCCTTATGCTGAGTCTGTGAGCTCTTTGAAGGCATCTCAAAGGGGCTGGAGGTCCAAGTGATGGTAAGCACATCACAACCTTAAGGCTCAATTGTTACTCAATGGAGCCCTTCATGGCTCTCTTCTGCACTAAAGCTGTGACCCCCTGGTCTTTAACTACCAAGTAATTCAACTTCAGAGAAAATCACTGATTACTCAGAGCCAACTGCATTTTTTGCCAAAATGTTAAGCACCAATGAAGTCTGTAAACCTGTATTACTGAACTGATGGCAGGAGGTGTACTAGAAAGTCACTTACTTGTTGGATTTGTTGTAGTGTACAACCAGAGCATTGTGGCACTGCTGCACGTTAAGGTCTCACCTTTCTGTGATCCCACTCTGTGCTTGGTATTTCTCCACTTGAGAAAATAGATGTTTGTGTCACACACTTGGCACCAGAAGATATATACTGTACATTCAAACAAAACTTGATGCTAATATAATTTCCTTAATGGCCTTCATTTGGTGTTAGCTATCACTTCTCTTCTGTGTAAGAAATGGAGCAGAAAAAGAGGAGTGCATTAGCTGTACATTGCAATAGGAAGCACATCCTGGGGCAATGGAGGATTATCCTTAACTATGATTTGAAGCTGTAACATTTGGACACGTGTTTTTTTTTTCCTGTTCTCTGTATTCATTTTTAGCCAAATAATGTTGGGATACACTGGGAAATAAATTCCGCAGCACTGCTGTATAGTGAAGTTGCCTCGGAGATGATGGAATAGAGAAAAGCCTGTTTGAGTGTGTGCTCTGCATGAATCCTGCCCAAAGCATCGTGGTGGAGTGTGAAGGCAGCCTAGCTGGTTCTTGCACATTTCCAATATAACATGTTCTCTGTTTTATTAAAGGAAAGCGTGGACCTGGGCGAGATCATGTTTTCCCTTTGTTATTTGCCAACTGCAGGTCGCCTCACCTTAACAGTCATTAAATGCAGGAATCTCAAAGCTATGGATATCACTGGTTACTCAGGTAGGTGCTCTATGGCTTAGAAGGACCCCATTGCATCCACACTGCTCCCTCAGGGTAGCCTCAATGGATAGTGGGCATATATCTCTTGATCCCAGGGCTGTATCATCACTGAAACATCTGGCAAAGCTTTGTCTGTGTTTTCAGTATGCACAGATTTTTTTAAAGTAGAATTATCTTTTAAACCCATTCCCAAGGACATGAATCAAGGGAGGGTGGTTATGTACCTGAGCACAGTGTTCAGGGAGACTGCCAGCAGTTTCCCATCCCCATGGGAGGGGCTGCAGAGTCAAAGCTCTGATGCATCTCTTGGGTAGGACTCTTCAGATCTCTTGCAGACACTGACCCTGGCAGTTTTTTGTGAGTGGGGACTTTTCCATCAGATAACCCCCTACAGCAGCAATGAATCATTTCACCCCAAGATAAGAAAAGGATTGTGGGCCCCCTGGGTAAATCCCAGGTGAGTGTGCATTCCTCTGTACGAACGGGCAGTACTCAAGCCTCAGCATCACCTGAATTGTGTGAATTCACAGTTCCAAAGAGCTGGCTTGCAAATTCAGCATGCATAAATTCTGGATTTCAACATAAAAAACAGGGGGGTTTTTGAGAGCTCAGCATCATAGCATTTGAATTTCATTTATGACTTGTATAAAAGGCAGCCAAAATACATTAAAAGATCTTTGAAGAAAACATTTCTACTCGGTTGGAGCTTGATGCCATATGAAATGTCTGGGAATTGGTACTTCAGATGAAGCCAGCTCAGCGTTTCTGTAATAATACATTGCACTTTACTGTTACTTGAAAATGCATTGAAATCACCAGAGCAGCCCTTCCAGCAAACAGGAGCTGTTTGTAACTTGCCCTGATCGGCCAGTGAAGAGCATGTGAAACAGAGCTACCTTTTCCTTCTGCTGTTCTCTGACATTGGGAAAATGGGTTTTAAAATTCCCCTGCTCACTGTAACTCTGCTGCATCCTGTTTGCAATCATAGAGTTTTGGTAGCAGTGCAGGAAAGGATCCCTGTGAAATAACCAACCCCCTCTGCCTGTCTGGATTGTCAAAATGCTGCATTACAGTTTGCTCTCTCAGGCAAATTTTGAGCAAGGTATGGTTTTGCTTTGGAGAAAGCACTGGGTTTGTTGTCTGTGGCCATGCAATTAAGACAAGGCAGAATGCCTGAGTGACCAGTGCCTGTTGTCATCTCCTGGTGAATGGGGGCTCTTAGTTTGAGATGGGGCTGTCTGACACTTGCAAACCTTTATCACAAAACACCTGCTGAGTTTTCCTCCCAAGAAGACTGCAGTGCTGGCTCTCCAGTGCCAGGAGTGCCTTTGGCTCATGGTAATCAACATCCCTATAATGCTGTTTCTATACTGTGACAGTAACAAAGCAAACCTCCATGGACAGAAGGCCTTTTCCTATCTCTTCCTCTCCAGATCCATATGTCAAAGTGTCTTTGCTCTGTGATGGGCGAAGGCTGAAAAAGAAGAAAACCACCATAAAGAAAAATACTCTTAATCCCACTTACAATGAGGCAATAATCTTTGACATTCCCCCAGAGAACATGGATCAAGTCAGTCTGCTTATCTCCGTCATGGATTACGATCGGTAGGTGGGAGGCTCTGGGGAGCTGGAGGGGAAAACATCCCGTTGGGTGCAGGTTTTCCTGCTCAATAACCATTTCCTTTAGTACCACAGCCTTGTTTGCAGAGCTCTGTGGCATCAATCTGTCTCCAATGATTTATTGTTAAAATGTCATCGTTACTTATGGTTATGGAAAATTACCTGCTAGAACAGTAAGTATGATAAAGCTGGTCCTTTTCTTTATGACATTTTCTTGAGCATGTACTGTGCTCCCCTTCTCTATTTGCTTGTCCTGCAAACTGTCATCCCATTTGTGAAAGCAAACGGGCTCCCTCTGAGCTGCAGTTGGTGTGTGAATTATCCATTACTGACCTTGTACTTATTCTTGCTGTACACCACTACATCACACATCCTTCCAGATTCTGTATCTGGCCTGATCTACAGTTCAAATAATTTTATCATTGTTGTGACTGTTTTTGGTGATGGCAGAGCCTCACAGTACTGGTGGCAGTAGAGACAGGATCTGACCATCATCATGCTGGTCCAGTGGCCCACGTCCACTTGCACTGCACCTCATGGCTCTCTGATAACACGGGGTCAGAAGTCCTGGTTAGACAGTGTACAGGCTGTCTGCATGAGAGATAATTGTGCTGCTTTCCTGTTGTTCTTCAGAGTGGGTCACAACGAGATTATTGGGGTTTGCCGCGTGGGGATCAATGCTGAAGGACTGGGCAGAGACCACTGGAATGAGATGTTGGCATACCCACGCAAGCCCATCGCGCACTGGCATCCATTAGTGGAGGTAAAGAAGTCTTTCAAAGAGGTGTGTGGAGTTATTCTTTCTTTTTAATGCATGTGCTGTGCATGACTGAGCTAGTTCGAGGCTTTCAGAGAGTTTCTACCCTCACTTGGGAATTTCTGTCAAGAGCTGAGGGAATTTTCTCACCAGAAGTGAACTCTAGAAAACAAGCATCTCTGTATTGTCTCAAAATAGCTCCTGGAGCTTGCAAGAAAGAATGAAAAGGACTGTATTTACAGATGTGACTGCTACTTTCCTGTTGTTCCTTAAATTAGAGATTGAGAGCAGTTAGGAAATAGAATGCTGTTCTGATTGCAGAACAAACTATCCAGGGATATTGCCTATTTCAAATTTCAATTTTTTCATTCTAAAAGTTTTTTCTGTTGAGTCATCTCCAAGCCTTAGAGGGAGAATGAATAGAACAAATGTAATTGTTCTAATCATCTCCAGAAAAAGAGGTTCACTTGATGTAGTCCCAGATGGTAAAATAGGGCCAAAATGCCTGAATACTGCTTTGACAATGTCTAGCATTTTCTTATGCTCCTGTAGAGCTCTTTGGGTTTTGCCTGGTTTAGGTAATGAATTCTGGAGGAGAGAGATGTGGAAAATGGCACACATGCTATTGACACTCCAGGTATGAAAAGGAAGCCAGCGTTTGTGACTGGTGATGGCATAATAAAGGCAATGAAACCTTCCACTGCATCTGGGGCTAAGGAGGTGTTTTCCCCTCCAAGTCACAGACTATGGACATAACAGAAAGCATCTTATTTTCCTTCTGAAGTTCAGATACTGAGCTCTACTGGAAGGCAGATGCTAGGCTTGGTGATCCTTCTGAATAAGCATGCATCAAACCCTACGTTTCTTTGAAATCTGCTCTCTCCTCTAACAAGAACACAGTCTGGGCTCAGTGCTCTCTAACCCAGCTCATATTCATCAGACTGGTTTCTAGAATTCAGACGTGCCTATACCAGACACAGGTCTGCTTCATCTGCAGGTTTCTTTCTTTCTCCAAACATTTGTAAGCAGCAGCCGTGCGAGGTGAGGCCAGCCCAGCCCTCCCAGCACAGCTCTGCAGTGGTTTTCATTACTCCTCTGTCCCTTGGTGGGCATTTTGCTTCCGCAGATGAAACGTGGCTGTAGGGCCCTGTCCAGAGCCAGGGTTTATCAGAGGAACAGCCTTGCTCCTTAATCTGAGGCCAAGTTACACCCAGTGGGAAAACCTGGCTGTTGATATTTTAGTTTCAGACACAGTGGAGATATCTATATCAGACACTGGGAGTCTGGAAATTCACTCTCGCTTGGATCAGGCATTCTGCAATCTCACACTGCACCAGTGTAAACTGGGGGTAACCATGCAGGGTCAGCTGTGCAGGGCTGGTGTAAATCAAACCAGAATTAAACCGATGTGCAATTTGTGGATAACAGTAATATCTGGGTGGTGAGCAGTACCAGGCTCTCGTTAGCCTTTCCATGCTGGGATACTGGCATCCTACACATGAGCCATCGCTGTCTGGGCTGGCAGCATATGCCATGTCACGCTGCCACAGAGAGCTGGGGACCAGCTACCACTGAGTTTCAGCAGAAGTGCTTAGTGATCTATGGTCTGATCAGTTAACTCAATGTCTGTATCATCCATAGCCCCTCACAGCGCGATGCCATCTACCCCGGGGTCAGATGTGGAGTTGCTTCTCCAGTTTGTGATTTATCTGACTTTAATACACCATTTTTCAGATGCAGGTGGGAGTTTGAAAGAAAGACTCGTGTGAAGTTTTTTATAATCAATAGGAAAAAAAGAAAAGACATAATTATTGTGACGAAACTCAGAGAAACAAAGGAAGGCATGTAAGATGACTCACCTTCTAAAATATACTTTGAAAACCACTGCCAAGCCCCCAAGACTTTGGAAAAAAACCCCGAGTGAATCATTTCACCCCCCAGTGCACAGGTCAGGAGCTCTGCTTAAAAGGAAAGAAAAAAAAGCCTCTGATCATCTGTTCTGGTATTTCTGCCACAAGCTGGTACACAGGGCCAGCTAGCAAATGGTCCCTGTATTTATTTGCCCTTTTAAGTTTTAGCACTGCTGTCTGCAAATCCTTAGTGCAGATTAAAAAAAACCAAACAAACACAAAAAGGCACAGCTCCTAGACAGATATTAATGGGAAATGGTATTTGTTGGTTACAACTAATCACTTCATCTTTTCCGTATGTGTTAGTGCATCTTTTAAAAGCACTTTGAGCTTTGTATCTTGTATCACCAGCTCTGGGTCCCTGCACACACAGGGGCTGTACCAGCCCCATGGCTGCCAGCTCCCCACTCCATCTGCCCTCGAATGCAGATGCTGGGGGAGGCACTGCTGGCCCTCCCATCCCTTTGTCCCTTGTTTCTACGTGGGGGTGAGCTCAGGTTGTGCTGACATCCCAAGCGGTCAAGTTCTTCATCTTCATTGTCATCTTCAAGAGCACTTGCAGCTAGGCACTGGCAAATGGAGCGTTTGCTTTCCAGCTGACCCTCCTGCTCTCCTGTTTGCTCTGGCGATTAGCAACAGCCTCTGCTCCACTTCTGTATCTTTCCTGATTGAGTGCTTGATCTTAAACGGAAGGCAGAAAAGCTGGGATTGAATTGTGTGATTGAATGTCTAAATTGGGCAGCGGGTGGCTGGAGCTGTTAACCCGGGGACACGGAGCTGCTCAGTGCCCGCTGCCGTCCCCCAGCCCATCCAACCCCTCAGTTCTTGGTTGGCAGCGTGACTCAGGCCCTTCCTCAAGAGCCAGTGTTGCTCTTTCTTCTCTTTCATTGCTGGAGTCCTTAGGGAAACTTGTTCTGGTTACATTTCATGTCTTTGGTTGCTCCATATGTATCAACAGAGAGTAACAAACTGTAATGCCTGCACTTCTTTAATGACCATCATCATTAAAAAGAGAACATGTGCAAATGAATCATTAATTACAGGCTTCTAAGTACTATCCTCCTCACGCAGCCATTTAGGAGAGTTTGTGAGCAGAAGATGAGAATCTCACTTGCTGTTGCATTTTGAAGTTACCCTGACAATGAACTCCTGCCCTCAGCACAAGCCTGTTCACATTTTTCAGCCTCAAGGTCCTCCTGGACCTGCCACCATGCCCTCAGCCTCCCACATTGTTCTCCAGCCATCCTACCATTGCCGTGTCTTCTGCATTTCCCAACACATCCATTAGCCAGGTTAAGTGGTGTGTCTATAAAAAGAAATATAAAATTACAGCATGCTTTGCAGACTTTGAAGGGGACTTCTGAAAATTGGAAATTTCTCTGTTATCTCTGAAAGACAAACTCTGTCTGATATTGTAGAGCAGCAGCGTAAGTGCAATGCAGAATGGGTCTTTGATGTTGCCAAGTCCCTCTGACATTTGGCATGGGAGCATTTATTTGTTTAAACTATTACTTCAGATAAAAACCAATAACTTTGCTGAGAGCTAAGTCATGCCCATAATGAAGAGCAGCCATTTATCTTTAAAGATATGCAAAACCAGCCTCTTCCAGACTTTTGGGTATGTTTGACTTTCATTGAACTGCTCCTAGTTTCTGACTGTTAATTACATAGTGTTCAACATTTCTAAGTAAATGAAGGAAAAGTATCTCCAGGTTCCTCACAGCACCTACTTTGGGAAGAGTTTTCATCACATTTTTGGTGTAGCAAAAGGCTGTTTGGCTTGCAGCCATCCTGTTCTCATTTCCAGCTGTGTTCCATTTGAAATGCCTTTCCCAAGGCAAGGGTGAAGTTCAATTTGCCAAATGAGTTTTCACCCACAGAAATGAAATTCATACATGCTAGAGCATTAATAGTAGCCAGCAGAGTTTCAGCTTATGTAGGAGAGGAGGGAATTGACCCAGGATGGGGACTGAAGCAGTGGAAGTACCATGTCTCCTGTTGTCTCTGGGAGATGTCTATCATTTGTCATTTGAATTTAATAAAACAAGACGGTGAGATGGGCAAGTACTCAAAATGAGGAGTAATGGTTTCAAATTATACTAATAGCCCCCAAGGCAGATGACTAATAATTTATGATCCCATAAGTATGGCAAAAAAATGTTTGCTGCATGCACTGACTCTCTGATCTGATTTTCACTTTGAGAAATGTATCTGGCACTGTGGACATAGCTTCTGTGTAGTCAAATTACCAGACTGGAAAGGCTCTAGTTGTTTTGCAATGAGGCAATGTGTCTAAAACAAGAAGTCAACAGCACTAAACCAGGAAAAAACAGAAAGCTAAACTGAGAGTAAACTTGATCTTCATAGCACATAGGGATAGTGTTTATTTTTCCTTTTTTGTGAGCAGTCCTCATAATTGTGAATTGATTTACAAAGCAATAAAGTAAATTGTTCAGTAATTCTTCCTGAGTGGTTAAACACAGGCATTCAATAAGTTGAAACATGCTGTAGAGCAGATGAGGACACTGCAGAAGGGGAGACAGGTGATGCAGTAAAGGGGTGTGAAGAATTTCAAATCACCTCTCCTGTTTGCTTAGATTTGCTTTCTTTTTTCTCCCACCAGTGGCACGGCCGGGCAGCGAGCTTTGACAGCCAGGGTTCCTGTCCCTCACCTAAACCACCACCCACACCATGAGACAGCGTGCAGCGAGGAAATGGGACTAAACCAAGTTATTTTTGCACTTGGCCTACAGTCTCAGTCATTTGTTGCTGAGTGGCAGTGGCAGCAGCCAAGACTTTCCAGTCTAGTTGTTCCTGCGTAAGTAAAGGCAGAAACCCGTCTTGTGGTCAAATATGTCTTTGTCTAATACGTCTCCCAAGGTGATGTTTTTTTTGTGGCTTTTACTGTAAGGATCTGTTTCCAGAGGAAGAAGGTGGACTGAGACATGAGCTGGAAGTTTGATCTATAAAATAACGTGTAAAATAGTGTGTATGAAGGGTGGGAAAGTGCAAAGATGCCGTGAGTGTCTACAGACAGCAGGGATGGCAAGGAGAGGGGACCCTGGCCCAGCCCTGCTGCCCTGCCCGTGCCTGCTTGGAAGAGCACGGTGATGGGAACAAGAGTCTTCTGATGTGTGAGCAGCTCTTCATCCTGGTGGTCAGCCCAAACCCAGCAGCGTGTTCGCAGGTTCCCTGTTCCCGTAGAGGTGTTCATGAGCTGTTAGAAGTGTGTGCAGTGTGTATCCCAGATTCCTTTTGTCATATATAAAAGTGCTGTTGATTCCTCAGGGGACAAAAGCTGTTTTTTTTCCCCTGTATTTGAAGTCTCCCTAGAGCTACTTGCATGAACAGTTTCTTAAGTCCCCTTCATAGCTGCTGCTCATCCCCCCCCCATACATCACCATGTTATCTGGAGTGGAGAGAACTGCGTTGCCACAAGTGGGGTTCAGACATAAAGGGGGAAAGATGTTACAGAAATAGGTCACATCTTTGCATGAACACAAAGTCTTTATTTCTTATATCATCCTAGTCATAAAGGGTGAATAAAAGGGTAAAGGGAAATACAGAAACACAACCAATACTTAAAAAAAGGTTCCAGACTTTTCTCTCAAACTATCAGTACTTCCTTAATGAAAAAAGTTTCTAAGGCCCAAACGCTGGAGGAAGGTCAAGTTTTGAAAAGAATGAGACTTTGCTGGTTTCTTGGCTGCAGAAGCCAAAAATGAAGTTATAACATCCCAAGTACTAGCTTTGCAAACACAGCTAAACCAGCTGATCTTTATCAGGCAGCTGTGGATTTTGTACACTTTCTCATAGTGGATTTTTCTCTGAGTTAATAAGTGCATTAGTGCTGTTTGTTCCACTCTAATTAAATTAAGTAAATACAAATATTTTGGGTTTGGGTTAAAACAAGATTTGCTAGCAACGCAGCCGTGTCTCCTCACATCAGGTTAGTAGCACTGCATACATTGGCCACAATCCTCAGGTCAGCTTCAGTTTCCATTTTCCTAAATGTCACATCATCAGCCTTCACTGAACATCATGACTAGCAGAGAAGGGCATTTGTTTGCATTGTTTTTCTGGGTAAAATGAATCCTTTGTTCAGTGAAGGACAAATACATAATTTCTCATCACACCTTGTGTCTTAATTCTCTTTATGTGCCACATTCTATAGAAGCAGAAACTCAATAAACTTATTTTATTTGTAAGTCTTGCCTTGTCTGGTGAAATACTTCCTCTTGTGAAAGCAGCAGTTGTGTGTTATGTGATTTTATACAGTTACAGTAATCACAGGAGATGCTATAGAATGTGATAATAACAGACCCTGGAGTGGTAAGAGGCACTGCTGGGGCAGACAGCATGATTTGGAGCAGACACTCCTTAGGCCATAAATCCTGCAGGTCTTGGTTGTCCTGGGACAGCCAGCACACATCCCTTGAGGAACTGCTGAGCAGTAGTCGTAGAAGAAAAAAATGTATTTCAAGCACTTACAGTTCATTGAAACAAAAAGGTGGTAAATTTAGCTGCATTAGCTGCCCAGCATAAAGAGTACTTCTACTGAAGGACCTGGCTGAGGATGCCCCTTTTCAAGACAACCCATCCTTCCTGGGAATAATCCAGGGCTTATTATAGGAAAGAGCTTCTGACCGTTCAAAATAATTGACTTACAGTGGGGAATGGTTCAAAAACTGACCGCAACCCCCCTGAACATTGACCTGAGCTGAAGGGAGCCTTGGATGTTTCGTGCCACGGCTTGGAAGTGCCTCTTGCAGGTTTGCAGATCAAAGCACCTGTAAGGCCAGCTGTCCCCAGGGGAAGTGGCAGCATCCCAGCTGGATGCAAGGACCCCACTTGACGACTGTTAATTGCACTAACCCACTCAAATCCTCTTCTTCTTCAGTCTTGGCTTCTTGGGTTTTGGTGTTCTCTGTATAATCTCTGTCTTTTATCCGTTCTTCTTGTTATCTAGGATTTAGTCAAAACATACGTGGGGTTTGACACAAAGCTTCTATTTTTAATCCTTGCTTCGCGCAGATAATCAATTTCCACTCAATACTGGCTGTCACTTGCATTACTGGAAAACTGGATCTCACGCTAGTGAATAACACCCACGCCTGGATGGCTCAACCCCCCTACACTTGCATTTCAACTGCTGAGATTCTGCCACGTCCCTCGGTGAGGGGATAATCAAACCATTGTGTGTTTGTCATTGCCTCAGCGCAGCCACTCGAGAAGGTTGGTCACACTAATGGAAATGGAGATCCCATACGAGTGCAAATATTTCCCTTTCATCTAGAGAGGGATTATAACTCTGAAAAGGAGCTGAGCCTGGCACAAGTGCTATCCCAGGATTAGTTAAATTACTTTCTTGCTTCTCACTTTCCGTGCTACTCTTAACCACCTAACAGTAATTCCCAGAGAAGTTTAAATTATTACTGAAATGAGCAGGACCACCACAGGACCTTGTCCCATGGGGCAGTTTGCTATCGTGGGACTCACAGCCCTTTGAACCTCCCCCAAAGGTGAATTTCCCTCACCAGGGAGGACACAGCCTGAGGCTGCCCGAGGGTCCGGCGTGCTGGGAGTGTGGTGCTGGGCCAGGGGCCCCTCTGGAGGCACGGGCATCCCGGCACACAGGGAAAGGAGACACTTCACAAACCACGTGCTGGCTCCTGGTCACTTTGCAAAGTTGAATAGCTTATTTGATTTTGAGTAGTACAAGCAAAAAAACCCACACATGAGCATTCCCAAACATGAGCATTCCCAAACCTTCTTTTTTTCTTCCTTTTTTCTTTTTTCTTTTATCTTTTTTATCTTTCTCTTTCCTCTTTTTTCTCTTTCCTCTTTTTTCTCTTTCCTCTTTTTTCTCTTTCCTCTCTTCTCTCTTTTCTCTTTCTCTTTTTTTTCTTTTTCCCCCCCCCCCCCCTTTCTTTTTAGTTTTACTCTCCCAGTCTCCTATTCCATAGAACAATGACTGACTGCAGGCAGAGTAAGAGACACTGAAGTGAGGGCTGCCTCTTAATGACTGCTGGTTTAATGATGGGAGATCTGAACTCCCACAGGTCCAATGCACTGCTCATTACAAGGGGTCAAAGGCCTGAGGCACCATCCCAGCCAAGTGCTCCCCTTTGCAGGCTTAGAAAACCTGGATCTTTGTCCAAGTGCCAGAGGCATCCTGGTAGCTCTGCTTGGCTTACAAACCTCTGCAGTCAGCCCCCAGTGGCAATGCCACTTGAATGTTCNTATTTTACAGCTTTTTATATATATATATATATATTTATATTTAAGACAGTGTGATAGTCATGCAAATATAATTATGTATCTTAGTTCCCCATGTCATTTATAATTAAAACCATGGAATTTAAAGCACATACATATATTTAAAAAATGCAGTGTAGGCTTCTATTTAAAATGCAGTTCATTAAAGCTAATAAAGTACCTCAGAATGGGTCAAGGCAAATCCAGAGCATGCTCTGTTGCCGTGGGAACAGCCAGCACCAAAGGCAAGTGCTAACCTGCAGCAGCAGAAATAACAGGCAAAAATATGATTAGGGGAGAAAGCTGCCCTGATCCCAGAGCAGCAGTTCCCCATCTCCTCCCTATCTCTGCCAAGGTCCCCAGGGTCCTTCCATCAAGGGAGGGTGGGGGCCACAGCACTCGACCCCACTGGTGGGTCCGGGGTCCCTGGCAGTCAGGGGCTGGGGTACTGCTGGACCCTGGGCAGGCAGAGAAACATCCCAGAGCAAAGCTGTGACTGGAAATGTGACCCAGCCATCAGATTCACATATGTAAATACTTTCTGGATTGTTAATTGCTTCCAAAGTGAAAAACTTCCTCCTAATCTGCCGTTAGCAACTGCCCATCCCTCTCCCTCCCAGGCTGCTTGGGAAGATGAGGGTTTCTCCACTGCCAGGAGGGACAGAGTGGAAGAGCAGTGATTTTTTAATTAGTCAGTTTGCTGGTGTTGGTCTTGGAGAGCTTACAGAAACCCAGGAGGGTTTTGCTCATGGTGCTGCTGATTTCCTCCCGACACTTGTGACCACCCTCCAGCCATGGACCCCCCACCACATCCACCCACCCCAGCTCTGAATCCTCCCTCTCCACACCATTCCACCGGGGGCTTTGGTCCCACAGCCCCTCTCCATGTCCCAGGACCCCTCTTTGCACCATTCCACCAGGGGCTTTGGTCCCACAGCCCCTCTCTGTGCCCCAGGACCCCTCTCTGCACCATTCCACTGGGGGCTTTGGTCCCANCCGGAGGCTGCTCCAGACCCAGCACCCAGCACTCGCTGTTGGGCAGGGCCCCCCCTCGATGGGGATGAATTAAAGCTGTCTTGATAGGACATAATCGTTACAGAAACCAGGCGGTTCTCTCTCTGCCTGTTGCATAACCTCAGCTTTATCTAATGAACCACTAATTGCTGCACACTGGGAGTGTTCTGTGGAGCCACACGGCCTGGCCTGGCCTGGCCCCTCCGATGGACCCATCCCCTCCAATGGACCCATCCCCTCCAATGGACCCATCCCCTCCGATGGAGCCGTCCCCTCTGCAGTCACCCAGNTCCTCCCTCTCCACACCATTCCACCGGGGGCTTTGGTCCCACAGCCCCTCTCTGTGCCCCAGGACCCCTCTCTGCACCATTCCACTGGGGGCTTTGGTCCCACAGCCCCTCTCTGTGCCCCAGGACCCCTGGGCTGGCTCGGTGTGTCCTCCACCCCCCCGCGAGCACGGCTGCTCCGGAGGCTGCTCCAGACCCAGCACCCAGCACTCGCTGTTGGGCACAGCCCCCCCCTCGATGGGGATGAATTAAAGCTGTCTTGATAGGACATAATCATTACAGAAACCAGGCGGTTCTCTCTCTGCCTGTTGCATAACCTCAGCTTTATCTAATGAACCACTAATTGCTGCACACTGGGAGTGTTCTGTGGAGCCACACGGCCTGGCCTGGCCTGGCCCCTCCGATGGACCCATCCCCTCCAATGGACCCATCCCCTCCAATGGACCCATCCCCTCCGATGGAGCCGTCCCCTCTGCAGTCACCCAGGCCCCGGTGCCATTGGCACAGAGGGAATTTTCCCCTCCTTCCCCATGCCAGAGGGTCCCGTGGCAGGGCCCAGCTGCAGCCCCAGGGCGGCAGAGGCAGAGGACTCTGCTCCTCAGGCACCCCGAGCACTGGGCTGCCAGGCTGGAGCATCCACAGCACCTGGGGACCCAGCGAATGCTGTCCTGGGAGCAGGGACACAGCTGCCCCCAGCTCCTGCTCACACACACAGCTGTGTCCTGGCCACCCAAAGTCCCAGTGTGCTTCACAGACCCATTGGGGCATGAACCCATGGAAATGGCATCTCTTGTACCTCAAATGGGGTCATGGGCTCACACCGGGCCCTGCCTGGTCCTGCAGCTCTTCTGCCTCCCGTGGTATCAGCAGGAAAACAATCCCTGAGTCCCTGAACAGCCCCGTGCAAACAGGAGCTGAGGTTGTATTGCATTGTGCTGGCCTGTGAGAGGGTCCTTCCAAACTCAGCCCTCCCAGGCAATGCCACCAGTGTCCTTCTGCCCCGGTGGGGGTTCAAAAGCCCCCACAGCAACATCTGCCCTGCAGGTCACAAAACACCTTCACTCAGAGCTGGTCCATTGCTGGCTACTGGGCTCCTGCTGCCCATGGTCACCCCTGCCTGATGGGGTCTGTCCCCCTGCCCTGCCCCTCCTGGTGCCTCCCCAAGCCCCCCAGACCCTGCTCTCCCCCCGCAGCAGCCCATGGGCCTGCTCCTCCTCTGCCAGCCCAGGGCTGGGTGATCTGGAAAGCACCATTGCTCTAAATCAAGGCTAAATATGCAGCCACAGAGCTATCAGGCCTCTGAGCACTGCTTGGCAAAGGAAGAATCCCAGAATCCCAGAATCCTAGGGGTTGGAAGGGACCTCGAAGGATCATCCAGTCCAACCCCCCTGCCAGAGCAGGGTCACCTAGAGTCCATCACACAGGAACGCATCCGGGCGGGGTTTGAATGTCTCCAGCCAAGGAGACTCCACAGCCTCTCTGGGCAGCCTGGTCCAGTGCTCTGGCACTCTCACAGGAAAGAAGTTCTTCCTGATGTTCACATGGAACCTCCTGTGCTCCACTTTGCATCCATTGCCCCTTGTCCTATCATCGGTCATCACAAGAAGGGCAAAGCAGGCTGCTCTGGGGGGACCCATGGGATCCTGAGTGCCCCCAGGAGCAGAGCAGGGACACACGTGTCCATGGGCTCTCACAGTGGGGTCTGGGACAGGACTCTGCTGCCAGCACCAGCTGCACCGTGCACCCAGCGCCCTGCAGCCGGGACCCAGGGCACCCCCTTAGCTCAGAATCAGTCCCTGGGGCAGGACAGGACGGGCCCCTCTGCCCACCCCATCTCTGCACCAGCCATCTGCTCTCCTGGGACAGACACCCCTCCAATGGCTTTGCCTTGTGGATTCAATCAGACCTTTCATTTTTCCTGAGCAATTCCATGGGAGTGCTGATCATTCCATCACTTTCCTTTACAAGGCTCAGTAGGTCATTTTGGAGAAATCCATATAACTGAGCAATTAGTGAGCCAATAATATACTTCTGTATTTTACTAGAAACAGAAAAATTGGTCATTTCTGTTTGTTTTGACCCTACCTCTGTAGTAATGGCAGCAATTTTCTGTAACCATCACAGTTACCATGGTTATCTCCCTCCATGCTGTCAGGCAGAACCAGAGGGCCTCTGCATGAGCAGACCCAGGGGTGCTGCACTGTCAGCTGGAGGCAAACAGACAGAAAAACTTTATCTTGTGTGTCTTGGAGCTGGGTCACAATCCCCAAGCTGCAGTCAGTGCTGGGGCAGAGCACTGGGAGGGAAACCCAAGCCCTCCTTTGCACTGGGGAAATCGCTGCACCCCTCAGCACTTTTGCCTCAAGAGGATGTGTTAAGCAGAAAATTGGGATCTATTCCAAAAATGCTCTGGGGACCTGAATTTCAGAGAGGGGAGAAATTAAAGAACTGCTTAGCTGAATAGCTGAGCTAGTATTTTTCTGTCCTTAGGAAATATCTTTTATAATAATAGCATTAGTAATAATAACACCCCAAAGAAAATCCCAGGGAAATCATGTAGACTACAGGGTGCGTGAAATCCCTGGGATGATGCCTCCTCCTGTCAGTGATCCTTGTTGGCTGGAGACAGATGTTACCCCAAATGGGAGCAGAGTAATCCATCTTGATCAGAGTACTGAAATAACTGCAAATTCTGTTAGCGAATGAAACTGTCCAGAAAACACTGAAACTCTGTGCGTGTCACAAACCACAGCTCCTCTGACAGGGTTGGGAGCTCTGAAGGCAAAGTGGAAAGGAAGGAGCAGACACCCCATCACTGAAAAGGATGAGAAGAGTCCTGGCACCTCCAGCCCCACGGCTGGCCTGGCCAAGTGGGAAGCCAGGGGCCCTGTAACCCTGAAGAATCCACCTTTTTTTTAAAAAAAAAACAGTTTCTGTCCCTTCCTTTGACCTGCAGCACACCTCCACCAACACAACACATGTGACCATGAGATGCAGAGGGCTGTGAGTGCTGTGGTGTGTTTGGGGGGCCGACACTGGGAGGTCCCAGAGCTCACGGGTGATGGGAACATCAGAAACAGCACAGAATTGTGCTGAGCACACATTTTTAAATCCCTCTTATTAACCTGAAGATCCCACTTGGAGAGGAAGGAGACTATCTCTGTTTCACAAGGCAACATCTGGCTGACCCCAGCCTTGGCACATCTGGCCGGGTGCTGGCAGCACTCAAAAACATGGATTTAGGTCCAGCCCACACTGACACGAAGCCACAGGGCTGAGCTCTCCCTCTCTGCAGCAAAGCTCCAAGCAAACATTTCTGGTGAATTTGGTTTTGCTTATTCTCTGCTTTCATTAGAAAGTGCTAAAGGATTGTTGACCAAGCTGCTGCCATCGCGTGTCCCTCTGAGCACTTCCAAGGTCATCCCAAACTCCACTGTCCTCCCACTTCTGCTGTGAAGTCCTGGATAGACTGCTTTGTTGTCTCCCAATCCATGTGTGATGAGTTAGACCTCAGCCAGATATTACGTGGGCAGAAATACCTATTTGAAGTTAAAAGCCTGTGATTACACTTGCCAACCAGCCATTAAGAAAGTATTAAGCGGAGAAATTATCCCCCCCTTCTTGTTTCAATACAATAGCATCTTTATAATACACTTGTTTAAGTTGCCTTCTTTTAATTTTAGTTCCGTTGTTTCTAATAAGACGTCCAGAACCATTCCACTTTATCATAGCTCCTGTGAGCTGGAAAACCCAGGGACGAAAAAAAAAAAAGCCAATATCCTTGAGAATTAGACAAAGGGGGAAAATCAGCCAGGAGATCTCACTTTCTCTTTCCTACAGTTAGCAGAACTCCTCAATTTACTTTATCAGATCGTCTTCCAAAGAGAAGTATTTTTCAAGAGGAGCAGAGATGAGAGGGATTATTACTTACAGAGACTCTTCTTTAAAGAGATAAAATATTTGGCAATTAAAACACAAGGAGCTGCAGACTCCCAAGGAAAGCAGTGACTTCACTGGAGGAGTCACATTAGCATATTTTCCACTAACTCCTCATTATGGAAAGTGATAACACGGCTGTGAAGTGCTGCTGTTGCCACAGAGGGGTCTCCTGGCCATGGCAACCCTGGGCCCAGGGCCACCAGCCATCTCCTGCTGCAGCCCATGGGCTGGTGGGGGGCAATTAACACTGATTAGGACACTCAGGGCCCTGCCAATCCCACCAGCTGTGGCACAACCTTTGCTTTCCCTTAATGGCATTGATAAATATTTAAACAAGAAAAAAATGAAATCAATGAACCCCAGAGGAGATGAGCTCTGGCCTTTGCCAGCAGCAGAGCCTGGGGGTGCCAGGGGGATGCCAGGGGGTGCCTGGGGGGATCGGGGCAGGAGCCTGTGGCAGACAGGGGAGCGGGTGCACATTTCCATCCCACGGTAAATACGAACGCCTGTCCCTGTATCTCTGCTGCTTTTCCCTTTTGTGAATAACCCTGTGGCTCAGCAGCCAGCAGAGCTGCTCAGATGTGGCTCCTCTGGGGTCTCTCACCCCGCAGAGGCAGCTCAGACTGGCAGAGACTCATCCCCAGCAGGGCGAGAAGGTGCTGAGCGGTGCTGACCCCGTCCGGGAGCACGATGAGCACCCACGCTCCTGCCACCCACACCCGTGCCACCAGCTCCTTCCCAGGGCCAACAGCTGCCTGGCAGAGCAGGGCACCACGGGGAGGGAGCTGCTGCTCTTCACCCACGCCGCCTTCAGCCACCACTTTTAATGATGAAACATGTGATTTCTGTCTAAGTGTTTGTCAGCAGAGGAAGAAAACTCTGTTCTGCTTTCTGGGGGTTATTCCGAGGATTAATTAGTTGATGTTCCTTGAAGTGCTTTGGAGATGTGGAGTGCTGGATAAGTGCTGTGCTTCCTCAGTCCATCAGGCACTGAGGTTATTTTTCCATTTTGCTTCTCATTCCTGAAGTGTTTGTACAAAACAAATNTCCCACCCTCATCCCTGACATTTCCCGTGGTAGCAAACGTGCCCCAAAGGAGTGGAGCTGGACCTTCCTGGCACTTGTAGGGACCTCACTGTGACCCTACATCCCCATCCCAGATAATGGGACATGTCCCCACTGGCACAGGCAGCAGCTGTCACCCCGAGAAGGTGACAGCTTTTGGGGGTGCAGCAAGAGACCCCCCTCATGGCTGCAGGGGTGTGAGCCAGGGCTGGCCCTAAGCTCTGAAAAAACCATTTTCCTCCCGTTTTCCAGCAGCAAGCACAGCACAGGACCTGGGCTCTCGCAGCAGGAACCCACGTGTCATTTTGGACAGGTCCAAGGGGGACCCCGAGCTGCCCAGCGACCTGCTCTTCATGTCCCTCCTGCCACAGCAAGACAAAACCTAATGAGAAAGATTTTCCTATAAACCACTTGATGAACACGTGGTGCTCAGCACAAGCAGGGCTCGGGGAGCTGTACCCCCATCCTGCTCAGCACCTGTGTCTCCAGGGAGCGAGCGTCAGGTTTTGCAGGACTTGCTACAGGTTGGAAGATGGTTTTGGTGCAGAACCTCTACTGCCACATCAATTTGAATTCAAGCTAGAGAAATCATTGGCATAATTATTTACAACTGTGCAATTTTTGAAAATTATATTTCTGTTACCGTAGTTATTGATCTTGAAAAGGGCTTTAAATTAACTTGACAGTTCACATAGTCCTTCACACTTGGATAATTTCTCTGCTTGACTTGAGCTGTGTGTTGAACTTTCAGCACCATCCAATTACAGTCATTCAAAGTGTGTATTTAAACATTTTTCCTATGCAAGCGAAGGATAATTTAATTATAGCACAGAGGAACTTGGAGCAAGTTACGGTTGTACTTGGTGATTTTAAAGGTCTTTTCCAACCAAACCCGTTCTATGATCCTAGGATAAATACCAATATCCTCTGCACTGCAGGACAGGCTGCCTCAGGGTGGGCGTGGGGGGACATCCAAGCTCTGTGACAATGTGGGGGTGGCAAGGCTATGACTTGGGGTGGTGGCCTCAGCAGTGGAGCTCCCCGTGGGATCCTGCACCTCCTTGGGTGGCCCCAGGCCCTCTCTGTGATGAGACCCTCACCTGGCTGGACCTACTCACGGCTTCATGCGTGTGGCATTTGTCCCCAGAACTGCTCTCCGAGGGGAAAAAGGGATTCTTAATGACACATGAGCACGTTGTCATTCATCCTCTCTGCTCTCAGGACACGGTGACAGGAACAAATCACAGCAAATCCAGGTTTCTGGGGAGCCCACGGGCATCTCTGGTCAGAAATGGGCCAAATCCTTCACACTCCAGGGGTGCAGTGCAAGTGGCAGCGTGTGGGACAGTCACTGCTGGGTGACACGGTGGGAATGGGAAGGATGTGGTGGTGGCCACTTGGGGATGTCCCGTGCCCAGCAGCTGCCTGCTGCACCCCTGGCCTTGGGGATGGGGGTCTCGAGTGCCTGCAGTGCTGGAGCTGCCATTCTGAGGGGCCCCCAGAGCCTGCCCTGTCCTGCCCCATCCCTGTGGTGCTGCTGACGTGGGGATGTGTGGGGACTGGGACTCAGTGCTTGTGAAACAGGGACAGGAAGGGGCTCAGGGGACCCGGGGCTTGCATAAAGGGTTTATGGCAATCCTGCTGCTGCAGGGGGGGGAAAGACAACTCCGCTTCATTAGAAGTGAACTCAAAAAATCAGCAACATCTGGTGCCTGCTGGCTCAGACGCCTCCCTGGCATGCAAGGAAAATCTCCAGTTGTCCTCTCAGATTAAGAGATTTTGCTGTTTGCTCACAGTTTTGTACACACAAAACAGGCTGGCCCTGGCCAGGCTCAGAGGTTCCCCTGCTGCAGCAGCAGCCTGCCTGGAGCCTCAGCTTAAACCCCTGCCCAAAACCTCAGATAAAGCCCCTGGCCAACACTAATCCCCACCCAAAGCCCCTGCCTGAAGCCCCAGCATTAATCCCTGCCCAAAGGCCCTGCCCAATCCCCCAGCCCAGACTCCCAGCCCCAGGAGCCCTCTGTGCTCGCTGCTCTGCCCAGCCCCGCACGGACACCCCACCCTTGGGAAGTGTCTTTTGGGATGACTCTGTGGCAAAGTGGAATTTGCAGCTCTGGCAGCCTGGCCCCAGCACCCCGCGCTCCCCCCAAGCAGGTGGCTGCAGGTGGCTGCATAGTATTTATTCATTGTATCACAGAGAAGAAAATCTCATTAAATTAGTCCAGGTTTCTGCAGGGTGGTCCCAGGCAGGGACACCTGGTGCTGGCAGGTGGAGGGGGAGGGTGGTTGGGGACGGGGTTCCAGCATTTCATCATTTCACAGTGATGGGAGTTGGGGCAGAGATGCCACCCCATGCCAGGTGTGGCTCTGCCCCATGGGGCGGGATGGGCAGAGCCTGGGCATGCGGAGATGTCCTGCTGTGACCCGTCAGACCTCCAGCTTCTTCTTCATCTCCATGCGGTAGATGATTTGGTAGCCATCATCCCAGGCATAGATCTGCCTCTCGTGGGGGCTGTACTTCATGCTGGAGTGGGAGCCGTAGCGCTTGGGGAAGTAGACGAGGGAGGCGTCCTCGGGGGCCAGCGTGCCACTGACATCGAAGACGCACTGCACGCGGGAGCGGCTGGGCAGCCGGGTGTTGTAGACCACGTGCAGCGCCCCACACACCACGAAGGCACCCTCGGCATTCTCCCGCGGGCACGGCGTGTCCCACATCTGCTCGATGTCCAGCGAGGTGGGATCCAACTTGGCCAGGCATATGTTCTTCTCGTCCTCCTTGGTGGCGTAGATAGCCCAGAGCCCCTCCTCATCTGCAGCCACCTCGATGTAGGTGAAGGGGGAGAGCCCGAAGACAGGGATCTGCTCCTCGGCTGGGAACACTGAGCTGTCCACCACTGTCTTGTTGGCCAGGTTGAACTTGATCACCTGGAAGGAGCCCTGCTGGCGGATGTAGTAGAGGTGCCCGTCGTAGACGAGGTGCCCGGTGCCCACCCAGGGGTAGGGCAGCTTGATGCGGGCAGCCTTGCGGGTGGCGGAGAAGAGGGTGAACTCTCGCATGCGGGGGAAGACGTACACCGTGTCGTTGGCAGTGCCATCAAAGACATAGATCTTCTCAGAGTTCCCTGCAGCATCCTTGGTCCAGAGCCCCAAGGTGCTGCCGAAACGCTTCAGGATCTTCATGGCTCTGACGCTCGCGATGGTGTCACTGCAGTCTGCAAGAGTGGGCAGCTGTGAAAGCCTGAAAGCCACCTGGCCCTGCAGCAGGGACTGCTCCCGCCCCATGCCAGAGTCACACAGGTCCTGCTGTGTCCCACCCTAGCCCTCAGGCAACTGCCTTGCAAACTCACTGCAGAAGCTGCAGTGCTGTCCCCGTTGGCATTGAGAAGTCCCCTTGTGCACCCAGAGGAGGCCACCCCACCTGAGCTCTGCCCTGGGGGCTCTGGAGAAGCCCAAGGCTTGGATGTGGCTCTCGGACAGCTGCAGGGATGGGGGGTTTTGTGCCAGACACACACAACACCCCAGCACGTGGGAAGGCCCAGGGTAACCCCACCCCCGGGACCATCTCCCCAGGGAGCCAGGGCAGCCCCTCACCTGTCAGCTTGGTGTACTTCTCGTTCTTCCTCTGCTTGGCAGTGGCCACCTGCTTCTCCATCAGTGTCTCATCCACCTCCACGCAGGGCGGGGCAGGGTTCTGTGTCTCCAGGTAGTCCACCTCCCGCTCCAGGCGGTCCACACGCACCGCTGCGCTCTCTGCCTCCGACCGCATCGCCTCCCGCTCCTTCTCCGCCGTCTCCAGCATCCCCAGCACCTGGTTCTTGAAGTCCCGCAG
>VZRW01009520.1:1405155-1430008 GCA_013398125.1 Aegotheles bennettii | reverse complement strand
TGCGGGGCTCGGCTGCGGGGCTCGGGTGCCCCCTAGTGCTGCCACAGCCGGCTCCGGGGCCCCGCACGGCCGTCCCCACCCCGCAGAGCGGCAAAGGATGGGGGCCCAGCACCTCCAGAACCTCCTCTCCCCCTCCCCCCCCCCTAATCATCAAGTGACCCAAGGAGTAGAGTACAGAAAATTAACCCTTTTTATTGATGCATTGCAATTGTTCTACATTTTTACCATATTATGTAGAAAATACTTAAAATACAAGCTACTTTGTAAAACCAAAGACAAACATTGAATCCAAAGATAAACTATGTTTCCACAATGGACCCTTTTCCCATATAGTTAGTATTAAATTTTTAAATATCTATTTCTTTTGTTAAAATGATTTTTACATACCCCCTAAGTACATCAGCAATACAAACATAGATCAGTAAGTGTCAGAAACTACCTGTATCTAGCGGCTTGTAAAAAGGAAAAGCACAACCATAAAAGAAAGTTAAATTTTACACAGTAACTAGCATATCAAATACATTTAATAAAGTAGGAATTCCATTGCAATATCGAGGATTCAAGCAGAAATACTAACATTACATATAATGTACTGCTACATGTAGTGAGATAGATATAACTTCAAGCTGAATCTGAAATCACACATTTATATAAAGTTTAGCAACAAACAACCATGTGGACATGCGGCACCATTCAGAAGTTTAAATAAAAAAAAAAAGAAAGCAGGGCTGTGCCAATCCTGTCATTTAGAAGCAATTTAGTTTCATGTACTAAAAGAAATTGTGAGTCAGAGGTAAATTACTGCATCCCATCAGCTAGGTGCGAAGTGGGAAAGCCTCAGGAGTTGCCTCTTGTGGCAGCTATCACAACTGTGAATCCAGGCCAGGTCATGGAAAAACCGATTTAACAGTTCAGTAATCACACAGACAAGTCTAGATGGGACCACAGTTACCAAATACTCAAAAGGTGAATCCCAAACTAGCTGTAAAAAATTAAAGAGGACTCCAATTTCTATCCAGAGATAGCATATTTCTTTACAAAATATGTGTAGCGGCTCTGACGACGAGGAGAGTCAATTCTTTAACCTAACTCGAAGGCTGGATATGCAAGGGAAGAAGGGATGTATCTCCTTAGAGCAGACTACATTGGGCAGCACATACTGGGATCCACCACACTGGGGAAGCCAGTGCCAAGATGAGCATCTGGCCCTGCTGGGGTGGGGATTTTGTTTGCTTGGTTTATTCTACCACAGAGGAATTTCAGGGTAACCAACGTTGTGTTTTAAATGGAGTATGTTTCATTTTACCTGTGTCATTTCCATCTCATCCTCCTTGTTCCATTACTTTTGGAAACTTGGACAGTGGAGGAGATGGCACCGTGCACTGCAAATACTTTTGATTTGGTTTAATTACGTAAGAACACTAAAGATGGTAATTTTAGTCTTCTTTTTGGAGGTAAGTGGGCAAGTTCTTAGAATTATTAGATTTTGCTAGAGGTCTTTTGTCCTGCTAGGACTTCATGGAAAACACTTTTCTGTTTGTGAAACAGGGCATAGCATTTCCCTGAAACACAGGAATTGGAGCATGTTTTGCCTTTTGATGGAAAAGCACAACTCTGTACCCAAAATGTATCTCAAGGCAAGTACTGAACACAAGCAACGTAATATGGAAAAAATTAAGAAAGTGCCTACAGCAACAAATAGCATCTTTGACACCCATGAAGTGGAACAGCAAGGTGGGTGGATACCTGCACACTTACAGAAGTGCTCTGACTAAAAATACACTGAACAACAACGTCACTAATGCTACCGTCTGGTTCCAAAGTCCTCAATCCCTCTACTGAAAGAGATGCCAAACCTTTAACAGATCACCAATTTCAGGTCAGTCCAGACTTTCTTCCATTGATAATGTGGAATTTCAGAAATAGCCTTTGCACTTCTTGTCACATCCCGGTCAGAGAACTGGCCACTTTTCCACTGGGACGGAACATAAACTGGGATTCAAGGTTACCAAAACCTCTTATTGCTGCAGTAATACGACCTCTCAAGCCAGTTTATCATCCATCTGGACAAGATACTGAATCTACATACTGAAGATGGGAAATAATTCCTAGTACCAGGTTGCCAAGAAAACCAAGTGTAGTTTAAAAACTGCACCGACGATCCAAAAATGTGTATTTCCTCTGAACACTAACTAGGGCTACAGCTGACAAACCTTCCCAACAACTCCACATTAGCAGTAGCATTATAAAACTTTTTAATGGTATTATGTGCTTTACAGCAGGCTCTCTTTGGTATAAATAATCTATCACCAAGCTAGCAATATTTTACAAGAAATGTCTGCTATTAACGTGGGGGGAAGGTAACGCCATACTAATCTAATAAAAAGTGATTGCACATATTTAATCACTTCTGCAATATTAGACTAAACATTCCAATGCATTCCCAGCACTACCTTATTCGAAATGCACTGACAGACATCTAACAGTACATGTGCCATTTCAAGGAAAAGCTTTAAGGAAACATCGCTTCACTCCGAACAAAAATGTAGCTTTTTATGATAGCATTAAAACTGAGAACAATGCACCTATGCAACATACTGCTGTTCTTGCTGTGATAAGCTTAGTGAATTGCTTCAATTCGACGGGGGCTTGCTGGTCCCTCATAAGGCAAGCTCACTGTAAACTCTAGTCACACTACATCATCATTTAAGGCACTACAATAAGGGGACACACCAAACAACTCTTCATCACACATACCTGTGCAAAACAAATCAGAAGGTATCCTTTCCTCTCACGAAGCTCTACTCCTCTCTCAGTGCTACAGTGATGAGCTCTAACCATTGCATTATATCACATATATTCCAACATGAATCAATTCATTTTGGTTTAAATACAAAGGATACATCACCTCCATCCCCAGGAACGTTTAAGAATTAGACAAACACTAAGTACAGAGTTCAAGTATAACCACTACACATTTTGATTACAAAGACAGAACATTTGGGGTTAGCAGGAAGTTTTGCTTGTTATATTTTTCTAATCAATATGTACATATTTCATTTTATGTAAAATATTAAAACACCACCAATACAAAACTTCTAAAATAGTTTTAAATTCAGTAATAAACTTTAAAATCTGGATTTTTTTTTCCTTTTTTTTTTTCCTTTTTCTTTCTCTTTTTTTTTCTCCTTTTTTTTTCTCTGATTCCTACATGCATGTACTGTATACAAGTCTTATTAAGAGCGCTTTAAAGTAGCTGTTGACATATCCAGGAGGATACGCTCACAGAAGTATAAAAAGCTGTACACATCAATACAGTGATGTTTCATTGTATTTCAAATTCAACTCCCTCGTAAATGGATCATGTGAGGAATAATATTAAGAAAAACAGAACAAAGAAAAGCCCTGTGCTTCTGTGAAGGAATCCAGCTCCGTTGTAGGGCCAGCATCTAATAAGCTGCAGAAACCAGATTTTAGAGCAATGCTGCACTAATTCATTCTCAACTGAAGACTACAGCATCCTAGCAAAGCTGCTGAGTTCTGTTACACAGTGAGATCTTGAATACAGTTTGAAAAGCTTAGAAGAATTCTGCAATGAATGCAACAAAAATTCAGCTATGTTACGGAGACACAAAATTTTCAAGAACACGAAACAGATTTCAGGGTTTACATGGATGACTGAACATGTAAAGTTGCAGGTGTGATGCAGCTGCCTCTACCAGTCCTTAAACAAAGCAGAGAAGTAAACAAAAAACTGACAGTAACGTATACGGAGATGTAATGGCTTTTGCTGAACCAGCAAAGTGAATTAGAGAACAAACGTTAAAATATTAAATTTGATTTAAAAACTGCCCCAGCAACACAATGAGATAAACATGCATTACATTTTTAGTGGCAACATGGATTTGTGCAAGCTGCTAAAATATAATCTGCTAGTCTTTTTTAAGTTATACAAGTTAAAAAAAGTCATCAGGATCTGTCTTCCAAGACACCGATTTTCTTTCCCATTTTGATTAGCACAACATAACAATTTTAAATAAATGTGAATGAACTTTTTTAAAAGCATCTATAAAAAGTAAGTAAAATTTTAAAAACTCAACTAATGACCCTCATACTGGTAACAAAGCATGCTGCTCAGTTAGTGACTGAACTCACTGGAGACATTTTCGAACAACATACAACCAGATTGGGGAGAAACAAAAACCAAGCAGTCATTACTAAGTAAAGGTTCACCTGAAATCCTTCTCCAATCTCTCAGGCCTATTGCAGGACAGTGCTTTACTAGGAACTACAAGTATGAGTACTGGTTGATCTTCGTAGGGCTCAGCGGATATCCAGTGTAAATAGCAGATCCTCTGGAAGCACCAATATAGGACTGGGGAGCAAACTGGTGTTGGTACTGGGCAGGCGGAACATTTGCAGAAGTCAGCAGACTTGGACCAACACTCACGGGGACCTGGTGGACAAGTGTGCTAGGGTGGGCAGCGTACGTGGTGTGCCGTGAAGAGCCCTGAGGGGAGAAGAGGTGGGCGATGGAGGTGGTGGAGCCCAACGTTGCAGCAGTGGTTGGAGCGTAAGTGTACATGTGAGGCTGGCTGGAGAGGTGTGCATTTGCTGTTGCTGCTGCCAGCTGGGGATGCACTGGGCTGCTGTGCTGAAACGTGTAGGGAGCCTGAGAAATAGTTGACGTGAGGGGTGTCACATAAGCTTGCTGCCTACGTGCGACAGCATTTCCACTTCTCTCCTGTGAGGCCAGCACTGTTGTTTGCTGGTTCTGCAGGGAGAAGAAGCAAAATAAGGTTAGTGGTTATCCTCAGGGAAAAGTGCAGTGGACAGGAGGTGAGCAAGGAAGGGTCTGCCTGAGCCTCTGAACCAACAGCTCAGCTCCAGCTACACTTCTGCAGATCCTTCCTTGCCAGCTCTGCAAAACCCTCACATAAGTTTGAGAACAGTTAGTGCAGTTCCACTGAGACAAAGGTTATACTTTTCCTTTACAATGGGATCAAACTGCCACACCTGGGGTACCACAGAACACAGCTGTACAAGTGCAGGCAAGTCCTAAGGCTGACTCAGCCCCTGAACTCCTCATACATCTATTCTCCTGCACCTCAGGGAGAGCAGCAGCAGGGCTGTCCCATTTTAGCACAAGAAAACCTGCCTTGTCCTCATGCCAGGCATGAACTGGAGGTGTAATACTTCCTCTCTTCTGGAAGGCTCTTGCAGCTTGACTCAAAGATCAAGAGAAGTGAGATAAATTGAAGTGAAACCACTCTCAAAGTTTCAAGGGAAGTCAGGTGCTAACTGTTAGTCTGAGATACAAGGTCCAGCCTTGATCTCCTGGTTAGGCCTTTGTGACATCTAGAGAAGGCAGGCAAAGAACAAAAGAATCTCCTCATACTCTTGAGTGCCTTCAATGCTACTCTAATTCAACAGCTGGATCCTGGTGTCTCTCTCCCACCCAAGTGGCAAGAAGGACTCACTGCAAGAGAGGTGTGACAGAGCACAAAGACAGAATATGAACATAGCCATGCTCCCCTTCTCCTGCCCTCTGGTACAGGAACAAATTCTTTGCCTTGAGAAACTGCACCCACACTCTCTGTACAGAGTTTACCCTATTCTGCATAGCCACAGGACAGAATCAGCTTCAAAGAATTAATAAGGTAGCAGCTACTGATCAACTATCAATCAAGTCATTCTCCCTGCCATACAGCGCAGTGCTTCTAAAGAGATTCTGAAGCATCCTGTTCAAAGGTCAGCAAAGGTCACGCAGTGCTTACCTGGCTGAGATTGAGAGGCTGCACACCATTTGTGACCACGCGGTGTGAGCGGTACCCAGTGGGTGTTATACAGCATCCTGACGACTGCCCGCTCACAGAGGGCACCGACTTGGTTTTACTGGTGCTGCTCAGGATTCCTGAAAGATTTCAGATGCTCAGTTCGTTCCTCCCTCTCACACACCATGCACTGTGATAACCAGCTTAGGTAATCAAAGACCACACAGGGACTATTTCCCTAACAGAGCCTTTTCTTCTATTACAATTTAAAATCTGATCACATAGAAATCTTTGGGAATTTTTACACATCTTTCTAAATGCAGCGAACGTAGATGAAAGGCAAATATATCAATGAAACTGAAAACAGAACAGGCTGCCCAGGGAGGTGGTGGAGTCCCTGGGAGTGTTCAAAAAACAGGTGGATGAGGCACTTGAGGCCATGGTCTAGTGGTCAGGAATATGATGGCATAAAGGTTGGACTTGATGACCCTGGAGGTCCCTTCCAACCATAATGATTTTATGATTCTAACAGCAGCTGTGAAAGCTAAAGCTGCTTGGAGACCCAACACAGATAGTCTAAAACTGTGAGGACAAAGCTGTCAGGGGTAAGAAAGCACCTGAGCACTGGCAGAACCTACCAAGCACAGTGATCTATGAGAGGATACCTACCTGAAGCTTGGGTAGCTACAATGCAGTCATTGAGCTGCGCTTTCAGTGGCGGCACGATGATAGTCCGAGAGCTGGAGCTGTCAGCTGCTCCTCTACTTGGCAGCTCCAGGGCACCGCCGGTACTCCTGAGAGAGGAAAGTGGGTCTGTGGCATAGGGGCTGTTCAAGGAGGAGTCGGAATCAGGGGAGTCATTAACAGTGACGTAGCTGATGACATTGGATCTCTGCTTCACACCCAAACTGCAGGGGGAAAAAAAAAGACAAACATCAAATGGTGACTGTTCTAGCTTCTCCCACAAGATACAGGAGATCTCCCTCTGGGATCTCAAACCCTTCATCCTTCTCAGATACAAACAGTACAGCAGACACGATGCAGTATTTTCTGTCTCATGCAGTGTTTCTTAGCCTAGCCAGGGCTTTGCATGTCGTGTTGCCCACTCTCCCTGATGCTGAGCTAAGCTCAGGACAAATCAGTACTGGCTGCCTAATCAAGCTTCCTACCTGGCAGGTTTGTATTTGCTGTCCTCTTCCTCATCAGTGTCGCTGCGAATGGTGATGACACTGACAGGTGGGCTTGGAGTGTCTGGGATCACAATGGGCTGGTGCTGCTCCTGCACTGGGATGAGCACGTTGGAAGAGGAGGAGGTGGAGCGCAGAGGACTGCTCCCGATGAGCGAGTAAACCTGGGAGGGCACAGGCTCTAGGGTTGAGCTGGGCCTGAAGGGAAACCAAAGCCACATTCAGCTACGTATCAGCAGGCAGGGACAAACCAGCACCAGCATGAAGACTTTTTCCAAGACATCTTTAAAAGCAACTGTAGCACATTAAAAAGTTACACAGACAACGCCTCTGTGACCAGAAGACCAGTTTTTCACACCATAAAAGCAACCTCCACAAAGACACCCACAGACTTGCTAGGGCTGGGGAAGGAAGCCTTACTTGGCTGCGCTTGGTGCTGGCTGCTTGTTCTTCTTTGCTGGAACATTGCTGCTTTGCTGCTGCCGAACAACATGAGCAACTCCAACACCGAGAGGCTGTGCTGCAGCTAACGTCACGTGGTTGGTCAGTAGGGATGGCTGCTGCATCAGAGTGCTGTACTGATTCCCGTGGGAATGCGCGTTCCTGGGGCAGGAAAAAGAAAAAAAGACCCAAATCCCATGAGTATGCTGCAGGACCACAAGCTGTGCTGAGCCCCTGTGTGATTCTGAAGGGAAGGGAGAAATCCTGTGTGCTTCAGGCAGTGCTGCAATGGCACATAGGCACATATTTCCTTTGGCAGGGAGTTGGACCCTGTGTGATCCCTACCTCCAGTCAGCTAACTGCTGGCTGCCGCCGATTGTCTCCGGAATCACAGCTGCTGGCTGAACAGAGTTGTGCAAAGCAACCCCTGGGAGCTGCTGCCAGGTGGAAGGAAGCAGTATCTGCTGGGTTCCCCCAGGCCAGGCCTGCTGCAAAACAACAAACAGAGAGACAGGCTCACTAAGACTTCAGTTCCTGCAGGTGGAGACTGAGATTTGCTCCAAGCAATAAATGCACTGTGTAGATTGTTAGCTTGCAGAGATAACGGCACATCATTGCATCTCAAAAGGTCTCAGTATGGTAAGAGGACAAGAAAACCAGTGCAACAAGCTCCCCCTGACACTTTGCTAACCTTTTGTACCACAGATATCACCTGGGAAAAGGAGTGTTAACACTGTACTGCCAAATGCAGCCAGATATTGTACTGCCAGCTGCAGCGTGAGTGTTCAGGGCCACTTCTGCAGGTCAGTTTATGCACATTGCTCTGCTGAAGGATTCCAAAACATGAAGCCAATTTGGTCCTTTCTGGGTTTCTGCCTTGCAGGGCTCACACTGAGAGAGCTGAGATAATGTTATTATTGTGGAAATTCACTCCACCTCAACTACAGTATTTAAGAAAAGCCACACAGAGAAACACTTGTAAG
Source organism: Aegotheles bennettii (assembly GCA_013398125.1). Lineage (NCBI taxonomy): Eukaryota > Metazoa > Chordata > Aves > Caprimulgiformes > Aegothelidae > Aegotheles > Aegotheles bennettii. The sequence continues at coordinate 1,421,623 of VZRW01009520.1, read as the reverse complement.
GGAGAGAGAGATGTGAGGATATTTCTAATTTGTTAATATTATTGATGTTCCTGTCCAAATTGACAAAATGCAGGGGGAGTTTGGAGAAAAAAACCAACCAACCAAAAACCAAAATAAATTTGGCAGTACAATATTTCTATGATTTTGAAAACACATGGCTCTCTCTTGCAGTTTAAACTGCAAAGCCATAAGCACCTGCTGTTTTAAATAAAGTATTTCTGCAAGTAACAGATCCACTTATTACAAATACCGGTTCCAAACAAGAAGCCTTCAAAGCAGAGAGCTGCTTAAACCTCTGCCAACATAAGCGGAATAATATTTAAAAAAAGGAAAAAAACAAACAAACAAAGAGAAATCTGTTAAAAGTCACACCATGCGTCTTTCCAAAAAGCCAACACCTGCACAAGACAAAGCAGAGAGTTTAATACAGCAAGATATAAATTCCCAATGAGAGGCAGAAATCGGGCCTTCCAAGCGACGAACTGTTTTGACAGAGGAAGGACAAAAATATGCAAAGCTTAGCAAATGGCTAATGCAAACTCAGGGGAAGCAGCAAGGGAGAAGTGTTGGAAGCACTAAAGGTGAGCAAATTCACACCAAAGGCTCCCAGAATCCAAACAGATAATAGGAAGTCTTCCAGAGAAACTCAGAATCCAAGCTCATAGTCTGGAGACAGCTGGCTCTGATCTCCACTGCTGTACAGGGGAGTCGAACGTCAAGTCCACTGCACACACAGGGGAGAATAGAATTTGCCTGTTGAATCAAAAACCCAAATACACTTTGGAAAGCATCGCTAACAACTCACTTGTGTCCCAAGCTCTGCTACAGTCACCCCTTGCCGTTTTCGGAGCCTAGATTGCAGCCTTTCAGCAATCAAAATTCAAGAGGAGGAAAGGAGGTGCCTCCCTGGGTCTGTTTAGCTCAGAGCTGTGACCCAGGAGAAGCCCAGTCCCCCCTCCTCAGAAATGGGGAGCAGTTAACTTGGTTCAGACGAACTCAAACGAGTGGGTTTTAATTTCAGTACAGGTATGACTCGAGCAAATTCCACTTCAGCAGAGGTCTCCCTCTAGGAAGAAAATGACACTCAAACTATCACTTTAAAGCCACAAGAAACAACACGGTTCACATAATGGAATGTGCTTTGAACGACATGTGAGGATACCAGCACTTAAGTGCACTGCAATGTTTTCATAAGCTTCACTGATCTGATTCTGGAGTTTTACAATGACTTCTTTGTGGCACTTGCAAGGTTGTTCTGATGCAGGTGCCAAATGAATAGAGAAGAGGACAATTTTGAAAACTTATACTTCTTAAAGGTGTGTTTATTCCCTTTCCCCATCCTTTTTCAAAATTGTTCCAAATAGCCTAAAAGCTAGCTATTGCCATTTTGGATACTAGAGCTCACCTTTAATTTCAACCAAGAAATACCTATGAACTGAAAGTATCTGTGAAGAATGGTATCTTTATCTGGACGAAGCAAGCTACCTGTGATTTGCTATAAATAACAAAAGGCCAGAAAATTATTGTCCATGTTCAACAGAGGTTACGAGAAATCGACTGCTAAAGCAATACATTAAAGAATTTGCTATCATTAAAGATTTTAGCCTGTGCTTAATGACCTGAAACATTTCTACATGCAAAGCAGCTTTACAGGTGTTGAAAACAAAATATGTAGCTAACTTGCCCAGCAGTTCAAATTCTGGCCATCCAGGTACCTGTAGCAGAGTCAAGCTAAAGACTGATTCCTTTGTATTCAACAACCAAAAGGCAAAGATAGGATAGTAAGCAAAGAACAAGAACAATTATAACTCTTCTATAGTATAGCTTAGAAGAGCTTTGTAATACTAGGCTAGTAAAAAGTAATAGTCAATGGATCTGGATTCTTTACAGAGCCACACTAAACGTCAGAGTCAGACAGTGCTTCAGCAATGTTGGGGAGGAAAACAACAAGACATTAAGATGTAGCAAGAACACAGCCACAAGATGGCACATGCTTCCATGCCCTCTGCAAGTCTAAGTTAAAACAAAAACTCAGTTAGTGAACACAATCAAGGGAGGCAATTACCAGTACTGCAGCCGTCTGTTCTACTAGCGCTGGCCGGCCGGCTGCGCAGTTCAGGGTAAAGGGGACCGCATACTGCGGCGTGATGGTGGCTACTTGAGGATGAAGAGTTGCTACCATTAGTGGTGTACAGCTTCCCTGAAATGTAGATCAGGCAGTGAGTGAAACACACGTACTGAGGCAGGATAAGTGGGTTCAGCAATAGGGCCAGAAAAGGTTTCACCTCACTGGCATTCTGTGGTGCTCGAGCAGACTCTGGAATTGTAATGGATGCAGTGAAACCAACACCCAGACCCTCGGGCATGTTCCTCTAAGCAACTACATGTCCCTGAGGGGAACACAAGGAACAGGGGATTGGGGAACAGGATCTCTCCGGTGACACAGTTAAAAAGTCAAAATGAGATAGTGTTCAGCTGTTGACACTTTACTGGGTCCCAGAGAGCGAGTTCACCACGTGCACTGCACTAACCAGAACACAAACTGCACCCAGCAGGACGCAGCATTTACTATCGTACCTCTGAATTCCCACAGAGTGCTCGTGGAAAAAGATCAACTAAGGGATTAATAGAAGGCACGGTAGGTCTTTTCTATCATGGAAGAGCAGTTCTCTGTGATGAAACTACCAAGACACATATTAGTCAATCAAATGTCCAGTTAAAAATAGATTCTTAGTGTACAATTCTCAGGAAAAGCAGGGTTTGGATTCAGGTGGGCTCCTTCAAGTGTATTCTGCTTTCTGGACACCATTACCTGTGTAATTAGGCTAAACGAACCAGAGATCACAGAATGCCACCAAAATTATTTGGACTGAACACTCTCAAAATTACTCCTCTGCAAGTAGGTCACTAAGCACAATATACTGTCTGGAGAGTCAAACTAATAAAGTGTGTGTTAAGATCAGCAGAAACCAAAACTACGCAAATAAATAAAAGTGCACTTCATTATAAAGGCAATTACAATTTTTCAATTAATAAAACCTGTGAATCACTGGGCGCTCGTTATATATTAAAGCCTTAAGTTTTGGAAATAAAAATTGTTTTCATTTACAATGCATTACTAATGTTTTAAACAGCAGTTTTTAGAGTTACTTGTGAATTTTGCTGTCGCATATTGTTTAAATTGCAAACAACAGAAATAAGTATGTCATTGCTACACATCAGTTCACACTAACAACGTAGCTAATTGAGAAGGATTCGGAAATCATTTCATTGATTTAAAGATGAAATTTTAAAATGAGTAATCTGTGTTGCCACTTCTGTTTACAGGGATATTGCTCCTCACAGAAATGATTTCTTCTAAAATTTGCTGCCACTTTTTAAAGTGTAGGCAAAAACATACACTACTGCCTATAAGGCAGTGTACACCTGTGAAAAAATACAGCCTGTTTTTAACAGCTGAAAACTACTATTTATTACCATTATTAACTATTACCATTATAAACTATTAATTAATATTACCATTATAAACTATTTATTACCATTATTAAATCAAACTCCTAAAACCAGGGAAGCACACAACATAAATTAGTTTAGACTCCAAATATCTCAGAAAAACAAAGCAAAACAAAAAAACCACTGTCCTAGAAGTGATCTGCATTGAACCTTTCAGAGTGTTCTGAGTACTCCCTGCATCCACCCCAGCACCAGAGATGCAGTAAAGTTCTCCTGGATGGTGGTAGGAATTGCAGTTAACTCTATGGGGTTTTTGGGGGTTATTTTTACCTGTGTGAGAACTCCAGACTGGATCTGCAGTGGCTGTGCTGCAGGTGCTTGTGGTACAATTGGGACAGCATTCTCCATTCTTACTGGGAACCCAGAATGCTTTGTAGTTGCCTGAAGTCCAGCTGTGGAGGACAAGAATACATCACCGCTAAGCTGCTTTAGTATTTTTAAGTTTCTTTCCAAAATTAAATTCCTACCAGAGAAGGGCAGAAGACAGGGTCAGATGAAGAGAAAGAAAAGCTGTTCCCTTTAACAAAACATACTAATAAAACACCAGCTGAAGTCCCAGCGTGCCAAAGGGCAATGATGGACAACCAGCCCTCCAAAGCTCAGCTCTGTTAAGTCCATAGTCTTGTTTTCAGAAACACAGAAAAAACAGACATCTAATTCAATGTTGCTTGAGACCAAGTTAAAACCTTACACTATCAGCTCCCATTTCATATATAACCCTCCACATCAACACAATCCAGATACAAGCATAAATAGAGACCTTTCAGGATCAGCAGAGCTATGCTTGTGCTAACAGGACTTATTTGCAACCTGTGACAATTTGTTGCTGCAAATCTTTATCAGTGCTTCTGAACTGAGACTCAAAAGACCAGATATTCACTCCCGACATACAAAACACAGCACAACACCTTCTTATTTTCAGATAGGACTGGCTCCTCTGTTCAGTGCTTTCTGTGGAATGCTGCTGTGTTCTGTTTGGGGGGAAAAACTGGTTGAACAACCAGATGAAGGCTGCAACCTAGGCAGGCAAGAGAGTGTCACCTGTTCAAGCATGACCTGGAAGAGAACCAAACTGTCTCCACGTCTGACCCGATTCTGTGCTTACATCTGATGCAAGAGCACTGTGTGACATGCACAGAGTGGCCACCTGTACTTTCTTCATGCAGTGCAAATTATAACTTCTCATTTCTACCTAATTGAAACCACAGCATCACACAAAGGGTTTTTCCGCTTACTTTGAAAAGCAGGGGGACAAACAATGAACGTTTGCTGGAATGGGTCAGTCTGCGTGCAGATCTGGGTGGTTCCAGGTTGCAAGGAAACACTCTGTTGTGCCACTCCTGCAACGGGTGCTGCAGATGATGGATACAGAGCAGACTGATAATTTAGCAGTGAGACGTCCGAGCTTGCCAGAGAAAGAGTAGCAGCAGCAGTAGAATTGGAAGCCAATACACTGGCCTAGGAAAAAAAAAAACAACAATGAATTACATTTATCACTCATACTTTTTATCAAAAAAACCCAAACAACAGGAAACATCAGTGTTACACTATGAAGCAAGCACCAGAAAAAGGTTTCAGGTAAAAGGCATACAACAACATAGTAGAAAAACCATGAATTGCATCAATTTGGCTTATGTTGCTGAACTGACAGACAAATATGATTAGGTGAAGTAAAGAGACTGACCTGGCCTGAGTTTTGGAAAATTAAATTTCAAGACAAGACTACAAATTCTGGAGAACAAATCAAATATAGTATTTTGCAGAACAGGACTTGGCCTGAAGGCACAAAATTAGACTACTCCATTTCTCTGATTAGTATAAAAAAAGCTGCAAGATGCCATACCTGATTGTGTACTGTATTGAGCTGGTTGTTAAAGCTCATTGTCAGATTTGTGCTTGTATTAGGAGCAACGTGAGTGGTGAATGGGCTCTTAATCTGATTCACTGTATCATACATATTAACTCTTCGCTTGCAGATCTCCATATTCTGAAAGCACGATTTCACGCTGAAATAGAATGACAGAAGGAAAAGATCAGATATCAGAACAGTACACCAGAGACACTGCAGATCCTCAACTTTATGCACATGCCTTTAGGTTTAGTTGCCTTTTTTTAAAAAAAAAACCAAACAACAAAGAATACCCCAAAACATGAAAAGGAAGTTTATAAACATTCCATTCCTTGTGCATGCCACTGCTATTTTCAGATCAGCCAGAAACTGCAGAAAACAGCATTGACAGAAAGTAGGAAAGTGCTATTCTGTGTTTCAAACAAGTCCCCCTGAAACAAAACTAGAAATCTAAGGAAGCCTACTGATTACTGTGTGGGAAATCCAGTAGATGTGTCATTGTAACAAATGGATGGTTCAAAGTCTTCAGTGGAGTAACTCTCTTATCTGCATCAATTGTCAACATTTTCTTCAACAAGTCAATATATTCCCTTCGGTCAGCCTTCTCTGCCAACATGTCAGTCCCTTCTAAGTCGGTAGACATATTCACCTTGAAAATAAAATGAGATTAGTTCACACAAACATCAAATTAATTGCTACCTAGCAATTCAATAATTTCACATCATGCAGAAATATTTATTAAGCATTTCTGTCTCCTAGGGAGCTCAATTTTAAGTACTACACCACTAACACACCACCTTTCCCTTGCTCATTCTATAACAGGAAGTTAAATTTCCACATGGGATTCTCATCTCAACCTGTCTGTTCAACAGGTATCAAACAGGTTTCGTTCTCCACTGCTTGGCAATATCCCCTCATTTTTGTGTGGGGGTCAACAAATCAGAATGGCAAAGTTCTACATTCTCTGCACAGATGTAAAGTGATGATAACAGCTACAAAAGCAATAGAAAATTGAGACCAACATATTTAAAATTTAAGATTCAAGGCCTTATGATAGTAAAAACACTCAAGATACTCCTTCATTTTACCTCTGAAAACATGCCTAAGAAACACCAAGAAATTTCTAACAGCTTCATAATTAACACATTGACAATCAGTGATTTCTGATGCAAATTGGCACCACGGCAAACCTACCCCAGTGCTCTCAACAGTATGTGGAAGAGGACTGCTCCAGCACAGGAGCCTCCTTTTTAGAGATCCCAATAATGTATGTAATTAATGTGATAGTTATCTGTGTGTTATAAGATCTCCACGCACCTGCGCCATATCATCCAAACAGTTGAAAATATACTTCCGAGCTTCTTTTGATTTTATTCCTGTTTCCAACTCATGTTCTTCTGGGGTCTGTAAAAGAATTTGTTAATATAAACTAAGACATTGCATATCGATAAAGAAAATCCAGGAAAAAAAAAGAGCCAAGAGAGGTGATCTTTTGCCTGCTTTAAGACAAATCACACGCCAGTAGGCCAAACCAAGAGTCATGGGTTCTCATTTCCTCAACTGGAAGAATCATTCATGGCAAAGCTAAATTAACAACAGGATGAATTCATTTCAAGCTTCGTTAGGTAGTGCATTAGCTGAAGGTTTCTGATTTAGTAAGAGAAGAGGCTATAAACATTTTAAATCCCTCTTTTACGAAGGAGAAGAAAGGCAAAATCCCATGCTTTAAAGCTGTTCAGCTTTGAAGGCAAATCAAGTGTACATCTGATTCTTTCCTGTCCTCTTCCAATACATAAATAGATTGCTGGTAAACTAACAAAGATCATTAAATACTCCCTCTTTTACTCCCGGTATTGTCAGGAGATGACAACAAGATGACATACTTCACCAAGGCTGAGCAGGCCATAATAAGTAATCATTATCTCAATTACTTTAACACCCACTCTTTGCTGGTACTATCATGCACAGCTGCTGCTGCTAGATGAGTACCAGTTTCTGAACTGAAATACACAAATCAGCTGTATTTGAGTGGCATCTCAAATCGAATCTTCACTCACAGCACACTAAAACTAGGTGTGAATTTATACCAAGTCCTCAATGAACAAAACAGAATTGGGAATTAAAAAGACAGACAAACCTTTAGTCTCCACAGTGGGTATCCCAAATTCGGATCTCTGTTAAAAAACCTGCTTGTTTTCGTTCCTGCACTGAGAAGATACTCTGCTGGAAGGCCTTGAGTTTGTGAAATATAACGAATCTAGGAAAGAGAATTAAAAGAATGAGGACTCCCAATATAAAAACCTCATAGTTAATGGAGTAATTATCAGCCAGGTTTGTTCACAGCGAATAGGAAATAACCTGTAAATAAAGAATGTCCAGTTTACTGAAACTGCCAAATTAAAGTGACTATCTGAAGTATTTATAAGGACACTTTTTCAGTCGTATTATCTGCAGAAGTTTGGGGTTTAAAATACATCTTTCTTATTCTATGGAAATATTTTTTTGCCCAAGTATATGTGAGAAGACTGTAAGCTTTCGAGACACGGGTAAAGTAACACCAGTAGTTTTTAATATCACAAAATACCACAAAGTTATCATGTATGTATACATAATTGAAGGTGTACGTACCCAAGCACCACTGCTGTGACTGGCTACATAAACTCTAGGGACACAGTCTGAGAATAATGTCATGGCAAAACTCTCACTGACCAAGAAAGCAAGACCAAACCTCTAGTACAATCAGATTCTTACATCCTCAAAACCATTTAATATACTTTGCATGTAACAAAAACATAGCTCAGAATTTTGGAAAATGCACCTGAATACTTGTGACGGTATCAGCAGGACACTGGTAAAGAGCTAACCCATAAAAAGGTTATGCTCAAAAGGGAAAAAATAGCAAGTTATGAGAAAACACAGTAATAAGTTTTTTTAAATATTCCAAATGTTGCCCAATTACTGATATTATTTGCTCTCAAGATGCACAGTGAGAAACGTGACGTTGCCTTTGCCATTACTCTCCCCCCAAAGGAATCTATTTAAAAGTTTAAGGAAACCCCCCCAATAAGTCTGATTTATAAAATGAGGGCTGGAAACACAGCGTTAAGGTAACTAAGATTTGTTCAGATGATCAATTATAGGTCCTTCAGCATGTCTCATTTCTTATTTGCAAAACTTCTGCTATTCCACTGTGCCAAAACAGCTGAACACTGCAGGGCACAACTCACTGCTACAGCTTGTGATCCATATGAATTTACTGGCTCACTTTTCACTTATGCAAGTGTGGACCTGAAGTGTCTGCAGGTGAGTACTTTTTGTATCTACACAACAGTTCAGCTAACAGTTCTGCTATTTTTATGAGATACAACTCTTGCTTTACAGTCAAAGGGTGTTTAAAAGATAACTGTAAATCCCATCTCAACCCATGAACTCTCACAAGCTCTGCCCAAGCTTTTAGGTGCTGTGGCAGAATCTCAGAAAAACATGAAAGCAAGTCATCCCTAGTTTTCAAAAGCAATTCAGGTATCAAAACCAACCACACAAAGTTGCACCTCATGCTGCCTCACAAAGGACTGCAAAAGCCTGTCTATTAAGCAATGGAAAAAGCACCTCCTCCCCACCCGCCTACGTGACTAGATAAGGTTCTCAGAATTACACAAAACTCAAGTGTGCAAGGAAACCACCATGCTGCACCTCAGTTATTTTCTAACTCATTCTGCTCAGTAAGGTACCACTGTGCTTCCTCTGGAAATTTATAGTGCTGGGAAAATACAACACAAGTTTAAGTTTTCAAACTTAGTAAGTTTTCATGTCTTTTATTACATAAGGAAAACGATATCAAGCACTGTGACAAGATACCACCACCAAAACCACAGTGGAAAAGTCACCCTCAAAAAACCTCTCCTATAGATGTTTGGTTCTTTTATAGGCAGCTGACTAGCCAAGGTATTAATGCTAAGTATCCATGGAAAGAACTAATTAGTTCAAGATGTCTTTTCAGACTCTTGCTCTTGTATTTCAGACACAGCTCAGGCCTTACACTTTGCATTAAAAATGAGGGCTGCTGTAGGTATTAACAGGACAGGAATGATAGGCTTGCTCTGTCTCCATATGGAAAAACTGCCCTCATGGTGAAATTACAGAGGGCGTTTCAAGGCAGGACACACGCCTTGCTTCTGTTTTGACAGGAAGGTATTTCAACAACTTTGGGGTTTGGAAGCCAGGGGGTTAACCATAAATTGACTCTGTATATTGGATAATTACATCCAACTCAAGTTAAAACACACAGAACTCTGTGCTCTCATGCACAACAACAGAGACAGACAGGCAATGGGAATATCACAGAGGGAAAATGAACTTAAGATGATGGACAACAGCAATTTGTACTAGATGAAATTTGATGTAGGATACACTGGGTTCAGAGGGTCTGGACACAGAGCATTGTGGTTTCATTTAACATCCCCACATCCGCCACACACTCTCACCTGATCATACTCAGATGCTCCTGGGTACAGAGGCCAGCCTAGAAACAGCTCAGCTATCACACAGCCCAGCGACCACATGTCAATAGCTTCGCAGAACGGTAAACCCAGTATGATTTCAGGAGCTCTGTTGGAAAAAAGAAAAGAAAAAGAAAAGAAAGTGAAACCTTCAACTCAGAAAGCATGCAGTTCTGTCCTATAAATCACTCTGGATAATGCCTCTCCTCTCCTCCAAGCACAAATAAATCTGTGTAAAACTAAGCCATCCACTTTAAAGCAGATGTTTCCTCAAGTGGCCGAACAGATCCCAACCTTTTCATCACTCAGTGGCACAGCTGGATTTATTTTATTGCTGTGGTGCCCTCCAACCTGAGGTGGCCTTTATGCAATTGTGATATGAAGTTCCTCCTTCAAAAAACAGTTTAATTACACCTGACAGCACGTATGGTGTAAGGTGTCCCTGAGACAGTGCACAACCTACCCTAACAGAACTGGGAAGAAGAGCTCTGGCAAACGGCCCTTGGACCTTTCTCAGAAGGTCTCAGGCAACCAGCTGCAGGAGGCTGCCTGTTCTCATGTGCAAAGGAACATCTGCAGGGCCAGAAATAGGGGCTCTTCAGAGATGCTCAGTTTCTATCAGCAGGTTTCCATACATAGCTTGTTTGGAGAGTTTAAAATGGACGGAGAGGCTGTGACTGCTTTGCAAGGTTGTGTTACAGGTTTCTGTGCACTGAACCACGCCTAATGCAAAATTTACCTGTCTGCCCTAGCCTTTACAAGAAGGTGATGGAAAAATCTCAAACTCCAAGGGGGGTTTGCTTCTGCAACAGGTTGGAATTTCAGGGAGATTTCTGTCTGGAACTGACTCATAACACACCAGGATGTTTCAGTACAACTATTCCCCTACACACAGTTGTGAAACAAACCGGTGCTGTTCTGTCAGGCTGAGTTCTGGTCATACATTTGCATACAGCATAAAAACCACGTGAGCTAGTGTGGGAATTCACTCTGGAAAGTACAGGAAACACAAAAACCTTCTTCATGCATAGCTAACACAAGCGTAAAGGAAGACAGAAAAGTCCTGAACTCCAGACTATCTATTTTCTGGTCATGACTCGGGCAGCATGCCCCAGGGCTTGCTTGACATTTCTTGTGTTACAGTGTGGATATTTCTGTCATTATAAAAGGCTCTGAAACCAGTTCTGATCTTTCTACAAAATTCTAAAGAACATGGCTTGCACAACGTGCAGGTGCCAACAGATCTGACACTCTCCTTCGTCGACTGTTCAGCCTGAATGTACCTCCCAACTGTTTGTACATGGCAAGAAGTGACACTCCAATTAATCACCCTTTGTGTCGTGGTAACGCAGATACAACTTCTGTTTTAGGTGACTACACAATTACCATCAGCCAGTCTCCAAAACAAATGCACTCATCCCAGCTGCCCAGGCACAGTGCCCCTGAGAAAGCACAAGATTTATCAAAGAAGAGACAGCTGAAACAGCCGTCTGCTGCACTGAGGTCATACCTATCCCCCATCAGTCAGCTTTAAATCAAGCAGCTTCTTCTATTATGTGTGAGCCCCCCCACCCCAAAACAGAGCCAGGAAATACCTTTAATAATCAGAATAATGGATTATTTAGACTAATATTCTAACACTTGCTCTTGTTGACATCGATCTGTTTCTACCTTGTTTGTCTATCCCTGGCAGCAGTTGACTTTGGAATGGTTTCACATAGGTGAAAATATAAAATGATTATGCAAATACCATAAGTATCTGACATTTGAATGCTGAGCGTCCCGCTGAACATTTATATTTTAGAGAAAAATGCTAGAATAGATTCAATTTTCTACAGGCTAACAGATGCAAACAGGAGGAACCCATTTCTCTACTGCTTTGGTCTTCATAAGCAGAGCGAGTACGACGCAGCCATCCACGTAGGATTTCCAGAACCCTGGGTGCCAGCCACTAGTCATCATCCACAAACTGTATTGATCCTCTTGATTATCCTACTTAAAGCCCTACTACAGGATCCAAACCTGTTATATAAGGAAAGCTGCATGCTTAAGCTTCCTTGGTCTGGACTGGCAAACAAACCAAACTATAAGTGGCTGTGGAATAAGCAGAGCAAACGTGTCCTGAACAAGAGCATTAAAAAACCCCACCAATTCCAATGGGAAGAGAGATCAGTGGCAACAAAGGCCAGATGGAATCATCAGTCTTTAACTACACACTGGAATCAGATGTTCTGAAACCTCAATACCAGCAAGTTGAACTCAATACACTTTCTTCCCTGAAACTAAATAAACAAATGTCTTGCAATCCACCTGATTTCATTCTGATTGCAGGACAGAGCTGGTAAATCAGCACCTCCCTCATCTCCTTTCACACCACGATAATTAGCGGCCCTGTGAGATGTGAGCTGAAACAGGACAACGTGCAGAGGTCACTTCCATAGCGGGTCTGTCAGAGATTAAAGTGATTTTATGATCTTAAGCTCTTTGAAATAGAAATCAACAACATTCTTTCTTTGCATACACGCTTGCCAAACTCCAACTTCCAAAGCTGGCAGATACGCTCAGGCACTCTCGGAAGAGAGAGGATTCACAGCAGCAGTGGAAAAACCCCGAGACTTGCTTTTAGCATTTCAAACCAGACCATGACCATGCTTACACACAGGTCTGGAGCCCTCCCCCTTGTGAAGAACGGTGGTAATGTGAGGCTTGTACAACTGCAACCAGCAATGCAGGGAGTAACACCACCACCACTCGGGACTGGATGAGCAGGCAGAGTTCAGTTTGGCAGCAGGCACTGCTGCTTCCCAGGCCACCAGGACTGGGACAAAAGTATGTCATGTAGCCCAAAGCAGAGGTAAGAAGCAGACACTACTGCACTCTGCGAGCTCCATCAACATTCGGTGTCACCTTCTCATGGCCCAAATTGCTCAGTCCTTCAGCTCAGTACCTTCAGTTTGCTAGGGGCCTCTACACAGACCTCAGGAAGCACCAGGAAGAAGGGATCAGAGCAAGGCTCACACGATGGCTGTACTTGCATATAACACAGGACACCAGCAAACCTCACACTCTGAACTGCCAGGAGATCTGTTTTCTCAGAGATTTTTCATTTCCACAAGCTGTCTGCTCCCTTCTGTGGTTTATCCTCCCCAGGGAGGCCAAGAGCACCCATACCCTTCCACACCTGAACCAACTAGCTTATACTCTAGTTTTCAGGTCAGGAATTGTTGCTGACAGATCTCAGGACTGCCATAGGAACCAGTCACTACACAGAAGCATAACTGCCAGAGTTAGTCTTCTCCTAGTCCATGCCTGGCTTCAGAGCCAAAGAATTCTTCATGGGCACTTTTACTCACACTTTGAATCAGGCACATCATGGCACCCAAACTGCCCTTCTGGGCTGGGGTCACACGTCAACACCTGTGGAGAGGGAACCTGCCTCAGCTGCAACACGCTCACCCTGACAAACCCAGCCTGAGATCCCCACCAAAGTATGGCTCCAGCAGCATCACCGAGACTGTGCCAGTTGTCCAACTGTCAGAAGGACAACCAGGCCCTGAAGTGAGCAGGGCTATTGGACAAGATGACCTCCAGCAGCACTGAGCATAATTTATCAAGGAAGCTTTTTCCCTTCATGGTATGTGTACCAGAAAATTCACCTTCCAGAACCCAGTGTTGGCTGGTTTGGATGTTCCTACAGGAGACAGAGGTCACGTAAGTGCCAGTAACAGGTATTTAAAACAAAAAACTGAACACAGAACAAGATGCTTATTTGAAATGAAGAATTGGTCTACGCTGTTTTATTAAACACAGCATTGAAAAAATTTCCAACTCAGAACTCCTCTGAACTCTAATTTAACGTGAATATGGCCAAAGGAATCCAGTTCTCCCACAATAAGCTGGTTTCTACACCATCTCCACAAGTTCCTAGATCATGAATTTTAGTGAACACCACCATTAAACTAATTACATATCACTAAATATTAGATTTCCACATCACAGCATTCTTAGCTTCAGTCCAGCAGACAGCCTTAAACACCACCTAATCTCTGGTTATTCGCCCTCCTGGCAGTGTCAGTCACCCCGCGCCGGGGAGGAGGAAGTGGCCTGGAGCTCAGTGCTGCACACAAAGACGAAGCAGGCAGCTTCCTTTAAGATACTTATCACCCCTTGCTGCTTTTGTCTCAGCTTAGTAAGGTTTCTGCAACATCAGAAACCTGAAAGCACTTATATGCCTCCCCAAACTGTGCTGCAAGTCAGACAGAGCAGGTTCTCGATCAACAACAAAATTAATGATGCATTTTAGACCTCAAGCACTGCAACAGAACTATGGTGCACAGAAGACAACTGCATTGTAAACAACAGCAATCAATAGTTCAGAATTGGGAAGATTCACAAGCTGAGTGAAGATTGTGAGGAATTGATTAAGAAAAGTCTATGTCACGTGAAAGAAATGACACAGAAACTTGGTGTTAGAGGGAGGAAAAGAAACCAAAACAAAGGGGGCAAGGATACAGGGAGTAGGAGGAATGAACAGATCAAGCCTACAAGCAGCCAGGGCTTTAAAGTGAAGCTAGGAGGACAAGAAAGACATCAAACAGGGCAGAGACAGAGGGTGGGGTGGAGTGTCTCAAGTCCTCTGTCTCGTCCCAGCTGGAAGGACTAGATACTAGTTATGTTTTGCATCAAGCGAGCTCATGGCCCACTGAAAGCAACCCTGACACACAGCACAGACTTTTTCGTGTCCCTTTGATGCCAGAAGTTCTTTCTGCATCCATTTATTGACGCCTGCTGCTACTTATATTGAAATACACACTATTAGCACAACCAATCTGGAGAAATAATTGAAAGAAAAAGACCAGTGGACAGGCTGATCACTTCCTCCCCCCTCAACAGAGATTAGACCTAATGGCAGAAGACATAAGTACTTGAAGAAGCAAACCCCAGCACCCTTCAGAATCAGCTTTTCTTTGCTCACACAGTAAAGGAAAGTGAGCACTGTGTCAGTCCTTACCTGTAATAGCGTGACTGCAGGTAAGTGGAGCAGACTGCTTTGGACACGTGGCTGGCTGAACCGAAGTCAATCACCTTCACTCTGTAGGGCTGGCGAGCAGGATCCACCAACATGATGTTTTCTGGTTTCAAATCCGCATGGATCAGACCCAGGCTCTTTAACTTCATCAAGGCAGTAGCCACTTGCTGCAGGATCGGCCGGATGTATTTCAGGGGCAAGGGGCTGAACTTATTTTGCTTTAAGAAATCGTACAAGTTCTGTTCCAGCATCTCAAATACAAGACATGTATGATTCTTGTGTTGAAAGCACTCGTAGGAGCGAACAAAGTTGTATTCGTCAGCATTCTCACTGCTCAAGCGAGAGAGGATGCTCACCTCTATCTGGCCCTGCCTGGCATAGGAAGGATGGTTCTTCAGGATTTTGATGGCTACAATCTCCTTCGTGCTACGCTTCCAGCATTTCGCCACCTGCCCAAACGTCCCTCGGCCCAGGAATTCCAAGACCTCGTAGCTGTTTGTCATAGAGCACAGGATCTCATGCTGGACCAGCTGATAATCACCTTCACCACTGGAACTGCTGCTTTTGGTGGTGACCGTGCTGGTTGTGGCCGCAGCACCCACCGCAGGTCTGTTTTGCAGCATTAGAGGTGGATGTTCCTCAATTATCTGCACGCTACCGTTGCTGTCGACCTCTTCACTTTTCCTTTTTAATCCACATTTTTGGTAGGGTTCCAGTAAAGAAACGTTGCTCCTGTGTGAGAGGGTTTGGCTGCTCTGGAAGGACGCTGTCGTGCTGCTGCCCGTGCTGTCGGCTGCTGTCACCACAATGTGCTCAACTGAAGAAGCAGGGAGAAGGAGGTTCTGATCGTAAGCAGGGATGCTGAAATTGGCTACCTGATGAGAGGAGCTCGCTTGCCCTTGAGCTGCTGGGAGGTTTTTGCTGTGGGTATAATACTTGTCACTACTGCTCTGTCCTGAAACATCCCAGACAGAGGGCTCCACTTTCAGTTTCTTGGCACTGCAGAAGGCACTCGAGGATACTGACGGAGGGGAGAACACCTGCAGCTGTGAGGCCATACCTGGAAAAGGAGAGGAGAACTCATGAGGATGGCTCAGTGGCAGGAGATCGAGATGGAACAAGACCCTCTGCCTGCACAACAAACAGGACAACGAGTGCTTCCCTAAGCACGGGACGTGCCCACCACCTTGGAAGGCAACTGGGAGCTGTGGACACTATGGGCTCCTCCCCGGAATTACCGTGTTCTCCCTCGTTGCCTGTGGACACACAGAATCACAGAATTCTAGGGTTGGAAGGGACCTCGAAGGATCATCTAGTCCAACCCCCCTGCCAGAGCAGGGTCACCTAGAGTCCATCACACAGGAACGCATCCAGGCGGGGTTTGAATGTCTCCAGGGAAGGAGACTCCACAGCCTCTCTGGGCAGCCTGGTCCAGTGCTCTGTCACGCAGCAGAGCTCCTTATCCCACTTTCTAAAGGATCGGGAAATCCCTACGCGAGGTGGGAAAACAGCTCCGGAGAAGGGAAGGCAGCAGGGAAGCAGGAAGACGCTGAGAACATTCAGGGAATCCCCCCCCCG
>VZRW01009520.1:1369198-1398011 GCA_013398125.1 Aegotheles bennettii | reverse complement strand
TGCGAAGTGGGTGAGCGGGGGCTGCCTGGGGGGCACACGCTGGGGAGGGGGTGGCAGCCAGGGCACGCAGCTGCTGGCAGCACGTTCAGGCCTGTGGCTTGTGCTGGGCTCACTGCGCTGCCCGTGGGCTGTGGGCACGGCAGGAGGAGGGAGCTCAGCAGGGCATCGCCAGGCTCCATAGGGTCCCACCTCAGTGCCCCTTTTGTCTTCACTTTACGGGGCTTCCACCACACCTGGCCATGTCCACAGTCCCTGACCATGTCCACAGTCCCTGACCATGTCCACGGTCCCTGACCGTGTTGTCCCCACATCCACAGATCCCAGGGCAGGTGCTCCTGAGCTGGAGTTTTTGTTGACTTCTCCTCCCAAGCTCCAGCCGTACCTTTTGTTTGTGATGGATGTTTATGGACAGTGATTAAATTGCAGCGTGCCAACAGAATCTGACACAGGGACCTCTGCTTCTTTGCAGATGGTGCGTTGGTGAATGAGCTGTACAGTTTGCTTCGTGACCAGGACCCTATTGTAGTTGTGAATTGTCTGAGGGCCTTAGAAGAGATCTTGAAGAAGGAGGGAGGGGTTGTCATCAACAAACCCATTGCCCATCATCTCCTCAACAGGTTGGTTTTCTCTGATGGTGCTGGAAGCTTCATTCTTGTTCCTGCATTTTGTATGTTTGCAGAGCAGGTGTTCTGGGCTCCTGGCAGAACTTGAAGGGACAAGTCAGGCACCCAAAGATGGAGGTGCCCATCCTAAGGGAAACCAAATTAGTTCTGTGCTAAGACACACAGAGAAATCTGAGGTGCCCTGCTTTTCCAGGGTCTCTGCTTCAGCTGCTGGTTTGTTTTCACTTAATGTGATTAGTTAGGTTTTCTGGTGATGGTATACACAATATATATGTGGGACAGGTATGTTCTAGTATGTCTCTTCCAATGAAAAGAAATATAACTTAGCCATTGCCTGAAGAAATTAACTTTTCTGTAGATAATTCTACATCTTCTGGCATCAGAGGGCTATTGCTCTGCCCCAGGCTCTCGCTGATGTTTCTGTCTGGCTTAGAGCAGCAGCAAAAATGCATGTGTCTGATACTGAGTTAAGCCTATGTGCATAAACTGGTGGATTATCTTGAGATACAATTGTGGTGTCTACTTCTGAAGCATAGCATTTGGTTTGGAACAGACACTCTGTGGAGCTCAGAGGCTAAGGCCTCTACTCCACACAGCATGGAGCTTTGTGTGCTTTTTGACTGCTGCAAACCGTCTGTGCTCTCCTGGCAGGATGGCTGATCTGGATCAGTGGGGGCAGAGCGAGGTGCTGACCTTCCTCCTGCGCTACAGACCCCGCAGCGAAGAGGAGCTCTTTGACATACTCAATCTCCTGGATGGCTGTCTCAAAAGCAGCAGCCCCAGCGTTGTGATGGCAGCCACCAAGCTCTTCCTGGTGCTGGCCAGGGATTACCCACATGTGCAGGCAGATGTTTTGGTGAGAGTGAAGGGACCGCTGCTGTCTGCCTGCACTTCAGAGAGCAGGGAGCTCTGCTTCACCGCGCTGTGCCACGTGCGTCAGATCCTCGGTAGCCTTCCTGGCCATTTTAGCAGCCACTACAAAAAGTTCTTCTGTTCATATTCAGAGCCCTACTACATCAAATGCCAGAAGATGGAGGTGTTGTGTGAGCTGGTGAATGATGAGAATGTACAGCAAGTGCTGGAGGAGCTGAAGAGCTATTGCACTGATGTGTCGGTAGAGCTTGCCCAAGGGGCAATCTTTGCCATAGGTAAGAGCTGTGTCTTGCCTCAGGAGCAGCTGTAGCCCCAGACCTCTTGCTTGTTCTTTGAGTTGTGATGGGGACAGTGTTAAGGTGATTTGGGGCACTTCAGTTTTGTTTTTGTAAGCTCTAAAATAGGCAAGTTTCTATAGTCTTCGTAAGGAGAAAGCCAGGCATGGTAAAAGGCCTTTCTTATGTGTTACGTTTAAGAAAAGTTGAGACCTCTTCTGAGGCATGGCTTCAGAGAAAGGAACATAGGAACATACCCCTTGTGTGGGGAACAAGCTTGTCTGACTACACTTTCAGAAATCTTAGTCAAAAAGGAAAAGAGGAAGACTGTTTCTTTAAAGTGAGTTTGTGATGGATAGTTGGGCTCACGGTTCCTATTTCACTCTGATAAAAGGTTGACTTTTATATCCTTTGGTGTCTGCAGGCAATATTGCTAGGACATACACTGACCAGTGTGTGGGGATTCTGACAGAGCTCCTGGGGCTTCAGCAGGAACACATCACTTCAGGTAATCATCTGCAGGTTGTCTGCCTGGTTTATGTTTTCAGGAAGGAGTGGGGATATATAGCATGACTGGACATTGTAGTTTTTCCTTCCTTAGGATCTTTGTGGTGAAGGGGGAGATGTCATAGCTGCCTTCATGGTCTGATGTGGAAACTTCTTTCTGACTGCTGCCTGCTGATTTAGGGAGTGAGGGACTCAACAGAGATATTTTAGTGACTCTTTGAGGGCCAAGAGGATCAATAGATCTTTTGAATCTTTGTGATTTCTGTTCCTCATATAGTAGTCTGATTCAGTTGAAGCTGAGCTCCACTTTTTTCTTCTGCTGCCCTCAGGTCTAACTTCATACCATTCATTGCTGTTTCTGCCCTCTCGTTTAAATGATCCTTCTTTTAGCTTTGAAAACCACATGCTTGCACTCAGCTGTTGAATTAGGTATTAGAAGCTGCTGGTGTTTCTGTAAGTGGGCAGCGGAGCCTTTAAGATTTTGACCAGAGTTCATGAGGCTTGTTTTGAATTGACGTTAGTTTTAATTTGTCATTCTGGCCTTGTGTGTCTGAAGCATCATGAGTCAGTGTCTTTTTAAAGGCTGGGGAATGTCCAAAAGAGAGATTACTTTCCAGCAGCCAGAGGAATAATCTGAAGTCTCAGTGCTTTATTTTAGACTTGGTGAAGCTTTGCCCTGACAAACTCAGTGTCACGGGACTCTGAAGAAGGGTGTCTCAAATCATAGTCACAAGCAAGGCACTGACCTCCCTAGCTAAGATTTACAAAGTGGGGTTTTTTGGATTATTGTGGGTTTTCTCTTTCCCCTGGAGGTTTTATAACTCCTGGGGAATGCTGAGCATTTTGTTTCATTGCAGCGGTAGTCCAGGCTTTTCGGGACCTGGCTTGGCTGTGTCCCCAGTGCACGGACGCGGTGTGTCGGGCACTGCCTGGCTGTGAGGACGCCATCCAGGACAGTGAGGTAAGGTGGCAGCTGTAGAGGATAGGTGGACAACAACAGTTTGGCTTTCCTTTGGCTCACGACTGGTGGGCAAAGATCTGAAATCTTCAGAAGACTTGTTCTCTCGTATCTGTTTATTTTATATCAGCACTCTCTTTCTGGTAAGCAGCCCCTATTTGCTGTTTTTTCTGTGGTTCCTTCAGGGCAAGCAAGCACTGATCTGGCTCCTGGGCACACACGGTGAGAAGGTACCAAATGCCCCCTATGTTTTAGAGGACTTTGTGGAGAATGTGAAAATGGAGATGTTCCCAGCAGTGAAGATGGAACTTCTGACAGCATTGGTGCGGCTTTTCCTGGCTCGTCCTGCTGAGTGTCAGGACATGCTAGGGAGACTGCTCTATTACTGCATAGGTGGGTTCCCTGCATCCTCCTTCACTGAAGCTGTAGTACAGGCATTTTGGGACCTGGTTTGTCTGTGTCCCCAGTGCATGGATGCCATGTGTCAGCATCCTCACTATGAGGAGACCATCCAGGATGGTGAGGTGGCTTTATGTGTTAGGCTGCTATTTGGCCCCTAGCTATCTGGTTGATGAGTGTAACAGGCTCACACTGTATCCCTGGGGATCTCTTTTTAGTAATTAAGGGTTAGTACTTTGGGGAAATCTGGATGATAGAATTCTCCATAAATTATGTCCCTCTCATTCCCAGAGGAGGAGATGGATATGGCAGTACGAGACCGTGGATTGTTCTACTATCGCCTTTTGCAGTCCGGTGTGGAAGAAGTAAAACGGGTCCTTTGTAGCCCCAAGTCTGACCCCTCTCTGGGGCTCCTGGAAGACCAAACTGAGCGACCTGTGAATACATGGGCTTCAGAGTTTAATACTCTTGCTCCAGTTTACGGCAGAGAACGCTGGGCACTTGTCACTGCTCACCAGACAGCAGAACCCTCTTACGCTTGTTCTTCTCATACTGACTCCAGGAGCAAGGACACAGGTATCATGCCTCACCTTCATCTGGGTTCCGTTTTCTCCTTGTCAGTAGATGTTTTCATATGGGTTTCTTTGGAAGAAGATCACAGTGCTTTGAGAATACTGTCTGAGTGTTCTGACCAGCTTGTGGAGTGCACGGGTGATCACTGCTGAGGGCACTTTGATTCCAGCCCTCATCACCTGATGGCTCCATAGGATGTTCTTTGTGAAATTGGGAGCTGCACCTTGCATGCTTCATCTCACATACTTTTGGTTTAATTTCAGAGTCATTGATTTCTAAAGAAGTCCTCGAGGTTCATCCTGATACAAGCAGCCTGACGTTAATTCCTGATGTTTACCTGACTGCAGAACAGTTTCAGAAGACCTGGCTGAGCTTGGACACGAGCTGCCACCTCTCTCTGCCCTGGTGTGGGACTGTTCATCCAGATGCCATACAGACAGCTCTTCAAGTTGTCCACATCCAGACTATTGCTATGAGCAAAGCTGGTGTCCAGCCGTGGAAAGCTTATCTCAGTGCTCAGGATGACACAGGCTGCCTCTTCCTGACAGAGCTCTTGCTTGAGGCAGCAGATTCAGAGATGCAAGTTTCAGTGAAGCAGAGCGAGGCAAAGCCAGAGGCACTGCAAACCTTTGTTTCAGTGTTAAGGACGGTCATGGGGACAGTTGCTGGACTGGGGTCCTGATTGTTCCCTGCTCCCAGTAGCATGCTTTCTCAGGGCACAGGAAAAGTTGAATTCTCTGGCTTCATTTGCCATACCTGCTGCTGATTTTGTGCTTTTAAACTGCAGGAGTGTTAGCAGCCCTTTCCTGGGCCTGGCAGGCTTGTGTGGTGTTTGGGAAGCTGCAGCTGGCAAGTATGGGGCTGCTGAAGCTGGTGAACGGGCCAGGGTGGACGGTCTGTCCTCCCTCTGGGCTGGGGAAAGGACAAGGTAATGTGTTCATGAGCCCGCTGCTTCTGGCGTGAGTCACAGAAGTGGTGGCATCTTTGGTGATTGTCACAAGACACCACCGTGACTGATGGAACCAGAAATGAGCAAAACTCGGGATGTATTTTGGAGAGTTTTTTCATGAGAATTGTAAATAAGTCAAAAAACAGTCCAGAGACTCCAGGACTCTGCTACTTATCTCACATTAAGAGGAACCGTGCAGTGAAGAGAGAGGTATTTAGTTCTTGGCTCCCTTGACATGTGATTTAGTTTTCTGTCTGCTAGATGGGTTTCAATAGCAGCTTCATTTACGGGTGAGCGGAGCTTGGCTGTGTCAGAGATGGGTGGACAGGGTACATCACTGGAAACATTATGTTTGTTTTTCAGCAGAGGTGTATTTTCTAGTTCTGCATCGCTTTGGCCACGTCAGTGAGCTGTTCATCCTTGGTACTCACACCAACAATGGAAGAATTGCTGTTTAGATAATTAAACTGTATGGAATATTAATTTTTTTCTGATACTGGGTTTTGCCATTTTTTACTTTGCAACTAGAATGAGTAAAGGTGTGTTTTCTCTGTAGCACTTACTCTGTGCAGTCCTCTCACCCTGACCTTACAGTACAGATGGTAGGGTGCTATGTGACTAAATTTTGAGTTTTTAAAGTTATTCTCTGGCTAGCCCTGGGACTTGTTTTTTGAAGAGCATGTTGGCAGCTCTCCAACTGCTCTATTGAAAGTTATGGAGAGTCGGACTTTGTACAGTGTCACAAAGTGTCCTTGTTGCAGCCATGTTTCACACAGTGGCAGAAACCTGAAGAAGGCTCCTTGGCTTGAGGCTGAGGTCCATCAGTTCTGTGACAGGGCTTTATGGCACTCTTGGGAGTGGCTTTAACCCAATTCCGTAAGATCTCTTGTAATTTTTAATTTAATGACTTTATTGTACCTTTAAATTGCAATATGCCTTCCATGCACTTCGTTAAAACACTGCTGTCACTGTTAAACAATAGGCTTTAAATTTTTATTCTTAATTTTCCTAATAAAAATTTGTATCTGAAGTCTGTGGGGTGGCGTCATCCGATCACTAGAGAACTGCAGTCCAGCTCCTGCCTCTGGGTCAGACGGGGCTTTTCTCTCTCAAATTCTTGAAGCAAGGCTTTAAGGAGCAATTGTGCAACAATTTGTTTCCATCTCACAGGCCAAATTACTGTAACAGGTGAGCTACCTATGGGTGGATTCAAAGGTGGATAAGTCAGCTGTAGCAAGGCTCCTATTAACACTTCCCAGTGACTTTATGCCTATGTTGTATCCCTGTCCTTGCAGAGAGCTGCATTGGAGCATTGGCATGATGCAGTTTTCAGAACAGAAGTAGTTGCTAGCTCATTAGCAAGCTGTCATTTACTCTGCTGTGGCTAGACCAAGTCTAGTCTTTGGGAAGAGACTTTGAGCTTCTAGCCTTTTATCCAAACAACTTTCTGGAATGAACATGACAATAGGCTTTGATGACTTGTAAATACTTATTTCAGTTGATCCTAACAGAAATGATTTATTGTGAAACTAAGCCACACCCATAGTTTACATGGGCACAGGTAAGAGAGCAAACATGGGCACGTCGTGCTATCTCGGGGAGGAGCCTGGGGTCATGCTCTTCCCAGAATGAACTGCTGTTCTGGGAAAAAGAAGTCAAAATCCAGAGGCAAAGCTCACCTGCAAAGAGCAGCAGCTGAAGTCGTGTCCCTGCCTGCTCTGCAAAGGGGACACATGCTGCAATGGCAACCTTCGAGGAGCAGACCAAGTGTGTTGTGGAAGCCTTGTTCTTTGACATCCTAAATGAAGACGAGACTGAGTACCGGAGCCTGGAGACAGACTGGGGAGGTAGGGCCTGTGTGGAAGTGAAAAATGGTGGATTTGCTGCAGACAACAGAGGAGCTTTCTGACCCAACTCTTGGCAGGAGGCTGTAGCTTGGGGTTGTTTGGTTTCCTACAGCGCAGGCTTGTGATGACTTCCATGTTCTCTCTGTTTTGGGGGAAAAGTTAGAGAAAGGTAAAGCTGTTTGAACGCCGGGCAGCCCTCAGATGCCTCGGTGGGGTTAGCCATGGGGGCTGTGGTGGACACTCACCCCCCTTTCTGCTTCCTGGGGCCGTGGTGCTGGCAGTGGGCAGTGCCCGAGGGAAGGTGCTGCCGGCTGCTGTGCCCTGCACAGGTCTGCAGATCCCCAGTAACTTCCTCCAAACCAACAGAGAGGAGCAGGTTTTAATGGTCATTGTTGAAAGCTCATTTTGGTTCTTGGATAAAAAGAGTTGCTTTAACATGTAAGACAGATTCACAAAGCTCCCAGTGTCATTTGGGCTACTTTGGTTTACTGGGCAACGCTGAAGAAACCCAGAATTTCGCCTATATTGATAGAACTTTTCCATTATTTCCTTGGCAACAAACCAGTTAAAATGTCCCCACTGGGGACTGGGGATCTTGCTGACACCAGCAGCAGATAGCAAGCAAAGTTCACTTCTCAAAAGCTTAATGAAGTTTATTGTTTCGCCTAAAGAAAAAGTCTCTGTTAGCGTATTGCTCGTTTCTCTCTCCTGGATTAGACACTCGTGCCTCTGCCTCAGCTGTCCTGAGCACTGCGAAACTGCCCCAGAGCTTCTGCCCAGGGCTGCTGAGCACTGGCACCTGAGCCAGAGGAGCTGAGCTGGAAACTGTAGTTGGATGAGGGAGGGGCATTGAACCAGGAAGCGATGCCTCCAGGCAGGTAAAGTTGCCCGCTTTGTGTTGAAAGATCCTGTTTTCAGTTCCTTAGGACTTTGTGAAATGTGGAAATGGTTTTGCTGAAACTTTCAGTGTCAGGTAGCTCCTTCTGGCTGAGCCTTATTTAGGTAATATTCAGGAAGAATAAATAATACTGTGGTGTTGGTTTTTTCCCCTTGGGGTGCTTTAAGGGAAAAACGCTTTAACTGAGGTGCTCCCCCTCACCCCATCCCTTCATGCAGTTTAACCAAGAAGTTCTAATGGTTTTACATACTTGAAATCTGTAAAGTCTGCCTTCTGTTCTGCTGTGAAAACCTTCACGGATCTGGGCCACTGTGAGACTTTGAAACACTGTGATTTGCATTTGCTCAGAAGGGATCTTGAGTACAACGCCTAAATTCTCCAAAGACTGCATGCCATGACCTGCAGCCTCTCGCTGCCATCCGATCAACACTGCTGTGTCGCTGCAGGCAGGAGAGAAAGGGGAGATGTTTCCCAACTCCTCTGCCCTTCCTGCCTTTCTTCTGGCAGCTGGGGAGGAAGGAGCTGTCAGAAACCTGGAGGGGTAAAGGAGAGGCCTTAGGAATGGCCTTGGAGAAAGAGGAATGGGGATGAATTGAGACTTGAGCATGAAGCAACTAAGGTGGAAGGAAAGAGACCTGTACAAGCCCATGGTATGGAGCCCCCTGGCTCCTGCCGATCAATGACTGCTTGGGTGGCTGTAGGATATTTCTTAGGCACTTTGGTTTTATGTTTCCTAACGTGTCTTGTCAGAGGCCAACCCTGCATTCACCTTCCGAGTGCTTGAGGCAGAAATCATAGAACCATAGAATCATAGAACCAGAGAACCATAGAATCATAGAACCATAGAATCATAGAATCATTCTGGTTGGAAGGGACCTCCAGGGTCATCAAGTCCAACCTTTATCCCATCATATTCCTGACCATTAGACCATGAAATGCCGCAGTGCCTGCTGAAGGCACCGTTTTGGAGCTGGGTGAGGTTGGGCTGCCAGCAACTGCTCCCTTCCCCTGCCTCAAGGCTTAGGCTGAGCCCTCGCCCTGCTCTCTGTCCCAGGGCCTGCGCAGCCGGCAGGAGAGCTGCCAGCCCAGTTCGACCCAGTCGTGATCGCCAGTCGCCTGCGGAAGATCGGGGACCGGTGCAACTTGGAGTTTGAAAAGGTTTCCTCAGAGGCTCTCGCTGAAGTGCTGAAGGGAAAGGTAAAGTTTGTGTGTCCTGCCCAGCCCGCTCCTCCTCTGCGGGTCGGAGGGGCCTCGCCTGGCGCTGGAGCCGGGGCAGCCGCACGGCCCAGGCCGCAGGAGCCGGGGCCTGAAATGAGCATGGAATCATAGAATCATTATGGTTGGAAGGGACCTCCAGGGTCATCAAGTCCAACCTTTATCCCATCATATTCCTGACCATCAGACCATCAGACCATGGCCTCAAGTGCCTCAACAACCCGTTTGTTGAACCCCCCCAGGGACGGTGACTCCACCACCTCCCTGGGCAGCCCATTCCAGTGCCCAACCACCCTCCCAGTAAAGAACTTCTTCCTAATCTCCAACCTAAACTTCCCCTGACGGAACTTGAGGCCATTTCCTCTCGTCCTGTCATCAGCAATTCGGGGCCTCGATACCCTGCAGCCTCCCCCTGCTTCCCTGTCACGGGCAGCCTGTGAGCCACCAGCACGGAAGCTGGACAAGAGGCTGTGGGAGCTGCCTTTCCTCCTCCTTTCTTCCAAAGGAGCTGCTCTTTACCCCTGAGGAGCTGCCCTTTATCCCTGGGACGACCTGCCACGGCAGGAGGAGCCCCACAACCTGGATCTGGTGGGCAGCTGGAGGGCAAAAGGAGGAGGACTGGTGTGAGGGCAGCTCTAGCTCCACGTCCCTCCCAGCTCTGGTCAGAGTACCGGCTGTCCTCCCCATCCTCAGCCACGCTGAAGTTTGTACAAGCCACAGTAAAGCATAGCCCTGCCTGGAACATCCTGCACTGTGTGGGTATCACCAGGGAGCTGTGGGGTCACCTGCTCTAGTCATGGGGAGAAGAAGTAATTGCAGGAATCTAATTGAATGTTGGATTTTAAGCCAAGACTTACTTATCACACTGTCATTTAAAAAGAAGCTCAAACTGTTCCCTCGATGTTTTCAGATGCAGAAGTTTGGGGATGCCGTGGATGATTTCAGCAGGATCTGGAGTGCCCAGAACCCTGGGCTGGCCTTTGAGATGGCTGTTCTCTCTGTTTCTGTGAAATTGCTAATGCACGTTGCTAAGAAAGTCCCAGCTATGGTGCATCCCAACCAACTCGTAGAAGTGATTAATGGAAATTCTCAAGTGAGAAGCTACATTGAGGCCCACGGCGGATGGGTAAGGATGTGAAGGTGGCTGTGATGTTTGTCTGGACATTT
Organism: Aegotheles bennettii; assembly: GCA_013398125.1. Lineage (NCBI taxonomy): Eukaryota > Metazoa > Chordata > Aves > Caprimulgiformes > Aegothelidae > Aegotheles > Aegotheles bennettii. The sequence goes on along the minus strand of VZRW01009520.1, from coordinate 1,387,727 downwards.
ATGGCTCTTCCTTTGTGTCTATCACCTGCCTCACTCGGCTTATTACTGATGCCCAGCATGTCCCCCCAGACTTGCACACCAGCTTACTCTGCGAGTGGCTGCTGGAGCACAACTTTGCTAAACACCTTGGTGAGGTCTTTCTGGAGTCAGCATCAAACTTCCCACCTGCTGCTCTGTCTCAGGGTGCAGTTCCTTATCTCAGTATCTTGGGAGCCCAACATGCTCCCTTAGATGAGAATCAAAATAATGAAGGCTGGGCTATACAAAAAGCACTGTCCTGCTCACGCAGCTTTACAGACCCCACTTGGGGCCTTTTACCAGTGGAAGAGATGAAACTGGTCCAGGACAGGGTCGCAGCAGGAGGTGGGTCTCTCATCCCTCCACCCCGCATCTTTCTCTTCATGATGGTTCCTCTAAATCTGCCTTGAATTATTCCTCTAAAACACACACACATGGGGTTTTTTCCTTGTTTTCAGGAGAACTTGGACAATTGAGAAAAAGGGCTATACTACTTTCCAGAAGATGACTTAACCAGGAGAAAGGCTGTTGTATTTCTTCGAGAGACTGCAAGCAGAACTGTTCAAATAAGCAACATGTACAATAGGTTCCGTATCACTAGATGCATAAATTAATAAAAGTTTGTTATTATTAATTTGTTTTTCCTCTTGTGTTTCTCTTAAATTTAGCCATAAAAGTGGGCTTCACTTTTATTCAAGATTTCTAGGTTAGTGCCGAGTGCTTCAGACTCACCAGGTGAATATTTGTTTTAAAACATGTTTCCATTAATTATTCTAAAGATGTCTCCATTCCTCTCAGGTGACTCAAAGGCTGATTTTTTGCAAAATCAAAATTTCGCATTGTTTTAAACTGAGTGATGGCTCTTTCAGGGTGATAAGCAGCCCTTTGCCTTTTAGCAGCTGGATACAAAAACCCTGTAGCTATTCTGTACCTGATCTGTGAGAAAACACAGAAGGGGAATATGAAGTATTAAAGCATCTGAAGTATTCTCTCAAAATATTTTGCAGGTAATGTGGAAACCAGTCTAAGCTGTAAGTGTGAAGGGAACTCTGGATTTTGCATGCTGTTTTAGGGACTTTTCTATTCAGAGTTTGGGGCCTTCCCCATGGCCACCTGGCACGGTGCCCCTGGGGAGGTGGGAGCTCAGCCACTGTCCCCCATGCTCATCCCTCCAGACCATGGCCCAGCAGGGCCGTGCTGCCGGTGACAGCTGGACATGGTGCTTGGAAAAGTCAGAGGTTGGGGTACTTGGTGCTGGTCTCCAGCATCTGACCATGCTGGTGGCACAGTGCTCGGGCAAGCAGCGAGGCACACTGTGGCTGAGGGACAGGGCAGCTCCACTCCAACCCCAGGCTCCTGCCCCACGCAGTCCTGCCCACCCTTGCTGTGGGGCCATGCCAGGCGCATCTGGCTTTGAAAGGAGGTGCTCATGCCCCAGATTGTGTGCTTTGTGTTGTTATTTGACCACAATATCTGTTGCGTACTAATTTCCTTTAAGACTTGTGATGAAGTCAGTAAACCACAGCCTGCCGCGAGCGCTCGCTGGGCTGCTGCCTTCCGCTTGGCACACACTTGACATGTCCGCTCCCAGGTTGGGCAGGCCACTCACGCTCGGGCTCCGGCAGCATGGACCAAAGGGAGATTCTGCTGCAAAATGTGGAAAGGGCCCAAGGCAAGAAACTCAACCGAGAAGAGTTTGTAGACGAGTTTTTGGTAAGTTCGCTTAAGGCACAGCTCCGTTTCAGTTGATTTTAAAGGGAACTGCTCAGTCACTTCTCAAGCAGGGATGTGATTTGCATGTGACAGTAGGGTTTTCTATGAATTTTACAGCAGAAAGAGGGGCAGGAACTAACTGGGGTAAAAGAAATGTAAAGAAAGAAGAGTAATTTAGTAGTCTGCATTTAAAGTAAAACTGTTTGCTTGTTAAATAATTACAGTGTGCTTCCTGTTTTCTGCTTGGCGAATGCACTTGTCAAGACGCAGTTTCACTTTGCCTGGTGATAGAACCAGGGGTATCGTGAGGAACATGGAGCCACTGCCCCTTCTCTCCATTGCAATCTGTTGTATCCGTGACCTGTGTGTTCCCATCAGGGATCTTGGTAGCTTTTCCTTTTCTCTCTTCGAGCCGTTTCTCCAGCCGTCAGCTCTGCGCTGTTGTGTGCTCGTGCACCATTTGCAACGAGTGCATGTGCTCTACCTCCAGCAGAGCTTCTGCTCCCCCCTGGCAATTAACTTCTTGTTCCCTAAAGGCAAAACCAGCAAAAAATGTTGATGGCTCTCGCTTTCCCCAGCACTCTGCAGTGTCTCACTGGTGGAGATCCATGCAGTGCCTCCACCTCTGAGCTCTCTGACATATTTTTATTTGTTTGAGTGATGGATAAGTCTTAGATGATGGCTGGTGATGGCTGCTGGTGTATCAGCTGGAGGCAGGTTGCTCTGGCAGGCTGTCTGGGCTGCTCTGAGCAGCAAAGGCACTGCCCAGCTTTAGCAGACATAGAGAAAGGTAAAACTGGTACGTGTGTATGATCTGAGATGTATCAAACACCACTGGTCCCAAGCACTCACCCCCGGAGAAGGGTTGCATCAGGCAGCGGTCCCTGGGGAAGGTGCAGGGGTTATGCAGCCCTGCTTTGTCATACCAGTGAAGAGTGGCACTTCAAACACTTGGGAAATCTTAGTGCTTGGTTTCCAGGTGTCTGGGCTGGAGGGAAGTGATTAATCAGAGTCTGCAGTGACAGTCTGTTGTTCCATGGAACAAAGCGCAGTCACCGGCTGCTGAATTTCCCCTTCTCGCTGCCGTGCCAGGGCTGTGCTGTGCCCTGTGAGGCAGTGGGCTGGCGAGCCCTGGTGCACGGGCTAGTTCCAGCAGTCAAACGTACAGTTAATTTTCTGACCAAAATGGCAGGTAGAAGTGGTCAAGGCTGCGCTTCCTCTTCTACTGGGAAGAGATCTTCCTGAGAGGCCCGAGTTGTTGGCCACTTTTGCAAGTGCAGAAGCCTTATCGGGCCATCGTGAGGGCTTGTGCTTCCGAAGTTGGTAGAAATGTTGGATGCTATTTCTCCATCCTAATGTGTCCCCTCTCTTTGTGCAAACAAGCATTTGTACATGCAAATTGTGGTGGTGTTACTGTAAATGATGGGGGAGTTGTTTAAGTCCCATTTTTTCTGTTTGTGCAGTTTCACAGCCAAAGTTTGATCTTTCCTGCTCTCTCTTTCTCATAGGTAGGCATTTCCCAAACAGTTTCATGTCAGTTTATGCAGAGACAGAATAGCAAGGTGCTTCAGAACCTCAGCTATGAGGAACTGGCTTCAGTACTGAGTGATGCCCCTTCCAGAAAGCTTATCCTGGAAGTTGGGGTTGCACTGGAAGGAGGCAGGGGGAGGATGTGACCAACACCATGAGAGCTCAGGAGGTAACAGGGCTGGAGAGCAGCTGAATTTCAGGTTTGAAAATTGCAGCTTAATATTAAAACCCAGCAACTCTGACTTGGATCTGAAATGCAGTATCTGTGCACAGAAATACTGCAGAGATGAGATACACGTTGCTGTATGCATCTTTTATCTGTGGTATTGTTGAGGGGCTGCTTGGCTTGGTCAAGTACGTTTGAGTTACAAAGCCCTCCAGCTCCTGATGTGGCCTTTTGCAAACATCATCATTCTGTAGCTTAAAGCATGCAGGCCCTGAAGGATGTTGTGTCCTAATGAATGCTCGTCTAGAGCAGGCTGGAGTCAAGGGCAGTTTCACAGGTCTCCTGCAGCTGCTAGTGTGTCAGGAAGGACAGGGGACAGGATTCTCAAGGCTGGATGNCTGAAATGCAGTATCTGTGCACAGGACAGGATTCTCAAGGCTGGATCAGAACTTTTGGGAGAGCTGAGTTACGGCTCCAGGGTGGTGGGAAGGGGAGACTTGCCCTTGGGGCTGTCGTACAATAGAGACACTGATTAGAGAAATGGCCTCTTGTTTTAAATCAAAAGCAAGAAAAGTCATTAGGTAGACAAAAGATTTTGGAAGGAAAAATACAGCAAGAATGGTGCTTTCAAAGCTGATGGTAACAAACCCTGTGTTTTCCAGAAGCTGAAATAAGATTCTATGCTTTGGCAGGAAAAAGATGCTTGAAATCTCCAGGAGTGCTGCAGCTTTATCCTGGAATGAAAGAGACTACAGATTCATACCCCTAAGGGTCTATCCTAGGACTCCTTTGCCTTTCTCTTTCATCAGTTCATGTAGCTACTTTGCTCCGATTGCTTATGCTCCTTTAGTGGCTTGAGCATTGATATTTGCAGCTACAGATAGGAGCATCTTTACCAAAGTGAGCAAAATAAATTGATTTATCTGCCTTTTCTGATATAATTTGTTAAAGGTGGTTTAATATTGCTACTCCTCTTATCTGGGTGCCATTTACGCTGAGAATAATTCCCCCGTGTCTCACTTATTTGTGAGAGTGATGCGTTATGTGCTGTATGAATGCATCATTTCGCCTCAGAAGCCTACGTGCCCCAGTCTCGTGTGGGCACTGCCTCAGCACACACTTTCCATTCCTCAGAAGCCTGTGCTGGGGCTCTCAGGTGGCTTCTGTCTCTATTCTTGCTCTGAGTACCTTGAGAAAAACCACTCAGGAAAGAATTAATGGTGCAGATCATGCTTTGTGGTAGCGAACCTGACCCCTAGGGACCTTCACACATACTCTCTAGTAGCCTGTTGTATGTAGCACATCTGCTGTCATTTGTTCCATTCTTTTATCACAGAAGCTGAAAAGGCAGTCAACAAAGTACAGATCGGATAAAATCTATCCTTCAGCAGCATCTGAGCAACCAGAGAACATCAAGAAGAACAGATACAAGGACATCCTTCCCTGTAGGTTGGAAATGGCAAATGTTCTTATTCAGCCTTTTTTTTTCTCCTAGCTCAAGTCTGTTCTCACCCTCCAGGATCTGCCTGCACGGTTGCCTGCATGTGAGCTAGCACTGCCTGTCAGTTGGCCTTGAGTTCTGCTGTTCAGATTTAAGCATTTTACTTTGCCTTTTGCAGTACATGTGCTGGAAGACTTTGGCACATATTTTCTACAGAGAGAAGAACTTCTATTCAGTAGGAAACATATCCTCTAATGATTATCCTTGCAAGCTTTGTGGGTAGCATTGCAACCACTTGTTTTTCAAAGCCTTGTAGAGAGTGGCTTTGGACAAAGATTTATCCATGATGTACAAAGCAGGCTACAGGCAAAAACAGTTGTGGCTTGTCCTGGCTTGATGCAGTAGTATCCAAAGAAGAGCCTGTCCTAGGATCACAGCAGATTGTCCCTTTCATTCATTCGAGCTTGCAAAAAACCCTAGTCTAGACCCACAGACCTCATTAGAGTCTGTAAGATGGAGTGCAGGGTGAATTTAAGCTTGGTACAGCTCCATGGTCAGAGGAAACTGGTGTTGTGCTGGGCCAGTAGCAGCATCTGCAGTTCTTGCCTAAGCCCTCACCGCTGCTCTGAGAGCTTACCTGTCTGCTGCTTGCGTGTGGGCAATGGTGGTTCTGTGCAGGGGTATCAGTAGGTGGAGGAGGAGGCATTCGCTGCTTGCATAGCCATTCACCTGCTCTGGGACAAACTGTCCGATGTGCGTGCTCCTCCAAAGCACCTTGTGCTGTGGTCTGAGGAGCTCAGCTACCATGAAAGACAAACAGTAACTGCTTCTGCTTTTGTGCCTGCAGTTGACCACAGCAGAGTGGAGTTGTCCCTGATCACGTCCGATGCAGATTCTCATTACATCAATGCCAACTTCATCAAGGTATTGCCTTTTTCATGGTGTTTTGCTGTGCAGAGGTGTTTGAAGCAGCTGTTAATGCTGCCCGGTTGAGTCGTGCCAGGAGGAGCAGGTCCAGTGGCTCTGGTGAGTGACAGGAGCATGGGCTGTGCTCAGAGGTACCTGATGTAAAGAAGATACGTATGGTCAGTGAACCCCTCAACAACACCCCTCGGAGCACAGAGGCACCAGGCTACAGGGCAAGGGACATGCTCATGTTGGGGTGGGTGGTGGAACAGTTTGTGGCTCACAGCACTAACTTCTTTGAGGTGTTTCTGCCTTTTGTGGGTGTCAGTGGTGCAAAATTGCCTGTGGCCAGAATCACCTTGTTTGAAACCAGTGCAGAAGCAGGAAGCCTTGCACTGCAGTGCAGTTGAGACCCACCACAGCAGCACATGACAGGGCAGGGCAGCTCAGGCCAGTTCTCCATCAGGAGCTCCATGTATTCTGGGACTCCCCTGTGGTCACAACCCTTCCCTGATGGATAGATAGAAGGTTTCCTTCATCTCCACCATAGTGACTGAGGGCTCTTTGTAACCCATCTGCAGAAGAACAGACCTTCACAAGGGGATCACAGTTTGCTCTTTGGCCAACAGCCACAGATGTGCCAAGCTGCACGTTTCGGAGCTGGATCAGCTGTTACAACATCACCTCCAAGCTCCCAAATGCACTGCAGGAACTCATAGTCTCTAGGAGCAGATCTGACCTCAAGCGCAGCTCTCTGGCTTGGAGGTTTGCCTTTGGAAGGTTTGCACATCATTGGTTTCTTGCTGCTTAATTTAACGTAGGTGCCTAAAATTCAGCTATATAAAAGCCTTTCTAAATCCTTGATGCGGTCATTGAAAGGAAACAAGATTCAGAAAGAGGAATGACCTTATTTCTGCTAGTGAACTATGCAAAGATGTCTCCATGTATGATTTGAATGCTGTTCTAGGGCGTCTATGGGCCAAGAGCATACATTGCAACCCAGGGTCCTCTCCCCACCACTGTCATTGACTTTTGGAGGATGATTTGGGAGTATGAAGTCCTGGTAAGGTGCAGATTTATATGCCTTTCTTTTTTAAAAAAAAAAATAATTGTCTGTACAGTCAGCCAGAAGTCCTTTTTGACTAAGCAGATAGTGGGAGGGCCAGGGTTTTACTCCAGATGTTCTGTGTGCCCCACATCCTTCCCGTGAGTCTCTGCCACACCTGTGCTGAGAAGGAGTCTGCTCATGGCATTCAGGCTCCGAGTGGGAAAGGTTCTCTTGCCCTGGCTGTAGATGATGTCCTGGTGACTTGCCTGGCAGTCCGGGGCTCTGCAAAAGGCAGCCCACAGAACTTCCTCATTGCTGATCAGTACCTGCAAGCGATGAGTTTGATTTTGCTGCCTGGGTAAGAAACTCGTGTTCAGACTTCTCTAATTAACCTTCTTTCTGCAGATTGTGGTCATGGCTTGTATGGAGTTTGAAATGGGAAAGGTGAGTAACGTGTCCGAGGTGGCCTCTGCTATGACAGTGCCAGGGTGGAGAGATGCAGATTTTTACTAAATCTCATTAGCAACAGCAAGTTTCTGTTCGATACAAGCTGCTTCCTGAGACTCCAGCTGCAGATTCTTAAACCATTTCCTGTAGTGCAACTGGTGTCTTTGGAAGGGAAAAACCAGCAACAATGGCTGCAGGGACAGACAGGCTGGAGCTGCCCGGCAGCACGAGCCGAGCCTCCTCCCGGCCTGAGTTTTGTCCTGCAAAGTGAGACAGGAGACTGTGGGTGGGCAGTGGTGGATAACCAAACATGTCCTGCTTCTCACAACAGAAGAAATGTGAGCGGTACTGGGCGGAGGTGGGCGGCTCTCCCCTGCGCTGCGGTTCTTTCTCTGTCGCCTGTGTGAGTAGAGCTGCCGTGAGCACCACCTCACTTCATGGTGTCATCCACAGAAAATGTGACACGAACTTCTTGTTCTGCAGGAGGCTGAAGAGAAGAAAAAGGAGTATGTGATCAGGACTTTAAAGGTGACCCTGAATGAGGTAAGTAGGAAAGGTCAAGGCAGGAGACACATCTTGACTAGCTTTACTACACGGATGATATATTGAAACATGGCACACACTGTGCAGAAAATTGTCTGCTGCTCAGCCTGCTATTTTAGATTTGACAGTAGCTGAAGGAACAAAGAAAGTAAAAAATCAATTAGCTCAAACCTCAGTTTCTGAAGCTCTTTGTCAGTTGTGTCAGATCAGACCCTGCATGAGGCCAAGAGGTAACATCAAGAATGTCATAAAATGGCAATGCTTCGTTTGTGGCAAGGACAGCTGCAAGCTGCACCTCTAACCTTTGCCTATGGATGCAAGTGGGAACTGGTGATGTCTGCAGCATACCAGCTTCTCCTTGCCATGCCAACATCCCAGCCTGTGCCTGTGGGAGCTGCAGCAGCATCCCCAGACCCTGCCAGCACTCTTCTTTTGCAGGAAGTCCGTACTGTCCAGCAGTTCCACTACAAAAAATGGCCGGATCACGACGTCCCCTCGTCCATTGACCCCATCCTGGAGCTCATCAGTGAGATTCGCTGCTACCAGCCAGACGAGAGCGTCCCCATCTGCATCCACTGCAGGTGGGTGAGCTGGTGATGGGGAGGGAAGGGCTGCCAGCCCTGGTCCCTGCTCTCACCTCCCGCAGGGATGGCAGCCAGAGCAAACCTGCAGCTGAGCTCCTCTCATAGGAAGTCCTAAGGCAAAGGTGTCCTCTGCACGGCCAGTGGCAGGAAAGGAGACAGGCAGCAGCAGTGACATGTGTAGTGAAGAGACCACCACCACTGGGCACGTCCGTGTGTGGGCTGGTCACTGCAGGAGGGCTGAGAACTGTTCTCAGGAGCAGGAGATGTGCCTTCTCCTCAGCCTGCTGCAGAGCTGTGGGCAGGAGGGACCCGCGTGGGGCAGCTGAAGCTGCAGCAGGGCCGTCAGGGGGGTGTGCACCCCCTGTGGTGTGGGATGCGAGGGTCACAGCAGGTTGTGGATCATTTCCAAGTATCCCTATTGGGAATCGTAGTGTGCTTACCCTTTGACCTCTGCTAGAAACCCTGCTGTGACTGTCATTGCAGTGCTGGCTGCGGGAGAACAGGAGTCATCTGTGCGATCGACTACACCCAGAGGTTGCTGAAGGATGGGGTGAGTGTCAGCCCACCCGCACCTTCCCATGGCACCTGCTGCGGCCACGCTGCCTCTCTGCCTCTCCCACACCTTCCCTCTCCCCTCCCTCTCCCTTTCCTCACCCCCAACTGCATGCAGACATATTTCAGATGACAGCCATGAGAGGAAACTCCCTGCAGCCTGGCTGGAGACCAAGCCCCTGACCCCCCATTCCCAGTTTGTGCTGCGTCTCCCTCTTTAGGCTCTGAATCATCCATGCATGGGCTGTTTCTATTGCTCCCCTCCTCATTCCAATGCAAACAGCCCCTGATGGGTCAGGATCCTCCCTCTCATTGCTCCCTCTGGCAGGACCTTCAGATCGGGCAGCTTGGCTCTGTGCAGGTCTTCAGTCTTCAGTAACAACTTTACTGTCTATATCTCCACACTTAAGCATCAGAAATCCAGTTCTTCCAAACTAACACCTTGCTTTACTCTGACTTTTCAATAAAAATGTACCTGCAGTAATCCCTGGCCTCGCGCAGGTTGCTGGGACTCAGAGGAGCAGCTGCTTTCTGTGCCACAGCAACCCTGAAGCCATTGATGTGGGAAATCAGTGTCTTGTCCTTTGTGCTATTCACAGCTGTTACCAGTGCTGTTCTAAAAAGGCTGTTTTCTGCTGAGTACGAGACAGGAGGGAGGAGGCAAGATGGTTCATAACAAGAAATAGCACTTTAAGCAGGTCCTTTGGTAAAATTCTTGCAATAGCAGGCGTGAATTTCAGACACTGCTCTAAACTGCATCATGACTTGGAAGCTGCTTGGAATTAGACTTGTCTGTAATTTTTTGTCTGTTCTCTTTGTTGCAAGATTGTTCCAGTGAACTTCAGTATTTTCAGTCTGATCCAGGAAATGCGCACGCAAAGACCTTCCATAGTGCAGACCAAGGTATGTTTGGGACAGCTCACCAACTGGTGTAACTCTCCGTACTGGAACCTCAGCATCTCCCCAGGAGGGTTCACAGTGGTTGTGCTGCTGGGAACTGGGGCATGTAGATGTTCTGTAAAGTCCCTTTTCTGGACAGAAGGATGATTTTGAAGAAAGGAATTTGGTAGCTGACCGTTTCCTTGTAGACAGCTGGAATAACTTAGTGCCTGCAGTCTGATTCATCGAATGCTTCTGCTGTGAAACAAGGGACAGGCCAGGAAATGAAGTGGGAACTCTTCTCAGCTGAGATATAGACTGAAGAGGAAGCTCAATGCAGAACTGTGTTGTTTGTGCACCCAAAAAAGTCCCAAATGCTTCAATCTGAACCCTTTGAAAGTTGTGGATTCTACCTCTTCTGAGAATTTACTCTACCAATGGACCGGGAAGTGGCAGCTTCTCTCAGGGGCTGATGCTTGATTTGGGTAACAGTTGACCATTTACTAGCCAGCAGGTGCTGGTTCTCATGTCTGTTTTATTTGTCTGGAGCACAGGAGCAGTATGAGCTGGTTTATGATGCGGTGATTGAGCTCTTCAAAAGGCAGATTAAAGCCCTCGATGCCCAGAAAGATTCTGCTGCTTCACAGGTAAAAGTCCCCAGGATAAACACACTGCCTCTTGCAGCCAGCTCTAACCTCGATTCCTGTAATTAGCATTACAGCCTGTCTGTGGAGAGCTAAAATACCTTGTGAAAAGACAGGTCAAAGTCTTTCAGATTTGATACATCTCCAAGGAAGAACAAGGTGGTCTTGGTATGAAGTTGCAATTAACAGGAACATCCAAAACATCCACAGTTAAGCTCTTCTTTGCTCTTGCTGTCCTCTGTGACTTGCTGGCATGACCCTTACCTTTCCTGTGTAGCTGTTCACAATCTGGCTGGAGTAAATGCATTGCCATTCCTAGGCAAAGGTTGAAAGGTTACACATAGCTTCTTTTGTCAGAAGCAGCTTTTGTCTAAAGAATTGGGAACAGGATCCTGCAGCGGGACTTGTGCCTCAGTTTTGCCATAGATTTGCAGGATGTTTCACAGCTGAGTGAGAAAAGAGCTGTGAAGAGCCTCTTTCTGTATATCGTGGGCAGTCTGTAAGCAAAGCAGATGCAAGATTTGGTTGACACAAAATGCATAAAATGGTTTGAGTCCGGATGTAGTTCTGTAGCTCTTGGCCAAACCTCTTGCCTGCCTAAACGTCACTGCCCCCTGAGAGCTCGCTGCAGAGCGTGGGGGGTGGTGGTGTGCTGAGGTGTCACAGATGAAACCAGCACCCAACTTGCCAGGCTGGATGCTGCAGGGGTCCTGAAGGCAGAGCTGTCTGCACAGGCTGTTTCGCAGGTGTTTGGGGCAGCTGGATGGTTGTACAGCTTGCTGTAGTCTTATTTCAAAAAGGTGCAGAGAGGGATTTCTGTTCAGGAGGTTCTGTCCTCAGTTTTCAGCTCCAACTTGGTGTTTTCAAGTTGGTGTTTGTCATTTCCTCATTTCCAAGCTGCACTAATAGCTGAAAGTAGTTGGCACAAATTCTAACTCCTGGAACAGTGTGTTTGTGTTCTTTGCATTCTTTTTTCCTCACTCTTGTTTTCTATCCTTTTCTTTCACTAGGTACAAACAAGGCCTCCTGTAGCCAAGCCACTTCTGACTCCGGTGGAAGACATTTATTCTCTGAGATTACTGACCTGGTAAGGCCATAGCACAGGTACTCCCTGGGTTGGTATTTTCAGTCACTCACACAATTTCAGGAAGATGCATTTTTTAATGTGTGCTTTGTGATACACTTTTGTTTGAACATTGCATTTCGTTTGTCAGCAGGATCTGCAGCCTCCCTTGAGCCCCACTTTGACTCATATTTGTTCCTAACATAACTCCTGCTCTTCTCACTGATGTGTCTCTGAGCCTGAGTCTCAGCCTCCTCCCTGCCTGCCCTTATCTGTCCCCCTCTTCTGCCCTTGGGTCTGCTTCATGCTGTGCTTACACAGGGTTTCACATGACCACACCTCACAGGACAGTATGAAAAAAGGCTCAGATGGGTGGAGACAGCCCTGTGATGGCTCATCTCAGCCCTGCCTGGAGCTGTGAACCCTGCGGGTGCCCCCAGATGGTCCCATCCTTCACCTGCACATGCCACTCCAGCACCTCTTGCTGTAGGGACAGCAAGCCTTGAAGGTCCAGCTTCCCGACGTGGGCAGAATCAGAGGGTGGTGGGATCTTTCTGTGGCAGCTATTTAGTTTGCAGCATCTGTTTTCTGTAAATAATTTTGCTTTTTGGTATACTCTGCACTGAGGGTGTATTTTACCACATAAAGGGGCCTCCTCTGTCCACCGTTTAATGATGTTCAAATGGATGCACAGCCCTTCCCTGTGCTCCTTGCTTGAGGCTGAACTGGGCTCTACGTTCCTGGATTTGCTCTTAGGAGTGATGTTGTGGGACCTTGTTAGTAGGCTGACAGAGATTTCTGAGCACCTGGTGGCTTTGATTTCACATCACCTTATTGCAGCTCAGAGCAAGAGGAACATGATGTGCATCAACGTCTTCCTCCGGTGGTACAAAGCAAAGGATCCCTGACATCGTCATCTGCCACGGGAGCACACGATGGCTCTGGACATGGAGTCCCTCCCATCAGACAGGCCATCTCCTTCGCCACTCTGAACTTCATCAACTGCAGGAGTGTGGCTGCTGCTGAGAAGTGGGGCGCTGGTGATGCTCTTCAGAAACACCGTAGCTTGGAGTTCAGCTGCATCTCTCCTGAGCAGCTGCTTCTGAACCTGGAGCTGAAGGCAGCAGGCAGGAGAGGGCCTCGTGGCAGAGCACCTCTGACACGGACAGCATCCACCCCCTTTGTGCTGGCACAGCGGGGAGAAGGCTGGGAATGGGATGCAAAGGACGCAAAGCCTGGTTTGAGTTCACAGTTGCCAAGTGCCTGCTACTCAAGCTTTCAAGAGAAGAAGCAGGAGGGGTATTCCCCTGTTGAGCTGAGTCACTTGAGCCGAGATGTGGATGGCCCCCCAGGTCACAGGAACCATGGGAACTGTCCTTACCCTCACTGCTGCTCAGCAGAAGACCCCTACTTCTCCTCACCCTCTGCAGATGACCCCGTGTCACCGGTGTTTGCCGAGCACTCTGTGGAGGAGCAGGACGTGCTCCTCCCTTCCCGTGCTGTCAGTGCTATGGTCAGCTCCCCACCACCCGGGCCCCTGTCCCACCACACTCTGCTGCTGAAGGACAAGAGGGCATCCTCCACAAGTAAGTGCTGCTGACATCCCATTGAGTTTGAGAGAACCAGAACTTCAACATTAGTGTTTTTCCCAGATCTGTAGCCATATGAAGGTAGAATTATTCCTAGGTCTGGCCAGTCCTGGTCCAGTAGGACATTTCCCATTGTCTGCAGCTTCAGTGTTTACTCAGCTTTGTCCTGCTCAGGCCCTTCAGCATTCAGTGTCACAGAAGTGTGCTCGTTATGGAGGTGCTAGAGGCTTCTGGAAAGTTATGGGAGCTGCTGCAAAAGCTGAGCAGCAATGAGCTTGGCTGTGTGCTGAGGGTATGCTCACCATTCTCCCCCATGCAATGGGAATTCTGCTGAAGTCCCTTGGGGCCACATAGCTAGTGGCAGGTGAATTGGTGCTGAGGACTATGGATTTTTAATGATGGTTTAGAGGTGTTTAACCATCACCCGGGGTGCACAGCTGGGCAAGAACAGTCAGCTCTGAGTCCCTACAAAGTTCTGTGGTTCTCCTGCTGTGTTGTGCCTGCAGGTAATCTGTCCATGTCTCCTCAATTAGTCACCCTGCCAGAGCCAGAAGATGATGATCCACAGCCAGAAGATGATGACCCCCCGCCCCTGCCCGAGCGAACCCCCGAGTCCTTTATTGTGGCCAGTGAATCTGGTAAGTGCACTTAACAAAGCAGGGGCTGAGAAGCACTCTGAGGACTTCCCACATCTGTGTGGTATAGTAGCATCCTGCAGAACCTTTGCTCTGACTGCCTGGGATGAAAAATGACCTCTCTTGTGTTCAATTGTTTCTAGAACAATTTCCTCTGGCCGCTTCCGATTTTCAGCTTCCAGCCAGAAATACAAATATTGGAATCTCTCTGGAGTGGAGTGGTGAGTCTCACTCAGAGGCGTTTAGTGACCCAGTGAGGCTGAGACCCTGTAAGGTAAGCAAGTGGCTTTATACCTCTTCTCCAGCACTATCACTATGCCTATTTCCTTATCATGTTTCCTTCTGTGAGAAAGACTCCAGTTTTGGCATTGTGTACTTTCCATAAATTATTTCCTTAACAACATTTGCTTTACTCCAAATATTATTTTGGGGGTCCTAAATCCCATACAAGGCAGTAAAAATATCATCCCTCCTTTAGAGAAGGGTAATGGAGACAGGAAGGTTGTGGTCCCCTGGGGTTCACACCACTATGTGGAACAGGCAGGAGCTGAACAATGTTCAGGCATCTTTTGATCACCCCATGGTTGAATTGTAGCTTTGTGAAGTGAAACAATAAGGTGTAAGTCTATCTTCCATTACATGAGCACAGAGGCGTGTGTGGGAGTGTGTTTGCACATAAGATCATTTCCTGGTCTTCTCTGGCTTGCTTGTGTGCAAGAGAACAACATTTGGTTGTGGGAATTTCAAATAACTTCCTTGTTTTTTGTTTCCAGAGTGTGAAGCTTCCAAGGCCACAAACAGGTATAAGTTTAACACTGTGATAAACTATCTTTGGAAACAAAGTCTGCTTTTTCCTGAAGCAGCTTTACCATATCTAGTAAACATCTTTAGGATCTTGCTCAATCCAACGGACATTTTGTGTTGCTGCATAGTCCTGCAACTAAACAGTTCCCAACGGAACTAGACAGTTCTGCAAACAACTGAATTGGTAGTTTTGTATTTCCTAATGGCTCCTGCCTCACCCTGTATGTGATGATGCTCCTTGCAGCCTCCTCAGGCTAAGGATTGTTGCATCTTTTGCTGCATGTTGTGTTTCCTTCAAGAAGGTTGACATATGCTGTGGACCTCTCAGCGAACTGATGTGTATACATATATAAATATATATATTATATATATATTATAATATATATTATATATGTATTATATATATTATATATATATTTATAGCTAGGTGACTAACTCTTCTCTTTGCTTTCTTAGAGATAACTCGGGATCACTCTAACTCTCCTCCTCCACTTCCTGAAAGAACCCCAGAGTCATTTGTTCTTGCTGATGCAGCGAGTAAGTGATGAGTTATTTTCTCAGTGTGTAACTGAGATGTTATACTTACACCTAAACCTGTAGGTGACTGAGGAGATCATGGCCCACTTGTTCAAAGCATTACCAATGGTGATGCTTCAGGACTCAACTGCAGGAGTGTTCAGCAGATAGAAAGAAAGTAAATGCAACTAGGGGACCTGCTGGAAATTTCTAGAACTGCTGCATTAGAGGAAATGAAAAGCACCACCAAAGTGCTTAGGAAAGAGCAGGAGGATTCTTGAACAAGCACTGAAAGTGTTCTGATGTCTGATCCCAGGTCTGCAGCCTGCTGCAAGAAATTCTACAATGAGTCTTCCCGGCTTGGAGAGCAATGGTTCCAACAGATCATCCAAAGAGACTACAAAATGCTTCAGGAGAAGCAAGGTAAAAGAAACAAGACAAAACAAAGGCTATTGAAAGTGGAGGGGATGAGAAGAAGAGATTGTTCTAGCTACAGCTATTGCTACTTTCTCACTGCTAACCTCGTGAAAATGGCCTGCTGTGAGCCTGCTCATGTTTAGGGCATCAAAACAAGACTAATCAAAATATTCTGTTGTAGAACTGCAAACAAAGCCACTGTCTGCACCAGGAACAGAGCACCACAGCCATACCCCCATGGGTGGTTGTGCCTCAGCACAGCATCCATGCGAGGTGCCAGTTCCTCTTGGAAAAAGCTGCTCAAGGGGAGTCTGAATTCCTGTGGAGGGCAGACTCTGCTCATCACCAGTCTCCTCTCGTTGTGGCCCTCGTTAATTATCCTCATGAGCAATTGTACTTTGGGATGTTATGGTTGAGTAAAAAAGCATTTGAGGAAAACAGCAAAAATAATACAAACTGGAGGCATTTGGGTCCTCTGGAAAAGAGCCAGGGACAAAAGTGAAAGGCAGAAGTCGTGTTTCAGCTTCAGCTGTTAGACACGATACTTCTTATGAGATGTGATACTTTGATATTAATCCATGAATTCCCTTTATGACAGTAGCTGATCTACTGCTTGATACTTTTTTCCAACAAGCCTTCTTTTTCTTTTTTCTATTTTTTTTCCTACAGAGCTTGAAAATACTGAAAAACATGAAAAAGAGTAAGTGTTTCAGGCTAATGTGCATCTTCCTGATGGCTTTAAATAAAGAAATATATGGGACTGAATTTTCCAGCACCTGAACCTGTCAGATGTGAAATGCCCTGGAGTAGGGCAGAGACCTGCGTGGGCCAGCTGGGTACCACCACATCTGGACAGTAATAGTGTTAGGAGCATCACAGGGATGCTGTGCTGCCCTTGGGATGCTCTTAGGGTACCTTGGCAACAGCTCCATTGCACCCAAACTCCTCAGGTGACTCAAACCAGTGCTGTGGGACAGACACCCTAACAAAGGGGGACAGGGGTGCCCCATCCTGGATTCTATCTGGAGTTTCTCATTAAGTTCCCTTTGATCTAAAATTAAAATGCTTATCTTGAATATAGGACTGCTAAAAACAATTTAAAGCACTTCTCAGCGTTTTCCCAGTGGATTGCTCTGCGGTGGCCCCCTCGCTCCCTGCTAGGAGCAAATATTTCATTAAAGCTGGGTGGCATTCAAGCTCTGCCAGCATGGAAAACACTTAACTTTGTCCTGCGCTGGAATAGTTCCCATGCCTGCTGCCGTCAGGCATGTGGAAGGACGTGTTTTCCTGCAGGTGTGTCCGCGTCCAGCTCTCCAGGGAATTACCACCATGACTAACTGCTTCAGCCTGTCTTTTATTTCCAGGCATCTGTAGTCCATCTTCACTGACAAACCCACCAGAGTCGGCCCCACCAAACCATTCCAGGTCTTTCTTTAACTTTGGTAGGTTTTTCTCTTTGCATTTTGGTATTGAAAGGTCCCATTTTTTTGAAAGTCTACCCGTGGGCACCAGGCTGACTGCTGACAGTTCCAAACATGACCAGCAATGCTTCTGATTTTTGACACATTTACAACTTTATTCACAAACTGTTTAAAGAACAGGTAAGGGTGGAAAACACAAACCCTGAAACCCACTCTGACAAATATTTCTTGGTGTGTGAAGAGCCTGGAGTGCATTATTTGGCTTTCCTGTATCTCAAAGCCTTTCTGTGGCAGCAGCAGAAGACAAAGACAGAGCTGCAGCATTGCCACCAGGCTGCTGCCTCATGGTGTGTAATATGGCAGAGGACAAATACCATGTTTTCCATTTTAAATTCTTCTACTAGAGAGCAGTCATTTATTAGATTAGGTGTAGAATCTAATTGCCTTGGTGTTCATGCTATGATGACAGTGTTTGTTTATAGACACATCAACAGACTGGTTTTGCACCAGTTGACTTACAGCTCCAGGACCTTGCTTTAAGTTTATCTTTAAACCTTAATGTTTGGTAAAGAAATGAAATGACAAGTATTTTCAGCTGCCCTATTATCAATTACACAGTCAACACCTGTAACATACAGAATTTGCATTAAAAAAATATATATAATTTCTTCCTAGGCTTTGCAAATCGATTTTCCAAACCTAAAGGACCAAGACACCCACCACCAGCATGGAATATTTAGATGTGTTCCATAGATCTGATGCTATGAAGTCCTTCTGATCCACCTGGAGTGCTCCCAGCAAGGTTTCCATTAGAATAAATACATCTAAAGCTGTTGCATGGTATTTGCAGCTCAGGCACTACTTGCACATCCTTCATGGACTTGTTTTAATGTAAAGAAGAGTATGGGAGTTGGAGCAGCACAGCACTTTGTTAACTTACAACAGGATGGAAACCAAAAGCAGGAATTGGTATTTTATCCTAAGGAGGGACATGGTTTTGTTGTGTTTTGGAATGTATTCACTCCAAAAGGATGGATTTGAGCTTTCTGAAGCAAAGCAGTGTAAATTGGTGGGAGGATCCAGCCAAGCCTATTGAATGACCTGGGAGGCCACTGGAGCAGAAGACAACTCTGGGCGTGCAGGAACAGCATCTGTGGAACCTCACTCATGTCTGCAGGTCTGCATCACCTGAGCCCAGCACTTCCCTGGACGTTCACATCACCTGCACCAAAGGACAATTAGCATCTTAGATTGTAGAAGTAAGTTTTAATTATTTTGGTCAGTGAGATGCTGATTGCTCCTCCAGAAACGAACCCCTCGTTATCTGAGCAGCACCACCACAGCAAGAACCGTGCTGGTTTGAAGGGTTTGTGTCCCTCCAGCATGGAATTTCGGGTGAGATCTCGGCACAAACCCCTCACCAGCTGCCTCTGCTGCTCACACCCTCCGAGGGGAGGGAGAGCGCTGTCGGACACTGCTTTGCGGGGTTGTTTTCCTGTAGAGAAGAACACAGGACTGGGATTTGCTCGAGAGAGGACTGGGGAGCGCAGGCTGCAGGCGGAGCGCTGGGAGACGGGAGATGTGCCCGGAAATAAAGTTCATTATCAGCCTGA
>VZRW01009520.1:1352709-1367789 GCA_013398125.1 Aegotheles bennettii | reverse complement strand
GAGCTGTTGCTCGGCGCTGCCCTCGCAGGTCCCCGGGGCCGGGCTGGGTCTGGACGAGCGCCCCGAGGTTCCCCTGGGCAGGAGGGGCCGGGACCTCCCTGGGCTCCGGGGGCCTGTGGATCCTTTTATTTTGATTTGTAACAGCACAGAACGAGTGTTTTGGTTCTGCTCACAATTTTGTGATAGCAAAAAGCCTTTTGGTGAGGGCAATATAGATAAAAAGCAATTGCAAAAGCTGCTGTGATAAAGATATTGTATTAAACTCCAGTTTAAGGTAGGGTATTAAACTCCAGGAGGGTACCTGGAGTATTGTGATGCTCGTGCCTCCAAGAGCTGGGTCTGCAGGGTGAGCTCTAGGTAGTTCTGTCTTATTAATGAGCAAAACTCTTGTATTGTGGAGAGAGACTTCTCACCACTGTTTGAATAACAACTGTAAAAGCTACTGGGCTGTAAATGTCAAACTTCAGTTATCAAGCTATTGATAAAACTGTAGTAGTGTATCTCTGTAGGCTGGCAGTGTCACTGTGTGTCACTTATAACCCAGTGAATGAATGAGGATGCCTTCTAATAAACACTGATAAAATTGCCACCTGAAGCCCAGGTTTGCAAAGGAAAGCTGTTTGCTAGCTCAGGCTGAAGCTCTTGGCTGCTTGTCTGGGACTGCAGTGGGTTTCAGAATGGGGCTGGATTTCTTTTCCCATCTTTCACAATCAGTTTTTATTTCCACGTATAATCTAATTAAACTGTATTCCTTTGACTCTGCTATTCTTATCTTTGGCCACAGGTGACAGTGAACATCTCCAGTGGTTTTGCTGTTTAATGGTGATACTGGTGTGATACTGGTGTGTTCAGTTATGTGATGCTGAATAGCTTTAGACTAGCTGAGTTATTGGCACTGCTGTTATCCCACCTCACTGTGGGAGCCCATAGTTTGATGACCTGGCTATAGCTTTCTTTGTTTTTGAGGTACTGGAGGCTTTCTATGTATTTAAAGGAATAATCAAAACTATATTTCCTTCAAGATTGTCATAATGTCACTGCCTAGCTTCAAGAGAGGTTACTCTCACTGTGGTAGCGGGACTCTGGGGTGTTCAGTGGTTACAGCAGTGGTCAGAGAGCTTTTATCCCCAAAACAGACCAGTGTCCACTGGAAATTCCAAAATGCAGAGTGCTGGGTGTATGTCTGCTGTTAGGGAATATCTTCAAACAGGAAGATACTCTGAATGAAAACCAGTGCACGTCTGAGGTTTTTAAACTATGTCTAAAATTAGAACTTCTTAGAGTAAGACACCTTCAACAACCAAAAATTAACTTAGAAACATCTATAGGGAAGTATTCCCAGCAGCTCAGTGGTGTCACGAAATTCTTGTTTAGTTTCAGCTTGGAATCTCTGGTCCCACCAGAACAGAGATCTCCTGTGTGATTACTGTGTCATTGCAGTTAGTAAAGCAGTATCTCAGTATCTGTACTTCAGAGCTTACTGATTGAGTGAGCTTATGCACCCTTAACTTCCAGAAGAGCTTATTCAAAGAACTGTTTCAGCTGACTTACCAAAACAAGTGCTACCACCTTTCTTTTCCTGGCTTTCCCAGCTGTAATATAAAAATAAGGGCATTTGCTCTTTGTGAAGATGAACAGCAGCACTGTGAGAACTTGTATTTCAGGTCCTAGGACAATAGTATGGAGTTAGTGTTAAGCAATCAACTCTTTCTTTGCCTCGTGAGTAATTCTGTTCATTACACCAGGCTGTTGTGAAGATCAACCATCTTTACTGGAGAGCCCTGAGACCAAACCAGTAGCAATGGAGTTACACACTGTGGTTAGGCAAAGTAGCTTAAAGCTGTGTGTTTTTATCATTACACCTTTTCTCATAGATCTGGGTAACATGCTTTTTTAACTTCAAGTACTGCAAGAGAAGAAAGAGAATACAAACTTGATAGCATTGCAGACAAAGAATGGGAATTTTGTTAGCACAAAGCCCTGTGCTGCTGGAAACTGAGAAACTTCAGCTGTTGCATCTTCTAATCAGGTGTTGCCTTCTGTACCAGGTTGTTCTGATCCTCACAGCTCTCCTGGCAATGCTGCTCTTAGAGGTTTATGTGCATTGTTGGCATGAAGTTGTTCTTCGATGCAGGCAGATTAAAATCTTGCCTTGGCAATGGAGTTTTTTAACAGCTGGACCATTGAGATTTCTAACTACCATTGTCACTTGCCAAGTATTATTTTAATTAGGTTTTATTCCAAAAAGAGGAGCAATTAAACTATTACATTTTGCCTAGCAAAACTACATCTTTACATTTTATGTTTCAGCCTTTAAAAAAACCCCCACACAACAACATCTTAATTTCTAGCTCTGAATTAACAGAATAATTAACTAAAGACTAGTAAAAGATAGCTGAAGATGTGGTGATTCGGATCCTTTAATACAAAAGATCAGCAGTCTAAGATTATTTTTTTTGGACAAAGCTAACTGCTTTAAGTAGTGTCAATAATACTTGCATCTCTTCAGTTGTGCTCTGTTTTGCTTCTATATTGTGTATCCCAAGTCAGGGGAGTGTTCTGTAATGAAAATCTTGACGTTTAAATGTTACACATACTTGTTTATCCTCTTCTCCTACATGGCACTGCCTTAAATGTCAGAAGCTATTAATGTACTTAATTATAGATGCTCTGAAACACGTATTCCTTTTAAAGGCATTCTAATAAATCTATTAAAAATAGAAATATTTCTAAAATACTAAGCTTGAGTTTAAGTTTCTCTTAATTCAAGGCTTTCTTTGCATAATTAGGTGTACTGCATTTTTTGTTGTACAATTAAGTCTTGTAAGTCAAAAGTTAAGGTATTACTATTGGTCAGTTTTCCTGGAAACAGAAAAATAGCTTTAGCAAATGAGAGATGTTAATTATTGTGGGGTGAACATGCTGCCACTGCAGAACTCTAATCTTCTCTTCATTGTTGCTGCCAGAAACTCCAGATGAAAATGGCAAAACCCAGCGAGCTGACAGTCTTATTGTGAAGAAGATAAAGAAAAAAAAGAAAAAGAAACATCGGGAAGATGTGAGGGGGAAACGCCTGAAGATGTACAACAAGGAGGTGCAGACTGTGTGTGCTGGACTCACCCGCATTGACAAAGAGACTCTGTCTCAAGGACAGTGTGATAACTTGGAAATGAACAAGGAATCTTTCAGGTACCTGAAGGATGAGCAGCTCTGCAGACTGAATTTGGGTACGCAGGAATATCGAATACCCCAGGGAGTACAAACACCATTTGTGACACACCAGGAGCATTCTGTTCGCAGCAGCTTCTTGAAAACTGGCACTAAATTTAGTAACTTCATTCACGAGGAACATCAGTCCAATGGTGGTGCTCTGGTCCTTCATGCTTACATGGATGAACTCTCATTTTTGTCTCCAGTGGAGATGGAGAGATTTGCAGAAGAGTTTCTTGCGTTGTCTTTCAGTGAAAATGATAAAAATGCAGCTTACTATGCTTTGGCCATAGTCCATGGAGCAGCTGCTTACTTACCAGACTTCCTGGATTACTTTGCGTTTAACTTCCCTAACACTCCTGTGAAAATGGAAATTTTGGGCAAGAAGGACATTGAAACAACAACAATTTCAAATTTTCATTCTCAGGTAAGAGCTGTTTTAAAGGCAAAAAGGTTGCACGACACCTAGATTTGATTAACCTCATTAACTGAGAGCAGGGATGGCCTAAAATAGGTGATTCATGATTTTTTTTCTAAGCAGAGGAAAAAAAGATGATGTTGGGGCTACTGTTTCTGTGCTGTTCATTGCTGTTTCTGCTTAAAGCTCTTCTGTGCCCACTGCTAGCTGGTGAATCACATTTCGGGCACTGTTAATCGTGAACTGTAGGAAGATCTGTGCTGATTTCTTGCAGACTTTCAGTTGATTAAACTTGGGACAACAGCGACATTGTTCAGAGCATCAGGTGTGTCTGTATTGAGTTGTATAGATTGCAAACACTAACACTGCTTTTTCCAGTCAATAGATCTGTTTGAGGTTTTTTGCAATGGCATTGCTCTTAGGTTTCAGTATATAATGCTCAATAAATAAGGGGGGTTTTGACACCAGTAGCTGATGGTGGGTGTTTAAACTTTCCCACTCCAGAGAGGTGGATAGAATGTCTTTAATTGCCTTTGAAAAAGGCTTTCATTTTAGGATGGCTTAAGCCTACTATGGAAATCAAGGTAGTATATAAATTCTCAAACTCTTATCTCCTGTGTAACTTAAATGGATGCAATAGTAATACCCGAGCTAATTTCAAGGTTCCCATGTGAACAGCCCCTGCATTTGAATCTTGGGATGTAGCTTAGGAGTGTCTGAACACACAGCAACACTGCAGTTCAGATACATTTGTTTCCAGTGGAGTAAAACCTCTTCCTGCTTGCTCTAGTCTGAGAACAGATTCAAACTGCTGCTTTACTTCTAAAGTCATAGTTCAAGATCTTAATTGTGTTTTACTGGTTCACCTTTTGGAAGGAAAAACCTGAAACTCTGTAGCAGAGGGCACTTTGGTTGTATTGGAACAGACCTTTAGCAACAGATCTTGAAGTGGGAATACTTGTGGGTGGGCTCATAAGTGGGGTTTGCATTGGAAAAACAGTTACTACTTCACAGAAAGCTGCTGCAGGGTCACTTGTGGTGTCTTTGAATCCTGTCCAGCATTTATCATGGATACTATTAAATTAGGAATTCTTACACTTGGCTTATGAATGCATTTGACAACGAATAGCTGCTGCAGCACTTATTTTAAACCAGCTTCTGTTTCTTGGTTGAAGTAATTCTTGTGCTGACAGAGCTGCGAGAGCACATAGTACTCCAGAAACAATTTGTCTGCTGAGCAGATGAACTGCTGCTGCCAACAGGAATGCTCTGCACAAAACACGTGTGCTCTGCAGGTGTGAAACTGGTTCACAGGTCAGGCTTTAAAGTCTTTCGTGTTGGTAGTTTGTCTATGTTCTTTGGCATCATGATTACACTCTTAGTTTACTTTGAGTAGATGTGATGATCCCCTAAAATGGCTAAATGGTGCTAATTGGGTGTTTAACAATTACTCTTTTCCTTGGTGAATGTCTCCATCTTGTGAACACGAATGGCTTATGCTATAAATACACATGTGAGGAATGTGTGGTAATAAATAAGAGGCTTCAAATATAGTCCATGCTGGTATTTCAATTAATTCTATTTTAAGTACTGTTTAAACTTGATTAAGAGTGAGTCATGACATAAAGTTCGGTCTAAAACACCTCTCTTAAACCCAGCTTCAGCATGACCTGGTTAATCCACTCTGGCTGAAGCATGTTAGTGCTGTTTGCACACTGAGCAAACAGAGGAGTGTGGTTTTCTCAACCCTTAAGGCAGCTGAAAGGAGACTCACCAGAGAATGTAAGTGATGTTAAAGTATCTAGTTTAAAATTGATGGTGGATTAGCATGCTGCTAAAGCTTGAGTTTTGCAAGCTAGTTTATCTTTAAATAGAGAAGGCAAAAATGCCTATGCAAATAAATGATTATTTTTAATTGAAGATGCTCAGTTAAAAGTCACCTCCATTCTAGATTGAACCTTCTGTAGCCATGAGCTTGTTTGCTACACTGAACCATGCTGTGGCAAGGGGATTTCAAGCATTGGGTGGTCTTGAATCCTGGAGACTTGATGTCAATAAATCAAACATTGATTGGTAAACTGCAAGTTAACTGAAATTTAATGTGACCTTTGGCTTGTACAACATTCAGCTGGTTTGTGTACCTCTTCAGACAAACTGAATTTCAGTAGGAAGGGACTAATTCAAAATAAGGACTTTACTCTGGAAGACTTCATAAAAACCTAGTGATAATTAACTTCCTTGCAAGGGGAATTCTGTCATTCTCAGGGCAGTGAGGACAATGTAAACCGAATGTTTATAACAAAGCACTGCAATGTGTACAACTTTGGTTTCTGTATGTTAAAATAATTAAGCTGCTAAGTTAAAGCATCTAGGTTTTTCATTCCCTGTGAAAACATTACAAGGAAAAACTGCCTGTGGTATTACAGGTTACTTTAACTTGTGACAGACACCTGTGAAATCCTAGTGAATGTCAACAGGTGGTTTCAGGAGAAAAAAATCTCACCTGGAAGCAATCTATCTCCACTCGCTTTAATAATACCAGGCAGTTAAACTTAACTGTCTGAAGGACCAGAGCATTTCAGTCCTTAGTTCTGTAGGTGCACAGAACTCAACTAAAGCTACAGTTCTCCAATGCTGCTCCTGAGAATGGCATTCGAGCCAGCTGGTGGGACTGTTCCACTTCATTGATGTTGGATAGGAACCTTTACCAGTAGTGTTCTAACAGGATTTGGAGACTTAACTTTCTCGTAGGGCAACAGCCAAAAAGAATTGACAGCCTCTGAAGATGGTGCCTGGTTCCTAAAATCTGCATGGTCAAAACCAGAAAGTGAGTTTGTGCTCAACCAGCTGCTGCTGGTGCTTGTGATGGATTTGGAGGCAGAGTGCTCGAGCTGTGCAGTGAAGTTCTGTGAGTGACTTTGGGTGTAAGCCTTCTACATGTGTAGCAGCTGACTTAGGGCTGAGGAATAAAGCTATGTGTGAAGTCGTCTTTGGCACCCACTTAGTTTTTAATTAAAATGTAAGTGTGTGCAATCAATGCAGAACTGCCAACTGCATCTCTACAAAGCTAAAGAAAGAAGGACTCTGGAAACAGGAGTGAGCTAAACTCCTGTAATTAAGAAGCTAAATATCTATGGCTGCTGCTAGAGGATAAAATTGCAGCAGTAACTGTAACTCTTGCTTTATCAGTTTCTCCTCATTTACCCGTAACATCTTCATGGAGTGGTTTAACTGCATCTGGTTTGGCTAAACTGCAAAACTTAGATCTAAGTCCTTCATACATATATCTGTAAATGGAGTTATAGAAGGTATCACACTTTCTGAACATGTAAATTTGCAATTTTATAGACCAGTAGTGCTCTGTCCTTTGTAGCTGTCCCACCACTTAGCCACCGGAACCACTTGATGAATGCAGAGAGGCTGTTGAAGAGTGATAGGAGACCAGAAACAACTGAGTGTAAAAACCAGACTAATTATGGCAGAATTTCTGAACTTTTAAGATCAAATAGCTGTTGCATCTACATACAACCTACTCTGTGGCCATATGGCACATTATAGCTGCAGTCCATAGGGTGAGACTAGGGAGCATTGGACTCTTGCCAGTGGTTCTCTGTGGGAACAGGGAATTGGCAAGAGAAGTCTCCAGACCTGGGCAAGTGGGATGTATTTCAGTAGTACACAGTTTGAAATGTAGAAGCAACAGTTGCCTACACAAATTAGCAGGGAGTTTGAGCTTGCTGGTGAAGGACTGAGTCACGATGAAACTCTGCATGACAGTTTTCTCCAGTCAGCCTGGAAGTATGGAATTGTTCTTGAATTAGTCAAACACTACCTTGCTATAATTTAAACCTGAGAAGTATTTCCTATCAGTAGTACAGACAGGAGTTGTTTTCTCCTGGGTTACTCCATGGATATCTGTTCTAAACAAGTCTCTGTGCATATTCCCAAAGGCACCTCTGAAACAGACATAGTTGAGTTGCATAGATGAGTCCAAGATTTATCTTGGCTGTGGTCTAGTGTGTTATGTCAATCGATTTGAATCTCTTGTAGCAGACCTAAGCCTGTGGTGGTATTGTTTTTCCTTTCTGGCCACTCAGGTCAATCGAACGTACTGCTGTGGAACCTACAGAGCAGGACCTATGCGGCAGATCAGTCTTGTTGGAGCAGTGGATGAAGAAGTTGGGGACTACTTCCCAGAATTTCTAGATATGTTAGAAGAATCTCCGTTTCTCAGAGTAAGCAGTAACTTGTAGTGTTTTGTTTACAGCACTATAGATATTTAAATGATTACTAAGTTCCATAGATTTCCAAGTAATTAGAAACCTCAAGGTATTTTCTGTATTCATGAGCTTATCGTTTGGGCTGCTGAGGGACATTCTCTCCTGTGTCCAAATGAAAGGTACTGAATTAGGTAGCTACAGTTGTGAATAGCTAAAAAGAATAATAACTAAAAAAATAACTAAATAATAAAACACAGTTTATCATACGCATTACATAATCATCTACTTCCCTAAGAAATAAATTTGATAAAGTTAGCTAGGAATGTATTTTAACACTCAAATTCTAGTTTATATGCAATTCTTTTGACTGCAAATTTGAACCAGTTTTACCAAAGGCATCATTTAATTTTTCTATCTCACCCAGTGTTTTGTGTTATGTGTGTTTTGTGGGTTGTTTTGTTTTTGTTGTCTTTTAGATGACTTTGCCCTGGGGTACTCTTTCTAGTCTCAGACTTCAGTGCAGGTCACAGAGTGATGATGGTCCCATCATGTGGGTGAGACCAGGAGAGCAGATGATCCCAACAGCTGATATGCCAAAATCGCCATTCAAACGGCGCCGGTAATGTTTTGTTTTCCTTTCCATGTTAAAGGTAAAACATTGCAATTATGTCTGTGTTAGATTTCAAAACCTAAATACTTGTGTAACTCATTCTTCAGAAGGCTAATTCACAGATTTAAGTTCACTTTTATTTTTGTTTCAAATTGGCTCAGGATAAAACAAATGTTTGTGATGGTTATTTTATCTCACCAGTTTTCATAGTCATGTGTCCTAGACCAACGGTTTCTTAAGATTAAAACCGCATGATTATCCTTCAGGAGACTTGTTTTATTCATCTTATTTCTGTGGAAAGATCTAATTTGCTGTTGGAAGCAGGTGAAATGCTCTAAACCAGCAGGGAACCTTATGCTGTTCATGTTACATTTTAATGTTAGTGCCAAAGCACTTGTAATACTGCCTGCCTGCTCAGGAAATATTGTGGTATACTCATGTACTTGCTATCTTTCTCAAAGTGTGCTGCTGTAGAACAAATTTTAGAGAGAGAAAGAATTGGAAGCCTATTTTAATTGTAATTTCAAGCAGAATTTTTGGACGTAGTTCCAAATAAATAAACTTCAGTGTCTATTGAAATAGCTGTTTCAGTACCATTAAATTCTTGGAAGAATTCTTTCAGCACAAGTGAAGAAAAATAATATTTTGGTGATTGGATTTGTTTTATAAAATTGGATCTCATAACCTGAATTGTATGTTGCTATATTTATTTCAATCTGTTGTTGAATAAACACCTAGAGGAAATCAGAGGGAAATGCTTTGGTCTTTGGTTGCGAAGCACACAACATTGTGTGCAGTGCACAACCTTTTAAGGTTATTTTAATACAAGTATTTATTTGTGAGTAGTCTGAAATATTTTTTGCTATGTCTCTTCATTATGTTGTAGGTCAATGAATGAAATAAAGAATCTCCAGTACCTACCTCGGACCAGTGAGCCCCGTGAGGTTCTGTTTGAAGACAGGACAAGAGCTCACGCTGATCACGTGGGCCAGGGGTTTGACTGGCAGAGTACAGCAGCTGTGGGTGTTCTGAAGGCTGTGCAGTTTGGGGAATGGTAAGTGCACTGAAATGCAACCACCCTGAGAGGAGGGGGAGTTCTGAACATTCTCTTTAAAAAAAGAGAAAATTCCTTGGGAAACAAGTCTAATCAAAGAAATGGTTTAAGCCTGTAATGAGAGAAATGCTGTCTAGAGCCTGAAGAACACAAACTATATACCTACTACTTTTTCTTCTTGAGGCAGTAGAAAAGTTGTAACAGCAGTTTGCAGAAAATTCTAGTGACATACAAATAAGCCTTAAGATACCATGCCTGAACCATCATCTGTGGTTGTTCTTTTGCTCTCTGTATACCTATTTATTGAGACAGGTGTATCTTAATATGCCTATACTGAATAGGTATATGAATGCTGATGTCTTAACAGTCATCTGAGAACTCGGTGTAATTAATGTCACAGAAACAGTGCCTTCTCATTTCATGTACCCAGGACATTGCTATTGGCCTCACACAAACTAGACTTGCATTGTTATTTCTAGCAGCTACAGTAGACATTGGATAGCATCATTAGCAATATTAGATTTTCATATGAATAAAAGGTGCTGGAACTTCCTTTACTCTGATTCACAGCTGTTGAATAAAACCCAGCTCCTCGTTGCTTTGGCTTCAGAGTTACTTTGGTTTTCTTTTAATACAGAATTATTCTGCCTAAATATAAAAGGGAAGAATTGAGGCAAATTGTGGTTCCTAGAATGTATAGAGCACTTCAGTAGTGCCAATTTGAACATATTCCCATATAGTATTTGTCCACAAAAACATCACTTTTGTTGTACAGACATCAAGAAACAAGTAAAATGAAAAAAACAATCTATGAATTATACCTCCTTTTCAAAATGCTTGTATTGAGAAATGATGAGACTTCATGCTCGGTGTAAAACTGAAGTAGGTCACTGGTTTAATGAAACTTTCTACTGAGAATTGCTATAATTCTCTATAACTCAAATGCTTTAAAAATTGCTGCAATTCTCATCTTTTCCTAGGAGTGACCAGCCTCGTATAACCAAAGATGTGGTCTGTTTTCATGCTGAAGACTTCACTGATGTTGTGCAGAGACTTCAGTTGGACCTGCATGAACCTCCAGTGTCACAGGTATGGAATCTTCCCTAGTGACAGCTCGTTCTTAGCATTTTGGAAGCAGCTTCTGACAGTTTTCAGGTTCATTGCATGGCCAGTACTTTCATATCCTTGGTGGCCCTCAGTTCACAGCTCTCTTGGGCAGTTTCCCCTTCAGAATAGGGTAGTCCAGTTGGAAGGAATCTACAAGGATCATCTAGTCCAACTGCTTTTCCTTTCCACCAAGCTGGGATTTATGCTGCAAGTCATATGTGGTATAGAAACAATTAGAAGCTGATTAAGAAGTCATATGCCTGTTCCTGCTTTTTCTAGTATACTGATGTTTTCTTAGGTTGCAGAGGCATCTAAACTCAGTCCTGCCAGCCAAAACAATGCAGCCTCATGTCAAGCCTGCTGTTTTCAGCTGTAACTGCAGGATACTCTTAACTGTTCGTTGTCTTCTCCTAAGATGTGCACATAAGAAATTGTATCTAAAAAGCCCAATTCTCATTTAAATTTGAAGTTTCACCTGTTGAACAAACATTTTGATCGAGACACTAAGTATATTGAAAATGGGTGGATGCTGAATTGTTTACTCTAAACTGAGTATACCACTAACTCTGCCATCTTTCCTTCTCTCAGTGTGTTCAATGGGTGGATGAAGCCAAACTAAACCAAATGAGACGGGAAGGCATTCGCTATGCTAGAATTCAGTTGTGTGACAATGACATCTACTTCATCCCTAGAAATGTCATTCATCAGTTCAAAACAGTGTCAGCAGTCTGCAGCTTAGCCTGGCACATAAGACTTAAACAATACCACCCTGTGGGGGAGACTTCTCAAAATGCAGACAGCAATTCAAGCTTGAACAGTAGTGTTCCTGGAAAGACAGAGCCCGAAGGTGAACCCCAGTGTGTGAGTGTAAAAATAGAGTCTGAAGAACCAGGTACAGAAATGCAGCTTACAGCAGAGGTGCTCTCCTCTGTTTCTTCAATATCAGGACTTGTGCAACCAGATCAGGTGGCCCAGCCCCTTCCAGGTTTTAAAATAGAGTCTGATCAGCAACACAATCCACAGGATCATGCAGGCTCTTCTGTGTGATATGTATATAATCATTTTTTAACAACTTTTTAAAATTTTGATGTGAAGTTATAGTTTTATAACTGGCTTATGTTTTATTGGAGAAATCTTGCCTATAATTCTATAAAGAAAGGTGACATTCCAAAATGTCAAGCATATCTTTTTTACACAGATTATGCAAAATTCAAGTTGTATTTTAACCCCTTAGTACAACCTGTAACAGTGGTCTACCACTTCTTTCTGTTTAAGTAAAGAGATATTGAATATCTCCTCAAAGTCAGAATGAAATTCCTCCAGGAACATAAAGTGATTAAACTATATTGGTCAGTGTTGTTTTCCCACTTTTACTTTACCTCTAATGTTCACCAGAAAGTGATGCTTTTGTAGAAGACTTGCAAAGTGACTTTCCCATCTCATTTAATTGCTTAAAAAAGAGAGCACAGCACTTTTGATGATTTGTGAAATTTTTGGTATGTCTGTTCTTGACATGTTGGTTTATATACAAGTTGGGTTTATATACAAGCTATAGAAATTGATCCCTATTTCTTACAGTTCCTACAAAGGTGATCTGTAAAATGAACTGAAAGTGTCTGATCCTGTTGAAATGCAATGGCTTACTGACCTAACACTTTTCATAGCACAGCTTATGTTGTTTGGTGTGAGGGTTTTGCTTCCAAAACACATCTTCCCTGAACATGAGTAATACTAGTGTCAAAATTAGAGAACTTATTGGTAGTCTTGTGGAGGAAACTGCTATCTTTGAGCACTTTAAGGCTTTAAAATACTAACCAACTTGGCAGCTTGTTCTGATCAGGTCGTAATGTGTCCAATGGAACCACACTTTCCCTTGTACTGATGCACTTAATATAATAGCAGAGTTGATAACTGACTTACACAGTAAGGCTGTCCTTACTCTAGGAAGTTCTGTATTACTATTTCACAATAAAAAGTATTATGGCATTGGACTGCTGTTTCCATGTGTAGCTTCTGGGTGCCCAGGTACTGTGGAGAAATCAGTGGCACAAGCTAAATGTGTAGAGTGTCAGCTATCAACAGTTTTTAAACAATCTTTCAATATTTCTGGATGTTAACGTATAATCTGTATTTGACTTTCACTCACCCCATTTATTGCTGCCCCTTCGAGTCATCAAAAGGAAAAGTCCTGTCCCTTTCTCCCTTCCCCCTCCCCACATTTAGAGTACAAGTTGGGTTTTGGTGCAGCTTAAGCTGTCTTGGGAAAATTTTATTTGTTCTAATCCTCACTGGGGTAGGAAAGATGTGAAACACTATGTTAGACTAGACAAAAGCAAAGATGCTGTGTTAGTTCTGGATGCATCTTTTTAATATCAATTATTACTCTTCTCTTTATAAGGGTCTCTAAAAATGTTACTCTATTATAAATCTTACTTTGTGCAATATTGTTTGTGTAGGCTTTTATATACATATTAGCACCTCGGTGTAGAGGTCACTATTTTAAACGGATAGAAAAATAATCATCAGAAGATACTGCAGTGATTAGTTAGAGCCTGTATTACTCCTTATGTGTATGTATGTATGTATTGTCTTCGGTACAAAAATGAGGACTAGGAAATATTTCAATTTAAAACTAATTTACAGATTGAAGTGGTAGTGACTTGTTTAGTAATCTGTGTAAATAAGGTGTTAGAATGGGAAGCTTTTACGATGAAAAGTAATGTGATTCATGCAGGGGTGTAATTTAATCTTAGCAGAAATTCTAGATGACCCAGGCTGGTTCATAACTGGTCTGTTCTCTGGTGGGTTATTTCCATTTTTTTTTATGTTGAGAGGAATTTCATAGCTTTAAGGGTTGTGCAAAGTAAAATTCCTCACGGGCAATAGCGGTTTCAGCTCATCCTTCACATTCAAAGATCGTGTCACCCAAGGGTGTTCTTTCCTTTCTACAAAGTCTGCTAGTCTTCCAAGTGCCCATTCCACTTCTCACACGTGCTGTTCTTTGGTCATGTCGGTGGCACATCCGTAAGGTGGCCGGTCCTTGGCAGCCAGCACTGCGTACAATCACTCAGGAATTGACAAATCTGCAGATGCCACAGTGAGTCTGCAAAAGTAACTTTAAAGGCAGAATAAACAGATTTAGAGCCCCCATACACCAAGTTGTCAGTTGTTAGTGAAAGGTGAGGTAAGAATGATGAGGGAATCGATTTGGAAGTCCTCTGTAAATACCAGTAGTGTGTTTTCAGATGGATAGAGGAAGACAAGAGTGGCTCACATGGCTTTCAAAGCTGTAGTTTAGTGGGATCTGGGACTACAGCCTGAAATACCAGGAAAATGCTCTGACATCTCTTTGAATGGAGGGATGTGACCAGTGCTGTCATGCTCCCTATGTTGTTCAATTACTAACTTAATATCTAATGTCAGATTTAAATACAGAAAAGTCTCTTCACATGACTTGAATGTTGCTGCTCTAGCGTGCTTGGAAGATGGAGGGAGAGAGGAGCAAAGCTTATAAAAATCTGTTACCTAAATACACAATCAGCTTTGTTACACTTTAACCAAAAAGATGTATTACTATGAAACTCCACCTCAGTTCTGGATGTAAAGAAGGAGAGGGATTGCATCCAAAGCTGATCACTGAGCTGTTGTTTCAAGATTGCTCTGTTTTCAGTGCAATTGAAGCACTTGATGTGAAAGTTGCAAATGTTTTCCAGAACAAGACCTGTAGAATGCTGCTTTTCATGAGTTATAGCTGTTCAGAAATGGAGCAAGGATTTGAAGCCACTCAGAGCAAAACAAACCTCTGGGTAGGTGCAAGTAAATATGTCTGAGCATCTCATGTTCTGTAGCTGGCTGTTGGAATTTCTCTGATTTCATAAATCAGCCTATGTAACGAGCTAATCAGACCTTGGCAAACTTCATAGGTGGTTCTAATAGTTCTGAGTAGTACCCAGACAGAGCAGTCCATAAATAGGGATGCACTGGTCTGTAAACCCTTGGCTCTCCAGTGTGAGGATCTGCCCTGTGCTGTGTGTCAGGTGGTAACCAGAGGCACTGTGCTTGGTGGAGAGAGCTGCTCACAGACCATGTGCTGTCCATAAAGAGTGATCAGCATTGAGATACGGAGCTAGGAGTCCTGTTTGAAAGAAAGTGCTGTTGATTCAAAGTCACTTGAGATAAAGGCAAATGGCTCAGCTGGGCTAGCACCATGCCATTCAAAGATGAGATCAGTTAGCTTGGGTTTCCTCTCTCCTGTAGCCATGCCACAAGTCATTGTGTTCTCTTCCAGGAAGGTGGGACACTCTCTGGAGTGTTCCCAGGGGATATCGTTCCACATTTCCTACAGGTACAGACCTTGCCCTATGGACAAAGGGCTCTGTCGGTTCTCCTGGTTCCCCAGACGGGGCTGGCAGTGCTGCCCTGAGCTCACCCCTGCCCTGGGGGGCTGCTCCCTGGGGCAGG
>VZRW01009520.1:1304839-1351744 GCA_013398125.1 Aegotheles bennettii | reverse complement strand
CGGGCCCCCCCGCCGCCCGCCCGGCCCGCGCCCGCGCCCCCCCGCCGCTAACCGGCCTTTGTTTTGGGCTCCGTAGGGCCTCAAAAGCAAACCTAAGAAGAAGGGGCACATCCAGCCCGACCTGATCGATGTGGACTTGATCCGAGGTGAGCGGCCTGCGAGGGGCTGTGGTGCCCCCCCACGGCAGCTGGGCCTCGCCGGGAGGAGGGGCTGCTCTCCAGCTGGTGCCTTCCCTCCTCCCGGCTGCAGCAGGTGCCTGGATCCCCAGGTGCTGGGCTCTGGGACAGAGCACTGTGGAAGCCCCAGCCCTGGGGCTGGGCACCTGTGCCTGCTGGTGTCGGTGCAAAAGGGGTGCTGGGAACCTGAGAGCAGAGGCAGGAGGAGTTTGGGGTGCTGGGACAGGATGAGGGGTGACCTTTGGATGCACCTTTCTGAGCTGTGCAGGCTGGAGAAGTGCCTGAGGTTGGGCTGCCATCACCCTTCTGCACTGCAGCATTCCAGCAGGGTTTGGTCTTGGCCAAAGGGGAAATCATAAGCAAGGAAATCCTTGTAACTCACAATAACTTGTTTGTTTTCCCTTTAATCTCAAGGCTCTACATTTGCTAAGGCCAAGCCTGAAATCCCCTGGACATCGCTGACTCGGAAAGGAATTGTGAGAGTTGTGTTCTTCCCACTGTTCAGCCAGTGGTGGATACAGGTCACTTCCCAGCGGATTTTTACGTGGCTCCTGGTGCTCTATGTGATGCAAGGTGAGGGGTGGTGGCAGTCCATGCCCAGTCCTTTGTCTGCAAGGAATGCGATGTCATTTCATAGCCCAAGATCATAGAATCATTATGGCTGGAAGGGACCTCCAGGGCCATCAAGTCCAACCTTTATCCCATCATATTCCTGACCATCAGACCATCAGACCATGGCCTCAAGTGCCTCGTCAACCCATTTTTTGAACCCCCCCAGGGACGGTGACTCCACCACCTCCCTGGGCAGCCCATTCCAGTGCCCAACCACCCTCCCAGTAAAGAACTTCTTCCTAATCTCCAACCTAAACTTCCCCTGATGGAACTTGAGGCCATTTCCTCTCGTCCTGTCATCAGCAATTGGGGAGAAGAGACCAACACCAGCCTCACTACACCCTCCCTTTAGGGAGTTGTAGAGGACAATAAGGTCTCCTCCAGGATACTCTAAAGTATCCTATCTGAAACTTAACACAGATTTCAAGATGTGTGGCACTAGTATTTGCAGAAATTATAAAACAGAGTAAAAATAACTAGCTAAGACAGAAAAAACTGGGCCGTGCTTTTGATTTCTGCATTTCATGTACTTTCCTCCCTCTCAGTTGTAGCAGTGGTGCTGTATTTCATGATGCCTGTGGTGAATGCCAGTGAAGTCATGGGACCCATGTGCCTCATGTTGCTGATGGGGACTGTTCACTGTCAGATCGTGTCCACCCAGATCAACAGACCTTCAGGGAGCAACGGGCTCAGCAGGCGCAGGAGGTGAGCGGGGTGATGGGTTCCTTTGTGGCCATCTAAGTCTGTTTTTGCTCATGGTAGAATTTTAATGGGTAAATATCTTTTGTTTTTATATAAATACGTTATTTAACTGTAAATGTGAAAATTTTCTGTCTTGCTTGTAATAACCAAGATGAATGCTGCAGATTTACCAGGCTGTGATCAGTCTGGTTCAGTTGAGCCTCCTGATGGAGCTGTTTGATACGGTTCCTCTCGGTGGCCAGAGGAGGGCATTCTGCTCAGAAAGGCATCTCCAGGGCTGTGCACACTGCTCTGGTTCCAGCTTTGGCTGCAACTGCAGGAAGCTGCTGCGTTGGGAACAGGGAGATGGTGGCAGAGATGGCTGTGGTGAACTCATTGCTGTCTGTCTGTGCATGTGGGAGGTGTTATGGTCCATCAGTAGATACTCAGGTGTTAGGTGTCTGCCTCAGGTTAAACTGATAGAATATATTGAGTGGAGGGTGACAGATGTGGATAGTTTTGTCTCCATTAGACTTCTAGAGCAAAGATTGTGACCAGATTTTGTCTGTTTCATCCTTTGCTAGTGATGTACTGATGTCCTGTGGGTATGTGCATAACTTCTGTGAATCCAAATAAAACTGTTTTATTTGGAAATAAGCATTCTGTCTGCACGACTTAGAAAAACGGTATCTAAAAAAGCTATTCAAATCCAAATCAGGTCTTTCAAGACAGACCAAGGAGTAGCTTGCTATGTGAATTTAATTCTCTTTTTAAAACCCAGGAAGTTACGGAAATCCGTGGGTGTCGATGGGAGCAGTTGGTCTTCTCCTGACAAAAACAGTCAAGAAGAGCAGTCTGAATCAGCATCCATCCTTAACAATGTGTTCAGCGTGCTGTTCCGAAGGAGGTACGTGCTCTCCAGTGCCTGTGTTGTGTTTGTGCTGGCACTGTGGACAACCTGATACCTGGAGAATGAGGACAGGATGTGTCCTGTCACTGCCATCCCCAAAGGCTGCCCATTGGTTTCTTTTGGACCAAAAGCACACTTGATGTTGTGGGAGGCTGATTCCTCGTGAATTTTAGTATGTCCTCGTTAGGAGATGATGCTGCATCTCACAGTGAAGCTAAAACTGAGCCTTAGAAGAGTTGCAGAGCTCATTTTTCCTTATCAGAGAAGTGACCCTTCCTGAATGTGTACGCTCAAATTGCATTGCTGCCTTACCTGATTTCCAGAAGCACTTGTGCCTCCTAGTTTAAGTGGCTGGCATTGTCATGCCACTTCACCACCTTAAAAAGTGACTCGAGGAAAAGGTTGGGATGTTTCATTGTCTTCTACTGCTTTCTCAGGTGAGTTTCTTGAGGAGTTGACACCCGACAGGTCCTTTCTCTTGATGAGGACTTTTTATCTTCTGAAATGCTCCCACTTATTTGTTTTCACATAGTAATATGAAAAAAATTCCCTCTTGGTTTAGAAGTTTTAAGATACCATTAGAGTTTACAAAAGAGCCATCCAGAGAGTGAAGCAGATACAAGTCTCTTCAGCAGAATCAGGACACACAGAGTCTGTCAGCAGGAGACAATTACGTGTTCCCTTAGCGATGCTGTTTGATGTTGTACCTGTGTGGCAGGGTGAAAGAGACCTTGATGCTTTCCTCAGAGCTTTTTCTCTGACATAAAAGAATTTAATTGCATTTTCTCTGACAGGATTAGAAGAGTGAAGTCGGTAGCTGAGAAAGGGACCGAGACAGAAAATGGTGTGAATGCTGGCATTAAACACAGACATGGCAG
Source organism: Aegotheles bennettii (assembly GCA_013398125.1). NCBI lineage: Eukaryota > Metazoa > Chordata > Aves > Caprimulgiformes > Aegothelidae > Aegotheles > Aegotheles bennettii. The sequence goes on along the minus strand of VZRW01009520.1, from coordinate 1,348,487 downwards.
AGCTGAACACAGGCTGTTGCACTTCAAAGAGAAAAATAAACTGTCCGATGGGGAAAAGAGCCATCAGGTACTGGCAGGAAAGATCCATTTGAAGTCACAAATTTCCATGTATTCTGTATGGGCCCAAAAGTTTGTTGATACTTAACTGGTTGGCTTGATCTAACACAACATCCTCCCTTCTACTAATCTTTGCTGGCATATAGGAAACCTAAATTAGGACCTGGATTAGAATCTGCCCGGAGCACTGCAGTACTGTGCCATCCCAGCTCCTCTAGGGCAGAGCTAGGTGTAGGGGGACACATCTCATGATTTTGGGTCTGGTAGCCACCAGCTTGTAGATACATCTCTTCTCCTGAGCTTAGTGTTGCTGGTGAGACACAGCCAAGAGTTGCTGCTGCTTCTTCCCCTTCCCACCCTTGCCCCACTGCTTCTGCAGGTGCTCAGAGATTGCTGTGTACAGCCTCTGGTTCAGTGCAGTTCAGGCTGGTCCTTTACTGGTGCCTTAGTCTTATCTTGACTGTTGTGTTTCTAGGATGACTGTGCTGTCAGAGGTGGTGTTTCTGATGAGCTTTCCAGTGAGGAGGATGCTGAAGCAATGGCACAACGAGTCTTGTTACGCCAGAACGTAGAAGGGGCTTCCAGTGACAACAGCTATGAAGAGAAGAAGAAGAGGCCTCTTGTTTCCCTGAACCAGGCTGTCTCACAGGTACTCGTGTTGAATTTGTGCCATTTTCTACACATCTTTTTTGCTATGGGTAACGAGGTGCTTTTCATTTGGTTTTGTCAGGTCAAGCAAGCTGTGAAAGGTGCCAGAGACTCTGATAGTGTCGTGGAATCTGAACTGGAATCCACACTGTACAGTCAGGTATGGTCATAAATTCAGGAGACAGAGCTTTGCTGAGGCAGTGCCAGGACATCCTCCTGATCGGAACAGACCATGATTAAATGATAGTGCTTCAGCATTTCAGGTATAAGTGTGGTGTCCCTCCTGCTTGTTTGCAGCTTTGTAAACTTTATTCACAATTGTGAGTATGCTACTGCATTAAACAAAACAAACAAAAAAATCACTCAGTTGGCAGTGTAGTATGGTCAAAGCTGCCTCTGATTGCTCGTGTTGAATTGCTGCAATTGCTCTTGTGGTTTGGGAGGCAGCACTGCATTGTAGCTTTTATGCTAATAAGTTTTGATTTTAAAATGAAGAAATAATTCTGTTCTATGATACACCTTCACTTCATTGCTTTGTTTATCTGGCCCCTGCCACTCCCCCACCTGAAAATAAAATAGAAAGAAAATATATGAATATCAAATTATCAAAGAAATATAAAATATAAGTGAAATCTTAAAATAGATTATGCAAAAGGCAGAAGACTTTTGGTTTAGGATAAGTCAGTTTTTATTTTGTAAAGTAGTGAAGCCACCCAGGGCAGCTGGAGTGGATGCTGGAGGAGGAGGAGATGGTTCTGCAGCTGGGGTGTGAGGCTGTGCTGTGTCCACTTTACTCTTCACAGGACTCGAGGTCCTGCATGAGTGTGGGGTCCCGTAGCTGCAGTGTGACCCGGAGAGACTCGGAGAGCACTCGGCACGACTCGGAGACAGAGGACATGCTCTGGGATGATCTGCTGCACGGGCCAGAGTGCCGCTCCTCCTGCACCAGCGACAGCGAGGAGATGACTGTCAGAGGTGTCAGGCGGGATGTGAAGGAAGATGTTTTCCAGCAGGTTTGTTGATTTGTATCCAGCAGCTGAGAAAACTATGAAAGATTCCCCCTACCTCTTCTCCCTCTGTCTGCCCAAGTAATATGAATGACACCTGGATGCTGTTGGGATCATGGGAGCAGCCTAATGCTGGATGAGCCTGTTCTGGCAGCCCTGCTGATCACACGAGGTCTGGAATGATCTCAATAGTATCAGTGATCAGCTCCTTCCTCCCCACCAGTATTTTCTGGACCACTGCTAATCCCAAAACAAGTATTTCACCCAAAGATAAATCTGGAATCCCCTCTCAATGTAAATACTTTCTAGGAAGAAGCATTATTTAATAGCAGGACAGAAACCGATTACACACCTTTTGCATCCTTTTCTTTTATAGAACCATTTGTTTTGGCTGCAGAATACAAGTCCAGCATCTGCAAAAGTGAGTGCACTGATCTGGGAAGGGAATGACTGTAAGAAGGTGGACATGTCTGTGCTGGAGATCAGTGGGATTATCATGAGCAGGGTAAGAGGGCTCTAAGGCATTGCAGCCTGGAAGTAGCCATACGTGCAGACACGGAGTGCAGTCTAAAACTGCTCCCTCCTCAACTGCAAATACAGTTGTCCCAAATGTTCTTACTTAAAAATGCATAAACCAAAATTTAGGAGGTCCTGTTGAAGTCTAATGAGTGCTTGTTATTGTTGGCTGTGCCTCTGCAGTCCGCTGAATGGTGTGGGTTTGGTGTTTATTGACTCTTGTTGGTTTTGGACTGAAATGGGTGGGATTATTTTAGGCTGTACTCTTTGAAGGGAAGGGGAACTGAATGCTTGACTGTATTAATGCTGCCACAACAGCACACCTTTTCCTTGATGCAAAACCCCAGGTAACCCTCCTGATTTTGTTCCTGCTTGCCAGGTTAATGCCTACCAGCAAGGAGTTGGGTATCAAATGCTGGGGAACATCATCACCATTGGGTTGGCATTCCTGCCGTTCCTCTACAGACTTTTCCGCACAGATCACCTGGACCAGTTCTGCTCCATTTCTCTAAAGGAGCTTTTGCACATCTTCTGTGGAGCACCTGCCAGCATCCCTGTCATCGTTCTGTCTGCAATCAACTTCCTTGAGAGACTTTGCTTAACCTGGATGTTCTTCTTCATGATGTGTGTTGCTGAGAAGACATACAAACAGGTAGGTCTGAATGTACTGGTGCCTTCATGAACCCTGGGGCAGGTGTTCTACCAAAACCATGCTGCCTGTCACAGCAGAGCCTGGCAAGACCCCACGTCACAGCCAGCTGAAGTGGCAAAGCTGGTAAGGTGTCCAAGAGGTTTAGGTCGGAGAGTCTGGTAAGACTCCATTAGTCACAAACTTAGACCTGTGAATCCCCTCCCTGGCCTCTGTGCTCCCCCTCCAACCCTGCCCTCAAGGGAAAAACAACCTTTTAATGTCCTGGCATGGCACTGCGTGGAGACAGACACAGAAGAGAGAGCCTAGGCCTGCTTGGTCAGGCTGTTCTAAGGTGGGTAGTTGGCTGCAGGACTGTGGGAAGCAGCTTTGTCAAAGTGGCTGTAAATGTTGTGGTAGGAGGCTGGTGTGAGTGCTGCTTTAATGAGGACTCTGAGGCTAAGTTCACAGAGCAACAGCAGTTCCTCCACTGCCACTGCCATTTACCCCAGATCTCACACACCAGGGTCCCCTGTTGGGCTTCCCCATGTGCCACAGGGCTGACCTTGTCTGCCAGGGACCACTGAGCAATTCCAAGCAATCTTTTTTTTTTTATTTTAGACAAACTTATGTCTGTGTGTGTATGTTTTTGTTTTTAATTTGCAGAGGTTTTTGTTTGCCAAGCTTTTTAGTCACATTACGTCTGCTCGGAAAGCCAGGAAATACGAAATTCCTCACTTTAGACTCAAGAAGGTAGAAAATATTAAGATCTGGTTATCCCTTCGTTCCTACCTCAAGGTGAGTTGATTTGATTGTTACAGAGGGTGTAGCCAACTCTCCAGGTACACGTGCTTTACCCCAGTGCTGTCTGGCCCTCTGGACAGCACGGCTTGAATCACTGCACCACGATGGCTGCTTGGGGTCAGCCTTCACAGCACCACACCCAAACCTTAGACCTGACTCAGTCTTTGTTCCTGCAGAGGAGAGGCCCCCAGCGATCTGTGGATGTGGTCGTATCATCAATCTTTTTACTGGCTCTTTCAATTGCTTTTATATGCTGTGCCCAGGTGAGATTGTAATTTATTTATTTACTTATTAAAAAAGAAATAGAGAGGAAAACCCCCAAGCATGTGTGAAAGGCATTTTATTGCCCATTAATTGGAAAGAGGGAGAAAAGAGAAAGAACAAGCATCCTTTTCCAAGCAGAAAGAAAAAATCAAATTCCAAGCTAAAGCCAGGTTAGCAACATGACCCTTCCCTTCAACCCAGTTACACAAATGAATTACACTGCAAGGGAAAAGCTGTTGGTGGCTCTAGAGCACAAGTGTGGTTCAGAAGGGAAATAAGGACAATGCTTTTGCACTTCTCCCAAGAACAGGTGTGTTACTTGTCAGTGACATTGGCACTTTATTTTTTCCAATACAGGTTCTTAAGGGTCACAAAACATTTCTGAATGCAGCTTACAACTGGGAGTTCCTAATCTGGGAGGCAGCACTACTTCTCTTTTTACTACGGCTGGCATCTTTGGGCTCTGAAACCAACAAGAAGTACAGTAATATTTCCATCTTGCTCACTGAGCAGGTATCTCCATTTAGTTTATCCTCTCTTTGGGTATAATTGTTGCATTTCAAACCAGCTTAAAAAATACTGGAACCACATTTTAGAATTTAGAAACCAATGCTGGTGCTGGACAGGAGGCAATAAAACACTGCACAGCTGGGGAGGGACAAATTGTTAAAACATTTGGACACTCAAAATCTACATTATTTTTGTCTCTGGATTAATGTGTGTTAGCCAGGTTGTTTGAAAAAAGAAGAATCACTGCTAAATTCCTGTCTGCAGATGCATCACTTCAGGAATAACAGCAGACTGCAAAAAATGGCTCTAATTTTCCTGAGTTAGAAATTAGTTGCTGGCTAGTGCTGGAATATTAACATCTGGTGTGCAATATCTCTGTCACAGATAAATTTATACCTGAAGATGGAGAAGAAGCCAAACAAGAAAGAACAGCTGACTCTAGTGAACAATGTTTTGAAACTATCTACAAAGCTACTGAAGGTAAGGGCTTCTCCCTAACACACAGCTGCTCAAGCTTCTGGAACCAGTGACTCTGGGGTTTTGCTCTTCCCATTTCTCACCTCTTGATCATGTGAGTTATTGCTCACAAAGGGAGTTTTTTTGTGCTTCTACAGCCATGGCCTAAGATCAAGCAATGCAAGGCTGGTGTGGTTAATTAGTACTGTAAACATTTGAGTAGTGGGGACTATTATGATTTAGGTGAGAGGAGAGGCTAGTATGAACACAGCGTGCCTACTCACTGCTTGAATCTCATTTTCCTTCAGCAGCTGCAATGTTGAAGCATATTGACAGCAGCAGAGTAGGTATTTGGAAAAGAAAGGGCACAGTCAAAGAGTCACATAAATTAGACAAATTCTACAGCCTGTGCTGTCAAGCTCCTGTTACGCAGCCAGCTCTGCTACAAAGGAGACTTCTGGGATTCAGCACAGAGCTTAGAAACATCTCTGCAGTGGGAGGGCCAAAAGAGAGTGGGAATTTCTGTATGTACATTTAGGAAAGGACACAGAGGCAGCACATGGTTAGCAGTGTCTGCCAGAGAGGCAGCATGAAGCTAAAAGTCAGGATTAATTGCTTCTGGTCTAGATGAATGCTAATGGACCTTTTTTTCTTTACTTTCACTGCAGGAGTTAGATACTCCATTTAGGCTGTATGGACTGACCATGAATCCATTAATCTACAACATAACACGTGTTGTAATACTCTCTGCTGTCTCAGGTGTTGTAAGTGATCTCCTAGGATTCAACATCAGAGTAAGTACAACTGACTGCCAGGCAGCATGAAGCTAAAAGTCGGGAGGGGTCTCTTTTGTACTGTCGCCAAATTCCTCCTACCCAAGCAGAAGGGTGGAGGGTTTGAATTGGGCTCCCTCTGCACAGGAACAGAGACTGTGCTGAATGAATCACCATCTCCTGGAGCCAATTTCTGGGGGGAAGGACAAGGCTGGCTTAAATTTCAGCCCTGTTCAGGTCTTCAGTGTCCACTTAAAGCTGTTAGCCAGAATCCTGGGATCTTCCTGTGGCTCCTGAGCAGAGCATTCACTGCAGGGAGGGCAAAGGAGATGGAGTCTTACCTGTAGATGAAAAGCATTCAGACCCACACTCACTCCCTGTATCTCTTTGCAGTTATGGAAAATTAAGCCATGAACTAAACAGCAGCACTCAGCCCTCTCTGCTGCAACAACAGACCAGAGAAGATAACCAAGAGCTTGGGCAAGAAGCAGAGGTGCTCTCAAACTATGGCAATGTGTAATTACAATTTGTGAAACAGATTCTCAGTGTATGTGTCAAAAGTTCTCCTTCTGCTTTACTGTTCTGCAACACAGAATGAGCTGGTCTGATCAGTGAAGTCATCCCATGGCACGCACAGCAAAACAGAGCAAATGGGGCCAAATCCTGGCAGCTGGCACTGAGAACAGCAGGAACTGTGTGCAGACAGCACAGGGCATCAGACACAAAAAGCCACACAAGAGCTCTGACTGGAGGGACACAGCAGTGACTGCTCCAGGTGCCTCGTGTCTGCAAAGCCTGAACCATGTGCAAGCAACAAGGGAAATCACCCCTCTGTTCAGCAGCAGCATCCTTCTTGGAGAGCTCTGGAGCTACACTGAAACTTTTCGGTTTGTGCATCCTTCTCCAGAGCTCTGACTGTGCTGGAGTACTTAAAAGCTCAGTGTGCTTGAGGCTTTGTCTCTTTACTGCAGGCTGCAGCAAAATTGTGTCTGCACAAGATGAATTCTGCCTCCACGCTGACACTGAAGCACTGTAACAGATCCATGCTGGTTGGCTCGTGTTGGGTCTGCTGCAAATAAATGATCATTTTTTGAAAACGTGGGTTATGAGATACATCCTTACACCACCAACTACACGTAAAGCATTTATCAGCTCTAGAATATTTTACTGTGTGTGTTCCCTGCAACACTGCAGTTGTACTGAGCCCCAGCTCCATCCTGAAGCCATCCTGACTTCTCTCTGACAACAGCTTTGCTCCATGTTCTGAGAAGCTGCCACAGCTCCACGGTGCCTTACACTGGGACAGTGAGGGAGAAATCCGCTGGGAGCATCAGTTCAGTGGGAGAGAGGTGGCAAAGGCTTCCTCCCCCAAGAGAGATGAATGTTTAGGAAAGGACATAGGAGAGAACAAGGTGTTTTAGAGACATCTGTTAAACTTAACATTTTCCTTAACTGACTCTACTATAGCCTATTTATTAGTAATGAAAACAACAAAAACTGAAGAGCTTCCCATAGGGGTAAGTGGCGTAAGAATTTTTGGTAGTAAATTGTTTACAGCTATTTTCTGTACAAGGAAAAGTTGTAAGATGTAAAAGGAGATAAGTTTTATATATCAAAATGTACAAATAAATCTACAAGTATTTCATCATTAACAACTGTTTCTATGTGACTTGATGATTTTTCTAATACCTTTGTTATTTCAACAGGGAATCAAGGAAACTTCCAGTAATAAATTCCATTTGTTCTCCAGAAGAGCATTATGTCTATGTGTAAGACCTGGGCAAGAGGTTGAGCTGTTTAAAGTAAAATATCACACCACGGAAAGCCAACAAAGAATCTACTTTATACAGTGCAAAACCAACAGGCCATGAACTGGAGTTACTTTTTAATATCTATATAAAAAATAATGAGCGATTTACAGGTCTCTCTCTAGTCAGAACCTCAGAAGTATGTATAAAGGTGCTGTACAATATATAAACATTTACACCCAGTACATCCATACATTGCTTAGCATTCCAAGGCCACATTGCTAAGTCATCTGATACAGCAAGAACAGATACAAGTTCTATGGAAGGAGAAATCACGCACAGGTAAGACACTAAATCAGGTCACATTAACAGAGAAAAAATAGAGGGGGAGTTGATGGCAGGGAAGCAACGTCAGTGGTGCTAACTCATCGTTGTATTAAACGTCTGAATTTGTTACTGTAGGCAGTGGTTAGGGCAAGTGCATACAACTCAACATGAAAGAGAATCTCTTGTTAAGAATACATGGTTAATATCTACACAGGCTACCTTGAAGTATTAAATATTGTCACAGTCATACTCCACAACAGGGAGTATTTGTACATAGGATGCTATGGAGCAAATCTCAATGGATCATCCAATGTCAAGCAGCAGAGCACAGTTCAGATCTGCTTTAAAGCCTATTTAATTTTCAAAGTCTTTGTTTAAAAAGCTCTTTGAGTAGTCATCTGTACTGCTACAGAACTCAGAGCCAATTCACCATGCTTCCTTAGGCTTTAAAACCATTAAATATTTCAAAGCCAAAACGAGATACTCACTCATTCACTTTCAAATAGCAAAGTATGAGTTTGAATTTTAACATGAATAAAAGTAAAGCTTGGCTTTTTACACTTCTTCTACAAACTGGACCAATGGGCTCCTTTTACCACTTTTTTTTCATTAAAAACCAAACACGGCAGGAAATCATCACTAAAAACTATGAAAGCCTTCGATTTACACAGTCTGCTGTTCTCACAGCTGCAGGACTGGTGTGTCAGTAGATCCTGGTGGTAACATTCCTCTTTTTAAAATCCACATTCTAGCCCAAACCATAGATATTGTGTCTCATGTACCCTGTACAGCATCCTACTCAGCACTGGGAACAGGTCACATATGGGAGACTTCTAATACACACAGGCAAGAACTTCATTTAAGAAGCTGCAATGGCAGTTGGTTCTGTCCTGAAGGTCAGTTGTTATCTCTACAGAGGGGAAACATCTGATTCCCAACTAGCATTAAGTAACTAAAGATGGGACTTTGGTACACAACACTGCAACAAGGCTGAAAGTAAATGTCTGCTCATTGCTGGTGTGTACAAAGAATGCCAAGGATGACACAGTGCCACGAGGGAATTCTGTTAACAGAACCCAGAATTTTCTCTTTTCAGACAGGTGTTTGCAAACAGCTGTTATAAGCATCCTTATGAATCAAGAAAATAAAGCAATTTTGCTCTGTTCATAAAAAGCAAAATTACAAAACATTGATTATGTCAAATATAATTTTTATCTACACGATTTTGCATTAGGTATAAAAATTTAAGAAAAAACATCAACTGAACAGCATCAGTGGCTCATTTGCTGCCCTAGAATCGATAGAACCAACTCACCCATCTGCTTACTGAACCAGTAAGAACACGTGTATTTCCTTTTGTAAACATGCAACATGCTCTTGAGAAAATACCCATTTCAAACCAAACCTTGCCTCGTCGGTGACTGGAATACATATGAGAAGGGTTAGATCGACTGGATACAGTAGATAACTTGGCACAAGAACAAGAAGTGAGTCATGATCACATTGGCAATATAGGCATTAAATAATTTTGTTCAGAAACTCACAATACTATCTGAGAAAGCCGTAGCAGTGCAACGTTGAGAGCAGCAGAACACCGCCTTTAAAAGGACACGGGGACAGCAGCTTATCAAAGAGTTTCATTTAAGCAATCCAAAAGGTCCTTCATGCAGCTTAGATAATTTAAGAACGAATCAAATACTTTCCACCCTCTAATAACCAGTTTCTGAAAAAAAAAAAATGACAACTTTGTGAAAAGAAACAATGCTTTTAAATGACCATTATTAGAAACTTGATTAAAAAGTGTCAGTCAAACCCGTTTTTCAGCCACTCCTGCTGTTTGGGTGACTTTACACGTGCTTGGTACCCTCCACGGTCCAGGAGTTATTGGTGTTTTCTTGACTGGAGAACTACTCTCAGATTTGGAAATTCCATCATCTTTGGTTTCAGCAGGCAGCTCCATGTGTCCCTCTCCGAGGTGTCTGTTCAGCATAAGAGTCTCCTGTGTCTCTATCCTTCTTTGTTTCTCCATGGAAAGCAGTGGAATATTGGAAAGACTGGAAGTTTTGAATCTTCTGTAATTTGGCTCTCCAGAGTTTGATTTCTTTACTTTTTCATCTTCAGATGTGTTTCTCCTAGAGTCACTGAATGGAAGGTAAGTGTCATCAAACGCTGCAGACTGGCGCTCTGGAGCCCACCCTTCCATCTTTCCAGAAGCTTTCTGCTTCGTGTCTTTCCAGGTGACTCCTGTTTTACCAGTTCCACCTTTCAATTGCTCAGCAGTCATCTTATCACCACCAGTTGTTCTGTCTTGATATTCTTGTAACCTGCCGACCGTTTCTGCGGTTCCGTGCTTACCGAGGTGCTTTTGGGGACTGGCAGACCTTCCTTGGCTTCCACTGGAATACTCTCTTTTGTTTCCATTGTTCATCCCTATTTCTGTGGTTTTACTCTCACTCTTTCTGGAGCTGTCAGATTTATGTGAGAGATTGCTGTAGGTTTTCTCAGCATCCCCTTTTCTGGGGCTGTGGAATCCTGTGTGTCCCTCAGCAGCCCCTAACTTTTCTGGACTTGCAGATCTGTCTCTTCCAGTCCCTATTTCCCAACTACCTTTTGTTATTTCAAAGCCAGGACTGGAAGGACATTCCCATCTGTTCTTTGTTCTCTGGGGAGAAGACTGAGGCTTCATCTCAAACTGGTTTTCAGTTAAAGTGCTTAACTTTTCAGGCACAGTGTTCTTTGCTTGTTCCAGTTTCTCAGACAGCTGAACTCTCATTAAAGCTTCTCCTGGTACTGGTAAATGACACACTTCAGATGGGGAAGCAGGATGTGAGGATGAAGATAATGGTGACTGTTCTTCATATATTACATTTGATGAAGATGGATTGTAACTATCCCAATCACCTGGAAACAAACAGGGAGAGATTTCACTAAATGACTAAAAAAAATAAAATAAAATAAATCAGTATTTTAGAAATGTGCACACTACTGAGGTTCCAGGGTGTTCTATGAAATCTTCAATTTAAAAAAGAAGATTTAGTAGCATACTCTCAAAGTCCTATTTAGTCAGTTTTCTATATTGCATTGTCATTCCATAACCTACAACAACCATAAGGATGTGATTCTGGGAAAAAGCTTGTGCTTAAAATGCTGGCATGATCTCTGTGGGACTGACATGGTCTTGTATCAGCACAACTTTAGAGTCTACACAGCAAAATTGCAAAATAGAAAGTCCCTGACCTACATTGTTTAATATAAGAAATTAAATGAATTGAAACTGTTACGCTAAAAGAAAACTGAAAACAGTGAAAAGTTGAGGTTATTCATAGCTTTGCACTTTAATAATAGGAAGAGATGAAACACAAGACATGCAGATTTACCAAGTCTTTAAGGAAAAACCAAGAAAAGCACTGAAAGCCCTTAATGTTGCTCAGGTTTCACGTAGGGACACAGACTGGAAGGAGCCAAACCTGAAGGAGGAAGAGAAAAAGCCCAGAACTACATACCAAAATCACAGAGTACAGCAAGCAAGATTTCAATCAGAAATGTATGATTAACAGCGAGAGAAAAGACAACAAAACCCTTCCCCTCTCCATCATCACTCATCTAATCTAAGTTGCTTCACCTAATCTCAGGCCCCGCTTCTGACAGAGGACTGGACCAGATGCTGTCCAGAGGTTCCTTCAGGCTTTTCTATGATTGTGTTTCTACCTCAGACTCGGGAGATCTCCATGATTCCAGACAACTATTACGGAGCCCTCGTGGTGCAGGATAAACACCATTTATCACTGCTGAAATGACACCAAGCTGAAATAGCTGTTAGTAAGGAGAGAGCTGGAGGTGCCCTCCCACTGCCCCCTCTCTTCTGCCTTGTAAATGCTGATTTTAAAGAGGACTTCACACAAAGACAACTATATTTAACTTTCACCCCTAATGACAAGGTAATTCAGTGTGAGACAAACCCAGCCAGCAACCCAGCAAATGGCACAGAGCAGCCCCCAGCTCACAGACAGGCTATTTCTGTGCCGTGTGCTAACTCATGACTGCTCTGTGCTGTGCTGGTCAGGACAATAAGGTGCTAAGGGCCATCATCTTCCAGCTCTCTGGAAGAAAGAAATGGAGAAAGTTCTGGGCAGATTTAATCCCTTGAGTGGGTGCGAGTCGCTGCCTGCAGATGACTGAACACAACCAACTGTCTGGTAGTCCAGATTCTGCTTTAAAATTTTCAAGGGACAAACTCATGGTTGGTGACTACTACTGAAAAGCTTCTCATCAGAAAAAGGGACACTGCAATTTAAGAAGTTCACCATCAGAACCTCGGTGTCAGCACCAAAGGTGAAAAGACTACAAGGTGCACTCAGACATAAAGTGTTCTTTGCTTTAAAATACTGACACAGTCTCAACTCTTCTGGCTTTGTAGTTCTGGAGCATTTCCTAAGTCAGATTCAAAACCATCAGTTCTGTGCTCTGTAGCTGAACTCAGAGCTCCTGTGAGCATTTGCTTTTCTGTCCTTTCTTTTGCCTACAAAGCTGTGCTCTCCTGCTGGAGATGCAGAAGTCACACCTTTGAACAAACAGAATCTATTCTGAGAGCAAAGCCATCTCTCTCCCTGCTTTCTGAAGTTTTTGCTTTGAAAAACAAAGTGTTCCATAATTTAGAAGACTAAACCAGTGAAGTAAATCTGTACAGAAATAATATTCTTTAACCACATACGCATTTTGAACCAAGTATTGATTGTATCACAGAGAATTTTAATTTAAAAGGCAATCAGTGTTAATTATGAATTTGTACAGGAAAACTCGATTAGCTTGGAGCGAGCTGAGACATTTATCACAAGCACTCAAGAATTTCACACTGCAATATTCCTAGATACCTGTCACGTGTTCATGTTACCAAAAATATTCCTTGTGTTTTAAAATAAATACAAACACCTGCACAGCTGTCAAAAATGGAACTGCTGACTACTTCAGTGAACAAGCACTGAAGTTTCCTTATCAGACCTTACCCCATTGCCTTGGGCCCTCAGAATGGAACAGCACTTACTGTGGTCTGGTATCAAGCCAGTCCCAGGTCTCAGCAGCAGCAAAACTTTATTCCCTCCAGCCTGAATCAGCTCAATGGCTCGCGTGTGAGTGATTCCTTGGGTGGGTTCTCCATTAATTTCGACAATTTGGTCACCAACCTGATGAGAAAAGAGCAACCAGCTTAGTCTTTGTGGAGCTCTGACATTGTAGCTAATTTTTAATTTAGAAAGAAAAAAATAGAGGCAGATGCTTTTTCCTCTTACGCTAAAACCCACTCAGCAATAGCAACACCACTCCATGGCTGTGATCACCACGATGCCACGCCATGCAGGTCTGCTCAGCCAGCTCGATGACAGATCTCAGATTACTTAAACTCAGCTTCCATTTACTCACAAGTGATGAGACAGATACAGCCACGTGCTTGAATGTATTTTCATTCTGGATCATTGTACAGAGGGAGCTTAGGGATGAACCACGTCAAACCTGGCACTCTGTGCCTGTTTACAGTCACCCCAACCAGGTAAGAAACAGCAACTGCCTGCACTCCCCACGCAGCTGAATGCTACCACAGCAGAGTAGCTTTTGTGTAAGGAAAAGACTTTTTATTGCAGGTAGGAGAGATCACCACTATGCAGTTACCAGTACTGAGGTCCCTAAGGCCAATTAGCAACTTGCAGAGGTTATGGGGCAGGTAATTGGAGTTCACACTGATCTGCAGGCTGCTGGAAAGGGGCTGGAACAGCTTCCCACAAAAAGGGTCATGAAACCTATTTCACAATTCATGGATCAGCCAGTGGATGTCACTAGTATATAAAATTAGCAGTTGAAAGAGACTCTGTCTCTGCCAAAGAAGGTCACTGGCTGGTTACTCATGGGGCAGGATGGGCGCTCTGCTGCACCCCGTGCCTCCCATCCTGCCCAGCTGCCAGTAACTGGGTGAGAAATTCCCCTCCACTGTTTTAAAGTACAGCCAGAAAATGACACCCTCTTCCAGCTGAGAAGGGAGAAACTGAATGACATGAAAACTGAACAACCTCACGCCAGGCGAGTGCAGCCCCTCTGTGCTCCAAGCTCCTGGGGACAGAGGACACAGTGCTCGTGGCTCTGCCACAGCCACCAGCACCATCCATGGGCTCTGCAGGGCTCACGTTCCCCACAGGACATGGCCCTCACCATGGCAGCAAATGTGTCCCTGGGCATCCCCGGGGTGGGAGGGGGCTCCACCAAGGCTGCTGAGGACCCACAGAGCTACAGCACCTTAAGCAGCACTCATCTATCATTGTCCCCCACCAACCCACACCTCAACACAGGTCGGCTGTACGAGGCAGAGTGCAGCCAGCTGGGAACCCTTTGGTTGCTCCTGCCTGGAAAGCAAAGCCCTGTAGCCCACTGTAACACCACTTGGAGGAGCAATGCAAGAGAGAGCATTAGTACTGAACACTACACTCATGTACTCTCTCAAGCATGAGGGGAAAAAACCTAATTACTGTAAATTCTGATAGTAGAAGTTACCAATACTTAGAATTTCACATTCAGTTAAGCCCCACAGTAGCCCCAGTGAGTATCTGTGCCAGCCCCTTTCTGCAGACTATAGAGGCACCAACAGAGGCAGAGCCCTGTGCCAGTGGCCATACGAGCAGTGAAGCACCAGGACAGTGCATGGGATGGCATCTCATGGGCACCTGGCTCAGCTCCACACTCCAGCCTCTGGTCAGCAGTCATGGACTCTCACATACCATCGTTCTTTGCTGTCACACCCATACATCCTACTTTTACTACAATATTTAAAAGTGAATTCCTTGCACAAAAATAAGAATTAATGTAATAATCTTAGAAAAGTCAGGCTTGTATCTTCAGACACTGCACAGAGCAGCGGTAGCACAATGTACACGCAAGCATTAGTAAGTCAAAAGGCCAACTTGATCAACAAATTGATTAGAGAAGACAAACTCACATGTACTCTCCCATCTTTGACAGCTGGCCCGTCTTCAGCAAGTCGAAGGATGAACAAGCCCATGTTGTACTCCTTTCCTCCTCGAAGGCTGAATCCAAACCCTCGAGGGCCCCTTTCCAACTCCACTGGGAAACAGCCAGGATTCTGTGACGGAAGTCAGAGGAAAAAAAAAAAGATGAGGACCTGTAGGCAGATTTAAACATTTGTTTTTCTGGAAAAATGCTTCATACGTTTCTGTATTTTGAGAAGTGCAATCCAGGATTTAAACTGAATTTGTCACAATTTATGTATGACCAGGTGTAATGGTTTAATTCCAAGTCTAAACATACGGAACAATTTTCCTTCTAAGTTTTAGATATGCATGAAATTTCTCCAAGAAACTTTGCCAAAGTAGCCCCACTGCAAACATTTTCTGTTTCTTTTATAATTATAATGAGTATTCAACTATAGTAAGGAGTAATAATAATAAAATTTAGAACATTAGCAAAAACATTCTGTGAAACACTTCAGTGCATTTTTTCACACAAGTTTTCTACCCACGTCTGCCAGGGAAATGTTTCACTGTTCTGCTTTGGAATACTCTCACAATGCCACTGTGATGTCTTGATGAAGGAGCATTTTATTTTGCATGTCTCCACACTCTCCAGACCATTACCTGTGCCTGGGAGTGACGGCCACCAATAACTGCAGCAATGCCAGCATCGGATTGTGCCAAGTGCTTGTGCTCGGGCCAGGAAAGCCTGTAGCTGTTTGAAACATCTTTTCCAGCTTCACCTTCTGTAGCTCCCCTGCACAGAGGTAAAAGGATGGGATGTTACCTTTGCATTAACAATCCCTCGGTCAGGGGTTTCTTGCTGTTTTCAGTTCCTTTTGCCAGACCCACAAGCAGTGTACCTGTCTGTGCCGGAAGGGTTGAGCTGTGCCGAGCCCAGTGGTCGGTGCTGCGGAGCTGGGCTCTGCCTGGCAGAGTTTGTTCCTGACGGAGGACCCCGGTGCTCTAATAAATTCAAACAAAATCAACAGTCAGAGAGAGCTTCCCAAATATAAAACCATGAGACCAGTGACCATCAGTGCAGTGTCTGCATTGCAGGTTGAGCTGAGCCCACCACAGTCACAAGGGGAGGAGGATTTCCAAGGTCTAATGCCATAAGCCAAGGACCCGAGCACAGTTCATTGTTTCCATGGAATACATTCCTAGGAATTTTATTCTTACCTATGCTGCTTTTCCTCAGAAAACAACACGGTTTTAACTGCACCAGACATGAACAGAGGTGTTTTAGACTGTCTGCAAGCTGATAAAGACCAGAAGGGATCGGGGCCAGTCAGATCCATGATGTGGGTTCGGATATTCAATATAATAAAATTTTGTAAGAGCTGAAGCAAAGTGTCCATTTGAGAACATATTTCTCCTTAAAGGTAAGAGGAGAATGAGGATTTGCAGGGGCAAGGAGGATTCAGAGGTGAAGACCCTAATGATGGAGGGAGACTGTCAACCCATTTAAGGCACAACAGAGTTTGCTACTGGGCAGCTACAGAAAAGGTAACAAACTGGTCCCACAACTGCACTGGAGGGATCAGTTCACTGACAGGTTATCAACAAGAATTCTGAAGTCTTTTGTCTTCTCCCAAAGGCTAATGTCTCTGTCACTTGAGAGTAATGAACCATAGTCTATGCAAAAAGCTGCCTCTTAGCTGGAGCCTGAAATGGCAAGTAGTGGCCCAAGATGAACTTATGTGCTCAATTATAAACTAATAAACTCTTTTTCCTTATAAGGGTTAAAAAAAAAATCCCAAGCACCAAAACTAGAGATGTTGGGTCCTCTGTTGGGTGCATCACATTACTGCATTTCCCAATTGAGAACAAACAAGTAAAATACAGAAAGCATCTTAAGGGAAGGAAAACAGAATGTGTATGGTTAGACTGAACTTCTCAGGTCTGTGAGACCTCCCAAGCCTTCACAGGACTGCTTGGTGCCATTACCATGACATGCCTTAAAGACATTTTTCTCTAGAGACAAAAATGTCAACTTTTACTCCTGGTTTATACTCTGAGTTTTAATTCAGAAGCACAGGCAAGAAAAATTCCATCTGTTTGTACAAATTCTCCAGTCCTCTTTTCAGCCTGCTCTCTTGTGTTCCCAGCTAATACATAACAAAAGCTGACAGGCTGCTGCTTTTGTGAAAAATGTTAAAGAATGTCTTCTGGCGCATGAAGTGGAATTCGTTTATTCATATGAAAAGCAAAGATCACACATGGGTGAAAGCCAGGAGGCAGAGGGAAGGGGTACAAGGCAGTATTTTCACTGCCAGTCTCAGAGGACAGCACTAAGGACGAGGCACTGGGGAGCAGCGAGCTCTGATCGGGTTTATGCTTTGTGATGCTGAACAGCTTCTGGCAAAACGGGCGTCTCTCTCTTTGGAGCTGCATCCTGCATCTTCCTCAGTGCCAACCACTGCCTTCTGAACCTTCTCTGTGAAGCTCAGCTCTCTTCCTGCAGCCCAGCAGGGAAAATGCCTGGAGCCCTGACTAATTCACATCCACTCTGGCTTCCTACGGGAGTCTGCTGTACAGAGGGTTATGCTGTGAGCTAAGCTGCATTTCTCCAGCTAAATCAAGGAGAATTTTGAAGTGGTGATGTATTCCCATTCTAGTGGAACAGGCTCTGCTTCTCTCTCCTTCACTGTCACAAAATCCTTTACATCTGAAACACACCAACTCCAGCTTCTCTAAGCCACATATTTTTCTCTGCTTGGTCTCTTCAGCCTAGTTTCACCACTTACACCTGATACTGACTTTTTTTTCCTCTCCTTATTGATTCTCCTCAGGTTCCTGTTTTATCTCTACATTTTGGCTCAAAATTTTTAATTGAGGAAGTGGGAAAAGTCCTTACACAGAGTCCAGGTAAGGCCATGTACAAATAAGGGACAAAAATGTTATATTCAGAAAGCTTACAGTGAAATCAAAGCTGATTACGAGCCCCAGAGAAACAGATCCCATGCAACCAACTCAGACTTCAGCTACATTATAAACACTGCCCTGGGCAACTGTTTGAGGTGTGTCCCTTCAAACTGGAATGAATTAGTAGATTTGATAAAAAAGGATATCTTAATAGAAAAACAACAATTTATGGAAGTCTCTTGCTTCAAGCATTAACAAAAAGGAAAATCAAGTCTTTGACAGGCTGAGATAGCATGTTAAATATTTGCAATGAATATGAAATTAGAGAATCATCTGTTGGCTTTATTCACATTCTGGCTTTAGGTATTTATTATTTAAAAGGTGATAAAGCCAACTTTCTGGCAAAATAATGATAGTGAGTTTAATTACACCCACAAGCAGCAATCCAGAAAAATGCAGTGGTAAGCAGGGTTGGAGAACAGCTTTTCCCTTCAAATGATTGGAGTTTACATATTTATAGTGGGCTGTTTGTGTAGAAACAATACCATATTGAATGCAGTGTTGCATGGGAGCTTTCATTAAAAACACAGTCTCTGAAGATGGGATTTTGCAGTCACAAATACCCACTTTGCTGCTCAGATGACATGGCAGCCGTGTGTGAACAATTGCTAGCAGCCTGGGAGGCTCTGCAGGAAAACCCTGAGCAAGGTTTTCATGGTGGGCTGTGACCATGGGTGGTTTTGGCCAACAGAACCACAGGAAGTTTCTGTTGTAGCCCAGGGATGCAGCATCAGGCAATTTGTATATTTTAACATGGCAGGAAGGAAAAACTCAGAGTGCCTAAATGGAGAAGACCTGGAAAGTAGGTGTCCCTGTGGCCTTAAAGCACCACAAGAGCACCTGCCTCATCCAGAACAAAGCTCCTGGCAGTGACTGCAGCAGCAGCAAGAGATGGGCACAGTCAAGGGGTGAGATTATCTCTGAGCATCGTCCCATGCCTGCTGTTGCTCTCTCAGAAGAGGTAATTTCTCTTTGGTTGAAGAATATAAGGCTTGGACAGGACATGTTCCCATGTGAGCAGTAGTGTCTTTCGTTCTCGTGTGAGAAACCATGAGAATTTCTCTTACCCTGAATAATTTTGTAAATATTTGTATCTTATTTTTCAGTATAACCACCTTGGCAGCTGCCTCTCTCTGCCCCACCTGCCTTCTGCTCTTCCAGAGCAAACAGATGAGCTTCACTCTCTAATCTCCAAACATCTCGAAATACTTTGCTTTAAGTGAATTAACTTCAGCAGTTACCAACATCAGACTGGGCAGTCTGGTAGGACCCATCCACCCACCAGGGCCAGGCTCCCTCCTTACCTTCCTCAGCCACGACAGTCAGAGTCACCACGTTGCCTGCATCTTTGATCAGCTGCACGATGCTGTCGTGTGAGAGCTCCACGATGGACTGCCCATTGACCGCCGAGATGCGATCTCCCACCTTCAGCTTCCCACACTGGTCAGCTGGGCTCCCATCAATAACTCGGCCAATCTTGTGAGGAATCACTAGGAAATCAAGAACAGGCACAACACAATTAATGCTGATGGCAGAGAGGCATCACACAAACTCAGAACGGCCACAGTCACTCCAGAGACTGCTCCTGCTCTAAAGGGTGGCACTGCCAGGACAAAAAAAATCAGCTAATAATGCAGAATGCTTCACTTGGTGGAGTGAATGGAAACACCAACCCCTGACAGCACTGCCCTATCCCATAGAAGGTGTTGTGCCTAAAGGGAAACACGGGAAGGAAATCTGCAAAGGGATGAGCAAGACCACGTGTCCCAGGAGCACTCCGAACCAGTCCGTTTTGCCACTCAAAATGTATTGTTTTCCATTTCACATACAGGCTTTGGAGCACTGTGTGGTCTCAAGAGAGCTGTGGACATCCAGTTTAACACAGTCATTATAAATCTGGGTGCACAGGTTAATTAACTCTTTCTTCTTGAAACCAAAAACTAAGCCTGAAATACACTTTGATCTTCTACTGACTCAGTAACTTGGTGAGCAGCTCGGCAGTGACCCTCAGCAGACCCAGGCAGCACAGCAAGGTGGGCCAGACCAGCTCTGCACAGGCTCCTTCCCTGCTCTGGATTAGTTGGCTCTCCTGGTTGGGTTCCTCAGTTCACCCCATAGTGACACTCTGCTCTGTGTACAGCTCCCTCGAGAGGGCAAAGCAACAGGGCCAGAAAAGACAGAACATGGAAAAGAGCAAATTTTATGAGAAGTAGAAGGAAAAAAAGATCTGCCTGTAGTTCCTTTCCCAGAGATGAGCACAGAGGCAGGAACGAGCAGAACTAAAAAGGCACAAGGAGGGAGGGATGCTCACGGCAGCATGGTGCTTCCTCCAGCACCTCTCTGGTAGGACACAGACACAGCTGCGGCCCTGCTGGCTCCTGCCAAAGCTGTGCTGGTGCTCAGGGAGAGATCTGGGGTTACTGTTTGGACCCAAATGTCAGCACTACAGATGGCACTCAGCATCCAGCGAGATGCCATTGCAATGGGAGAAACCTACCAAAACCTAGGGCAACAGAGCAGCTCATCGAGCTGGCTGTGTGCTGACGTAGCCCCAGCAGAGCAGAGTCTCATTACATCAAAGCACATCAGTCAGCATGCTTTGCCATGCGTCCAAACCAGCCTTTTGCTCATCTGGATGCCTGAAAGCATCGCAAAACTGGCTCCTGTCCCTCCCAGATGCTATACCAGGGCTCTTCTGTGCAGGCACCGCTGCAATGCTCCTTCGTAGCTCATTTCCAAACACCTCTCTGGACTGATCTCCACATGTTTCATACACGCTTTTCCTGGTGCTTCACATAAAAGCCTGTTTGCATCTCCAAAGCCTGAAGCAGGTTTGATGGATACCTGTTTTCTGTAGCTGCTGCTCTCCCAAACAAGCTTTCCTCTGAGGGAGCGGAGAGGTGAGGAACGTCACGCGCCTGTCAGGATTATCAGCTGGCTCTTCAAAACCATGACAGCAAATCTGAAACACTTTCACAGTGTCATCAGCCACCCGAGATTAAAAAGCCATCAGGGATTGTTGCAATGAGCCAGCACACGCAGGACTTACTGTGAATGCCTACATTGATGCCTTCCAGCATTTACCATGAGTTTAACTTAATTACACTTCTCTTAACAGGCTGTTTTGTAAGTATGATACAAAACTAAGAGCCAACTGTGAAGAATAAAGCACTGCAGGGTTGCAGACTGGATTGCTGATTACTTGTTTTAAAATATCCTGGCTTCAGAAGAACACAGTAGCTTCATATTAAACTGTGGAAAAGTTCTGCACAGCACAGCCTGTGGATACACCAGCCTCTCCGTTTTGCTGTGTGTTAGAAACAGCCCAGGGCTTATGTTTCCAGCACTGGAATTGGTTTCATTTCTCTTCTACTTTCAGTTTTAATATCAAATAAACAGGAATTTGCAGCAGATCCTCAGACAAAAATGTTGTCTGTAGTATAGTTGTAACAGAGTACCAATATATTACAGAATAATTCTGTTTATAATATTTTTTTCTAAATATCTAACTGACCAGAAAACACACCTGTCAAGTCACAGCCACTCTGACATGGGACACAACATCTGTGCAGCATCAGCACCCAAGGGTGACAGCTCGCCCTGCTGCTGCCAAGAGAACCTGATGGTGGTGGGCAGCTCTGTGCATGGACCACTGCCACTGCAGTGTCTGTTCCACTGCCCCCAGTGCTCCCAGAGTGGCCGGCTTCAATGTGCTTGGAAAGGTACTGCCAGAGCCAAGACTGCATCACACTCTAAATATACATCATGTTAATTCAGCACAATGTTATTTAGAAACAGTTTTTTCTGTGCTCCTGCTGGTTTTTTATTGTGCAGTAAAATGAAGTGGAAAAACAGAAGAAAGTGTCTGAGGCTCAATAAAAAAAGAAACACACTTTGAAGCCATCGTTATGCCTGTCTGTAACCAGCTGAGGAAGTTTCAGAACAGTGATTTACACTAAGGAACTAAAAGAACCGAAATGATCCTACTCACCACCTCATGCAAAAATATCCAATAGCCTCCACCTGGCACTGCCAGGCAAGCAGCAGCCACCAGCACCAGGGGTACAAACACAACTGATGGTGCTGAGCAGACACGCTCCTGGGCAGGGCTCATGGATCTTTCTGTTCATGGGGTTGGACTCCAGGGCTTCCTGCAAACAGCTTCTCTCATTCACTTCCACTCACAATATTCCTTCTTATTTCTTGCTTTTAACCTTGGTTATTTTGCTGTCTATCTTTACAGCTATGCCTGAAGCCATGTCCTTCTATCAGAACTGCAACACCAGAGCGTGCTGCATTTTCATTTCTAGAGAAACACCCTGTCTGTCTGACAGTAACAACGTCATTGCTTTACTCCAGGTACTGCAGTCTCTACTTTCTCAGATCCCCAAAATAAGAAATTCTACCTGTTTAGGTAATATAAAGCCAAGGTTGGAACTATACTGCATTAGAATGGCTATGAACTAAAGCTGTGTGAGAATCTACATCACCACTGCAGCTTGATGACTATCCACATCCTGAAGAGTGCCCTGTGACCAGTGCACACTCCTGGGGGTGGTTTGCTGCTCACCACTCACGTCACAGCTGGGTGAAGAAGAGCACTGTGCTAGAGGGCTGTGTAGGTGACACCAGTGCATCAAAAAAGGAGAAATCCCTGAAGAAGCTGCAGCTCCTGCTCACACCTGCAGATGCAGCAGCAGCTTTGGTACAAGCACCAGGTGGTGACAACACCACCAGAACATGGCACTTACCACCAGGAGGAGGTTTGTTCTTTGAGGTGAGGATGACGAAGCCAAATCCTTCATTCTCCTTCCGCTGCAGACGGACATCATAGACCTCTGGGGACTGCTGGTTGGCAAACTCGACCCGATTCAGTCGGGGAGAGCTGTTTTGTGTCAAGACAGGTTGTGGCGACTCCTCCTCCGCTTGCTTTTCCCCTTGCAGGTAACAGACAAACCACAAATCAGGAAAAAACAATACAATACTGCTATTTTATCAAGCAGCTACAGCAAAACTGTAGATCTCAGTATCGGTGCCAGCACGAGGGAACACTGTCTGCCTGGGAAAGTAAGGGGCGAGTTCATTAACAATACCATTTGGATTGAATAGAGATCAGAGGCAGGATAAAGCATTCAAAGCCCAGAGTCCTATGCAGGTGTGCCCAGTTGAGCAAGGAAAGCCTGCTGCACACTGGCTGCACACAGCTGAGCAGACTTGGCAGTGTGTACACAGGCTCTGTCACAGTGATCTGATGCCTTTTTCTAGTAAAAAAAAAAATATCATGGCTTTTGTGCATGCTACAAGTACAAGATCCATGGCAGAGATCCAGCCACAAACTACAACTATTGCTATCTTAAGTGAGGAAAAACTGCTTACTTGGAACAAAGCAAATGTTTTTTAAAAGGCAGCTTGAAGACTGAAGCCAGGCTTTCTTTTAGGAAATGTATAAAATTTTGGTCCTGAACCAGTCTGTCTATCAGAAGCCAACTTACAGGAATTGAGAATTGATTTTATAGACATTTTTTCCTTTTACCTGAATAAGGTAATGGAAAAGCAATACTGATTGCTAATCAGAACAGGGGACCATTATCAGTTCTGAACTCCATCCAACTCTGTCATTCACACAATCAGCATCATCACGTCAAGGACAACCATTTTCTGCCCACTGCCTGTCTGGCACTGACCTACCACTGCAGAATCACAAGACACTGACCTGAATCACCTCTGGTTTGAATGCATTTATTCTTGCTACACATAGATGCCAGAAGACTTGAGAATACAGCATGTTGTACAGAAAAGAGATTGTGCTATTACTTGATCTGCATAGCATTACTGGTTGTTCTAACTACCATCTGCAAAAAGGTTTTAAGAAAACACCACTGCCATCATCATTTTCAGAGCTTTACCTGTGTGAGCAGTGCAAACTGGCAAGCACCAAAGCATCAGTGTATTAAATTCTGATTTTTGCCACTGAGCATTATAGCTGCTCAGCTACAGTACAATAACTGCTAAGCTTCTGAGCAGCTTTAATCAAATTGATTACAAAAATGTTTTAACCAGATCTGTGCCCTGCAGTACCCCCCTCTGGACAGACAGACAGACACATACCACCAAAGAAGATCTTCCTCCGGACTGTGAGCAGCACCTGACCATTCCGGGCAGCACCTGTCATCAAGTCCAAAACTTGTTTGTGTGACTTCCCTTTAACAGGAACTCCATCAATACACATCAGCTCGTCAGCAGCTCGAAGCCTCCCGTCCTTTTCTGCTGCTCCCAGCGGGATTATGGCTCCAATATAAATCTGTCAGCAGAGCAGAGGTCAAGGGGTTTGAATAGAAGAACATGAACTCATCAGAACATGTAATGGTTGGAATCCAGGTGAATCCAGGCAGATGAGGGCTTTTGGGAAGATATTTTTAAAGATTATCTGACTGTCCAATTCTAGCTGAAATACTTCCAGCAAGCTGAGTCAGTGGATGCAATTTGGGGGCTCAAAGCATTCAGTAAATACATAAAGTTCAGGGGGATTTTAAAATCTTTTTCCCATAAATTCTGGAAGCATCACTATCTCCTGAGCATATCTGTCAGTTTGTTTAAAAAGCCCAATTTTGGACATAAGTATACACTGTGTACTTATTACATTTTATGATTCCTCGGTCGTTCTTGAAACAAAGCCTATGTCATTTATTCCACTTCTGATGCAAATTAAAGTCAGCCACAAAGCAGAAAAAAAGTTATCTGAATCAATTTCTAATCTTTAAAAGGCAGTTACTGAATTGATCGATTTTGCAGTTGCTGGACTGTTTAGATTGAGAGGGAAATGAGAATGACAGAGTAGGAGTCATTCTAAGAGCAATACTGCAAGATAACATGTAGGCAACTGTAAATTGCTTCACTTACTGGCTGATCTGGTCCGTCCCCTCCAAGCACTCGGAAACCAAAGCCTGACTCTTGTTTTCGCAGGAAAACATCCAATTCTCTTGTGTTTGGAGCTAAGACAGAGCAACATTTCAAAACATGCAAGGAGTTATCTTTGATTATTGAAAGATTATGTTTCTGTGGTGCATTCTGACTCTTCTATCAACAGAACACAGCAACCAGAAATGCAATAAATAAGTCAAAGTTAGATCTTCAGCAAGATTCCCTTTCCAAAATGGGAAAACAAATTTTCAAGAAAAGGCTGAAGGAGGAAAGGATACACTGACAAGTGCTGAAGCAGAAATCACAGCTGGTGGATAAAATCCAGGCTGTGGTGTACCTCACAGCTACCTTTTATAAACTCTGAAATGGTCAGTTGTGCTTCAGTGTACCTCAGAACTGGAGCATCTTTAAGACCACTTCTATGATTAAATATGGTTGAAGCACTGCATCTTTTTTTTAAAAAGGAGTTGCACAGTTTTTTAATTTCTGTATGAATTAGACATTTCTTGAAATATTTACAGGAGATTAACAAAACTCAATACAAAAGTCACAGTACTTTTACCACACGTGTGACAAAGAAAAAATTCCGTCATAATTGAATATTTCCAAGTTGAAGTTGATATACTCACGTTTGTCCTCATACATAGTCTTAGACTTCAGGTAGACTTCTGAAGGGTCTAGTTTAGGAGAGCCTGGTCGTACAGCAGTGGGTGGAAATGGCATTGGCTGTGGGATGGGATCAGCTTCCAAACTACCCGAACTGTCCTGCTTGTCCTTCTGAAACAGAGCCCACCCCACAAAATCCATATTAAATCAAAAGCATAGCTGAATTGTGTGCCAAGACAGTAAGCATCATGCAGAGGGGAAAAGCAGGGCACAACAAAGGAATAGCAGAATAATAATACAACTCAACGTAGCTTCTCCAATGTGTGTCTCTGGCCAGACTACTGAAGTTCTCCTCATGGGCCACAAATTTCTACTGAAGACTGGGCTTAGAAAGGGGGTTTGATGTGACTGATGCAGTAAAGCTAGCCAGCTCCTGGTGGTTACCAACACCTGAGGTGAAGCAGGGCACACAGGACCAGTGATGTTCAGAGGAGGGACTGATTCCTTGGCAGGTGCCTGCTGGGCTCTGGACCACGGTTCACCCACCATGAGCACGAGCTGCTCTGCAGACACTGCCTCCTGCCCACTGCCAAACCACCTCCAGACAAGAGCACTCGAGGTGTGCCCAGCATCAGGTTGTCTGCTGTAGATATCCCAATGGCATTATAAATACTGGACAGGAGGAATACACTTGGGTGGTGTGACGCATTAGTAATTCAGTACTTGCATTTTTCTTTTATGATCTGATAGCTGCAATGCTCCTATTAGTATTTAATGAAGAAAGGACACCAAGCATCCTTGTGGCCTCCCACCTTAATTTCAAATCAATTCTGCACTAAAGTGACTCTAAATACTTACTCTGGGCTAAAATCCAACCTGGGAAACTGGAACACGGTAGTCTGCATGTGTCTGTGCATGTTAAACAAAAGCACAGGCAGAACAGACTCAGATATGCCCTTTTACAAAGGGTGGAAGGAAACCCCACAAGCAGTTTAGCAGTTTGACACTTCTTGCATGTTTATAAACACAATAATTTGCCCTTTTTAACTGAATCATTTTGCCATTCTGCTTAATGCCACTGAACATTGAGTGCTCTGTGGGAATCTGCTGCTGTACATGTGCTAGAACCCAGTCCCCAAGCCCGCAGTATTTTTAGCATGCCTGGACAGAGTGCACTGACACAGGAGCCACACTGACAAGGTTTGAGTTCTCCAATGCAGAGATTTATGCACAGATTCCTTTAGTCTGGGCAGCTGTACCACTGTGAAGAACCGAGTCTGCAAATCTTACTGAGTGCAGTCTGTATCAAGTGCACTGAACTTGTGTGCTCACATTATCCCTGGGATACAACTTCAGTAACCAAACTTCAGGGCAAACAAGAAGGTACAAAAATAAGCTACATCTATACCCTAGTAATGGGGTTTTCTTAAAATGAGGTGATTTGTTCTGTACAAGAAAAATTTTTAAAGAAACAGCTCTGTTTACCAACTAGCCTAATTCACAGAAGTGGTGCTTGTGACAAAAACATGCATTACTATCAGCATTAGCAAATCAGGGGGTATCTTACTAAGCCCAAGGATTCTTTACTGAGCTAATATATATTAAAGATACCCCAACAGATTGAACTTCCAAGAATAATGAGTATCAAACTAGAAATGTGCCTCTACATAGAGACTTCCTGAAAATGTGGATTCATAGATAAGCAAGCATATTCAGAAGGGAGTACTAGCCAGTCCATTAATCCTATGCAAGGACTGAAGTAGCATAAAGTTCCTTCAGAAAGCCCATTTCACTTTAATACAGGTAATTAGCAATGAAAAAAACACAACAACTGTATTTTGTTCCCCTTTCAATGGGTATTCTGACAGAAGTTATTTAAGACAATGAATTTGTGCCAGCTAAGTCGACATGCTTTTGCTAAATCATCTTTGAGATTTGTCACAGGGACTAAAACCCAGTGGAGATGAGATTACAAAAGCAGGGCAAAGCATGCACACAGATAGCAATTTCAAACACAGTGTAAAAAAAGGAAATAATGATAGGATTTAAGCATCAATGTCATATCTAAAATCATGACAAATCAACAACACTACACCCATCGTCATATAAGACCTTTGCTGCATTCTTGAGTCTTCAGGAGTAAGAAGAGGGATGTCCACCACCTCCATTAAACTCAAAAAACCCAAACAAATCTTTTGTGTTAAGCAGACCATATTTATGAGTCTGTTTTGCAACTAAAATTCCCTGAATATTCTCCATCAGAAACAAATTTAAATACATCACTAATACTCACCCCTTTGGCAGTTTTAGTAGGTGAGGGTGGACCTGAAGAAAACAATATAGAAAGCAGTTTCAGTACTAGGTGACCAAAAGTTCAAACAGCATTAAGGCAATATAATCAGTTCCTCCCAGATTGAAAATAACTGCTTGTTCAGTCTCCTTTTAAATGGCAATGTGGATGTTCAGTTGACCAAAAACATGACTTCAGAGAAGCCTTAAATTATAACAGTGAAAAACATCTATTTCTCTTTTTGCTAAACACTGGTCAACCAAATCACACCTGAGCTGGGACACGGACACTTTGTTAATCTGTCTAGAGAATTTGCCCAAAGCAGCCACGTGTCACTTCATAATTTACTCAGCTCCTTCTGGCAAGCACACACTACTAGTCAGGTTCTGGGGAGAAGACACGTGGTGATCCATGACCGACGGTCAGTGAGGAGGCATAAACATGCAAATGCAAAAATGAGAACTTTTCTGGTATCTCCAGTGATCAGCTCCACCTCCCTGCTGATGCTTCTCCTTCCTGTCTCCTGTAATCACTTGTCCATTACAGCTACCATTACTGGAATACATTTGGAGAACCTCAGAATCTCTCTGTCACACACTTTGCATTATGCTAGAGATCACATTTTTGCTTTAGCACTTCCCAGACACTTGAAAGAGACATAATATAAGGCATAAAAGTGCATAAATGTATCATAATAAAATTAAAAAAACAGAAGAAAACAAAACCATAGCAATGTGCTCTCACCCCTAATACTCAGGGGTGTAAATTCAACTTAGAACATAATGGCTCACAGACAGAATAAACTGCTACTTAACTGTCAAGACCAGACACAGTTTAGATTTCACACTAAAAAGGGTCTTTTAAAAAACATATAACCATATATAACAACTGTAAATCTACATATGTACCTCCTCTTAAGATAAGCAGTGGCACCTCTGCTCCTACTGGAAACTGCTTCAGCACCTCCACCACCTGCAGATGTGTCAAGCTCTGTACATTCTGATGGCAAATCTCCTTGATCACATCCCCTTTCTGAAGGCCTTGGCACCACTGGCTGTCTAAAATCATTTTCACCTTCTGTCCTGTAGGACTGTCTGCAATGGCAAACCCAAAGCCTTTAGGACCTTTGAGTAGAGGAATGGTGACCAGCTCTGGCTGAGAGCCTCCTGAAGATGCAAGAGAGATCCTCTGCTCAGCTGTATCCAAGGAAGGGCCATTCAAACGACCGTTGACTAACATAGGGGTCATTTTTCCATTCTGGTCCAACACAACTGTTCCTGTGATTAAATCCTGGCCGGTCACACAAACATCTCCTTTGGTCACAGGTGGTCCATTGATAACAGGTGTAGCTGTCACAATATCTACCACAGGGTCTTCATTGTCATCAGGAAGAGGATAACCACGACACAAAGTCATGTTCACATACTGATTGACGGGAACGAGCTGAAACATCTGGACAACATCTGCATGCGTATGGCCAAGGACACAGCTTCCATTTATTTCTACAATGACATCACCTGTTACCAAAGAAAGTTCAACAGTGTCAAAAACAGACATGAAACCACCTGCACCTGTCCTGTGTTCTAAGCCTCAGAAGAAAAGCCTACCTGGAGGAAATCACTGTGCAGTCTTCAAAACTAGTAACGAGCAGTAGCTGGGCCAATACCTCTTGGCTATCTGCTGCCAAAAACCATAAAGGATTTCCTCTTTGCATTTATGCTATTTCATCTCAGAACAGTGTGCTAAATATATAAAGTTTAATCTGCAGCAGATTTAAAAAATGATACTGTACAGTCAGAGGAGATGAAGCAGCGCATGCACAATGCTGCAAGCAGATGTCTTCTACTTTAATTCATATCGTACAGCATCCTAAACTCAATCCAGAATAAATCGGATTTTTTTTTGGGGGGGGTCCTGTGTTTATTTTAGGACTGACTGAACTTAAGCTAGGATTGCACCCACGCACATTCTGTACTCTCACACTGTTGCCACGCATGGCTAAGAATGTATTTTCAAAATGAAGTGGAGGTAGGCTTCAGATCCTGAAACCTTGTTTCATAATTTGCATCATTTTGATCAGGAAACTTTGCCTGTACTTTCACAAATCTGAAAATGATTTCATTTAGCGAGGTGTTCATATTCAGAGTCAGTGGATGGAGCCATCCAACCTACTGTGCCTCAGAAGCTGCATTCTCCAAAAGCACCACAGGAAATGGAAGTTTAGAGAAATAATACTTTACCTGGTGCAATTCTCCCATCTTGGGCAGCGGGTCCATCTTTCAACACATTCTTCACCTGGAGAAACTCATCAGGTCTGTCCCCTCCAATGATTGTAAAGCCAAATCCCATTGTACTTTTTTTCAGCGATGTCCGTAAAAGTGCTCCTGTAAGCTGGGATGGATCTCTAGTGAAGACAGAGTTCTCTGGTCCTTTTGAATTATGGAACAAAGACACGAAGGTAAGAAACCAGGGTTAGTTTGGTAATTTTTTTGTTTTGTTTGCTTTTTAAGGTGTCATAAAGGTTAATGATTTGTTTGGTTAATATTGGGTAACCTCTGCTGCACTGATAAGGAGTAAAGCAAACAAGATACCATTAGGCTCATTCACAGTGGAGCTGAGTGAATGGGAAAGTGAAGAGCTTTTTCAAGATGGCAATACAGATTACAAGAGAACTGCAGCTAAAGCTCCCAACTATAATTCCCAGGTTTGTACTCTAATCCTTGAATTCCAAGCTTAAAGTAGATCAAAAGCATAAACCTCCAGGTGTGGTTTTACTTGCATCTTCCAGCTGGCACTTCTAACCCTCCATATATTCAAAAGCTGCTTATGACAACCAGCTTCAGAATGATCAAAATTAGTTTAAAGCAGTTAACTTTAACATTTAAAAAATAATTCAAAAAGCCCTGCAGATTAGGGAGAGCAACACCACAACGACCAGCAAAAAGACAAGGCTAATGCCTTGGTGAATTCCAACACTGGTTACTTATGATGCGTACTCACAAATAAATGTATTAGTGACAAAGAACACAGTATGCAGCAATACCTGATTTTGCAGGGCCAATATCAGTCTGTCCGATCTGCTTTTTCCTTTTGGCTTCCAATACTGGGTTTTCAAACTGAGTTTTCTGATTAATATGACTGTGAACATACAAAATATAGATCAGGATTTCAGCAGAAAGCATTCTGCTTAGATCATGGAAAACACAACCACAAAAGATACATATGCTACTACTATATTTTACATTTGCTCTGGAGGAATGAACGTTAAACCATCAGAACCAACACTGAAAGCATTTTTGTTCTTTCAACAACTTGATTTACTTTAGGAACCAATACAGTTTTACTTCCTGTAGTTATCAGGTAGAGTACACCTTTGTTCCACTCTGCAAATTCTCAAAAGGATGTAATAGATTAGAACCGAAAATCTGGGGTTTTTTTCTTGACATTACGTGTTGCTTCCATCTACCTATAATGTTTACAAACTCAGACATTAACTTCTTATTAGTAGATGATAGAGCAGTACAGCAGAGTGGAAAAAACCAGCAAGTTTGAGCAGAATTTAAATACCTGTGTGGGCTTTGCAAAGTCAAAAAATATTAGCTTCTCTGAAGCGAGCATTTTCAGCTCTACTAATTTTCTTCTCCATGGTTAAAGAAAGATTTCAGTTACTCTGACCTGATGGAGATTGAGCAGAGCTCTTGCACCAATTTAGTGGTTATTTACTCGTCTCTTGGAGACAGCAATGAGATAGAAGTTACGCTTGCTCTTTTACTGTTATCAGGTCCCACTCTTTAATCAAGCAGCTTCATTTTTGTTAAAGCTAAGAAAAATTACATGAGCTCATTCCCATTAATAAATTACTTTGGTTGCTGCTTGCTTTCCCACCCCAAAAGAAATACACTCCAGTAAGGTCATGCCATGGATCTTCCCACATGCCAGCACTTGTGTGCACCACGTGTTCACAGCCTCTAGAACTGTTTCTGCTGGATGTTTAATACCTTGCATTACAGCCTATACATACTGCATTTCAAGAGCTTCATTATTTTCTGCTCAATAACTACATCAAATTAATAATTAGCACTTACTCAACATAGTATGTTCCATATTGAGGGTCTTCTATTTTTTCCCACCCATAAGGAAGTTCTGCAATTGAAAAGAACAAAATTCTCCACTACAGTGAAAAACTATCAGCAAATACCAGAGTTCTTATGAAGGAACGAGAGGACAGATTACAGACTCATGAAAAATACAAGGAAAATACAGGTCCTTTTTTCTTCCCTTCATTTGTTTGAGGCTGGTCCTTCTGATGAAAGGATATCAGCCTGTTCCCAGGAATCTGAAGCCCTGTTACTCTCACTCTTTGTTCCACTAGACGAGAAGTGTATTCAACAAAATCACACCACTTTAAACATAGAATAAACTTAAAGACAAGATCCAAACTAACCTATTTAGAGAGGAAGAACCTATAAAGAGGAAGAAAAATACATTACTTAAAATTAATCTAATTACAAATTATGAATGTGATTTGACAGTTGTTGACTTTTTAAACTTGCACAACATGAATATGGTCTCACTGTTTCTGCCCCCAAATACACCACAAAAGAGAGCTATAAATGCCTCACAGTATCACATACCAAGCTTGCAGCTCCACTCCTCTTGTACTTTCTGTTTAAGACCACCTGGCAGAAGTTAAGGCCACCTGTATTTATTCTGTTGATAACATCAGGATATTTCACTGTATTCTGAAAACATTTAAGTTTTCAGTCAACCCAAGAAACCTTCAGTCAGAACTGTAACAGCCATGTGTGACGTGTAAGGAGAGAATCCCCACTGCAGTAAGATATTTCGCCCACATTTTTATAATATTGTGAGACACCCCAAAACCAGCTAGCACACGCTTTGGTTTGGCCACACCACATTCAGCAACGACTGCCTGGCCTGCCAAGACAACAAAACGCAGCCTCAGCAAGCTAGATGACAGTGGCTTGGGCTGCCTTGGACATCCCTATATTAGGGGTCTAAGATAAAAAATTACCTGTTTGATATAGGTACTGGAAGTTACATGTGAAAAGCTCCTTTTCATGGCAAATTCAGAATCTGGTAAGATGGTGCTCAGCAGCAGATCATTACTGACTGAAGCTGATAAGCAGTTAACACAGAGGTCCATTTGTTCTAGCTTTACTGTTCTAGTCATCTCAACCATGGAAATTTAAGTATTAGAATAATGGATACAGTCAGGTAGCCAGACATTTGAAAGATAAAATTGCCATGTAATCTTGTTTGAGGCTGCCCTAAGTTTGATGGTAACAGGAATTTTCCTAGCACATGACAGCATGTTACCAATTACTAATACCAGCATTACTCCACAGGGTTCGACAAAAGACTCAGAGGGTCTATTCATTTAAATGTTGTTCATTTGGATATCCTGCATCTCTGTTTCAAGTGCCCTTTTTATCCTGTGGTGAGCTGCATGTATGTTTAATAAGCAGCAGTATGTGTCCATTGCCCAAGCTGGTTTCATTCTGAATTCATGATCGTTAGGCTGTGAAATTCAGGGAGACGACAGGCTATTCTGAGTCTGCCTCAGCTTTTGTACCATGTCAGGCATTTGCTGAACACAGAGCTATTTGGTACTCTTTTCTAGCTGACTAAATTGCATGACTACATAGGAGACGGTTGCAGGAATTGCCTGTAGGCCAATTGTGAACCTGACCTGTAAGTACTGAAGCACAGCATGAAGAGTTGGAGTCAGATTGTTCCCTCTACTTATGCATTCAAGTATTATATCATGTCAAATATAATAGGTATCATTAGCAATAGGTATTATGCTGTATCTTCTTCATTACTCCTATATTCTAACACTTATGGACCTTTTTCTCCTGCCTTATTTCACCTGCACAAGTTCCAATGAGATCGTCACTAAGGCATGCAGCTTTCTCCCTAGCAATGACAGCTACTGGAACAAAGGATCTCATTTTTGTCCCAGGAATGCAGATAAACCCATGATTCAGTCAGATTCTACACTATGGAATTACCCAGACTTCTGTAAACTCCTATTGCCACCAAACTAGGGACACTCAACACTACACTGCCTGCTCCAGTCATGCGCATCGGGGCACACCTTCTACCACAGCAGTAATGGATTGTATCCAGCTGTGATAAACTCATTTATCAGTCACAGGTGTCAAATGAATTCTGAGCATCTCACCTCCATCTTCACAATCTTCAGGAGCTTTGGCTTTTTTACAGAGCCGCGGATCAAGCCACGTGGTTGTCTTGGTGTTATGGCTGTAGAGCAGAATGCACCCCATTAGAAGAGAACTCCCCCAGATCAAAACACTTTGCTTTGCTTTAAGTATTTGCTACCAAACTGTAGCCTTTAGATAATGCAACCTTTATTTGTGCTTCAGTCACATTGTAAAATGCTAAAAAAAGGCAGTGATGCTCAGAGGTACGAGCACACTGGAGACTCTCCAGGACAGATGCGAAATATTAGAGGCACAAACACTCTCCCCTGCCCCCCAGAGCTCATGTAGGAACATCATCTGTTTCTACCTGAACAGAAAAAAGATTTTTAGCCTCTTCTTATGCCCAACTCTCAGAAGGGTTTTTATTTCCTTTAGAAATTATTAAATTAGGCTGTTTCTTGGGCTTTAATCTGTGTACTTTGTATTTTTAAGCACACATTCCCAGCCAAGGAAAACAAACATTGAAAAAAGAATAAACAAGCTCTTGGATTTCAGAGAAATTTCACATAGTGGATGTTTATATGATGTTATATCTCACCTAGCAATACACCTAGCATCCAGCTTTGTATTTTGTGAGATACAAAGCTCGTATTACAAACAAACTGACTTTGCACATGGAACCATAAGGCTTTTCTGCACGGTGGCAATCGTACCAAGTACGCAGCATAGATGACTATCAGTAAGGAACAAAACAGTAAGAATATATTCAATTTCACACAGAAATAGAAGGAGTAAGAACAGAAGAGAGGTGTAAGAGCAGCAGGCAGCTTCCTAAACTGTAGCTCCTAAACTGAAGCTCAGCACTTCTCTCCTCCAAAGGGCACAGCAACCCCTCCGCGGTGTCGGTCTACTCACTCGATGAAGTAGATCATGCCAGTGTCGGTGTAGGCCATCTCCCAGTTCTTGGGCAGTGGTTCCAGGGTTTCATCCCTTGACAAGTAATTTCTGAAGTCCATGGAGCTGCTCGTCTGGTTGTAGCTGGGAACAGGTTTCATCCAGTCAGGAGAATCTGAATGTTTTTCTTTGTTTTCTGCAGTTGTTCAGGGAAAGTGTTACTATTTGTCAGATGTTTATGTAGTTTCTCACAAAGAACCACCCTCTTATTCTGGCTACAAGTTGATGTCAAGCATGTCCTTGTATGTGATGTGCATTTTTCCACTTCTTTTTTTTTTCAGCTGTGAACTTTGAAAAGCTGACATGAAAACACTGAACTCTGCTCTTCCCCTGCCAAACAGAATTAACCTTGTATTCAGTGTCTGAGCCTACTCTGAAAAATCAGCGCTGGCAGAAATCCAAGCTGACTCCACTCTGTTGCAGTTCCTACAGTGTTTGCAATGCCATCAGCTTCCTGCGCCCCCAAATCCTACTAATATTCCTCAAAGCACTAAAATGAAAAGTAGAGAAGATCCAAACTGCCAATAAAACAAACGACATCCTCCTGCAAGCCACAACAAGTAAAAGCTGCCAAAAATCCCCGCAGGAAACTTGAAATGCAAACCTCCGCCCCTGAGCCCCGAGGTCAGGCTCTGTATCCTCCAGGACCTGACAGTGCCCGTGACCTTCACCCAACCACTAGCCAAGGCCACTCTGTGCCACTGTGTTGCCAGCCCCAAAGCCTACAAGAATGGGTTGGGTCTGTCTTAAACACTCATACACAGGGATCATCTGCAAATGCAATGTGACTTTCTCTCCGCCGTCAGTTCTTCCCCCTCGAGATGAGTAACCATGACAGTGAAAGGAAAAGGGCATCCTGCCAATCTGTGAAATATCCGACTGGATGGACACTTGTCCAGTGTCAATATACTCTGCTTTATTTCTTCCCACAAGCTCCCCTTTAGGCAGTTTTAGGTTATGTGATAGTTCCCTTAGTGAAAAATAATCTGAAAATTTTACAGTCTTGCCCCTTAAACCAATCGTTTCACTAAAATCTCCTGCACACAAACTCAGTAATCTCCTCAAAATTAAACAAACAACACGTACAGGGTATGGATTATACTCTGCAAAGGATTCCAGTATTTGAAGTGTGGATACATTTTTCCTTCCTCCTCATGTAACTGGCCGATACTCAGCACTACATGTTCTCTCCTGAGCAGTGCATTTTATGATGCAATTGCACATCTGGCTGGGAGAACAGCTGTTTCTTTTTAAAAGATAATTTCAAAATCGAGTAAAAAGACCAGTCTGAATAGAAAACTGCCTTCAAACTTCACCAAAACTAAGGAAGCGGTTTTCAAGCAAGCATGAATGTTATTTGTATACTTTTTATCCATTCATACAACACTTCAGGGAATTCCTCCCCTTGTCAACCAACCTATCCCTCCGCTGCCATTAACTGCTTCCTTTTCCTCCTCTTCCTCCTCTTCAGGGAGAGAACTGTCCATCCTTTGCATTTTGCTGACGGATGTGGTTCTTTTCCTCTGTGATTCGGTATCAAAATCATTGTCAAAAAGAACTTGATCCACTGGATCAGGCTGAAAAGGGCTGGGCTCCGCTGGAGGCTTCGGAGTACCATAAAAATTACCTGACAATGAGACAAAAATCAAGATGACTAAAGCTGAAAGTACTGGCAGTGCACAAATTAAATTTGTGCAGAGACATAAAGTATCTATTTACATAAAACCAGTTACAAACAATTGATTTGAAAGCTACAACCCTCAATTTTCTACTGACTTGCTAAACACAAGCTGTTAATAAAGCTTCATCTAAAAATGATTTGTACTCGAGAAAAATGAACTGCTTTTTACTCCAATACTTTAATTTACAAGAAAAAAGACTAGGAATCATCTGTTGTTTTCTGGAAAAGAATTTCGGCAATTGACCTCTCTCCTGACTGCTCATATGATTTTTATTAGGGAATTGAGCACGCAGCAAGAGAGCTTCCCAGAATTCCTGCTGGGGTAACATTTGGTGGCTGGATACAGTTTTGACCACGTTAAAAAAAATAAATAAGAAACCCTTCTGAAAATGTCAGCGAGGGAGAGGCTTGAAGTGGTGACAGCCAGATAAAGGGGAGCTAAGGGAAAAAAAGTGCTAGTTTAGTCTAAATTTGCTTAGGAGGCTTCCACAGACAGGATGATGTTAGCAGACAGTGTAAGACGTGCAAAACAAGGAGGTACAGAGCCTTGCACAGAATCTTCTGCTTTGGACATCATCTTTTCTTTTTTTTGAGCAGGAGGAAATCAATCCAATTCATTCAAGTGCCAATAAAGCCACCAACCTGCCAAAGAAGTCCTCTAGATGCATGCTTTATGTTTCTTGAATCAAATAAATGCTAAACGTATGTAAAAATCAGGCAGGTTTATAATGTGGTAAATTCTGTTGAGTATCAATGAAAGCTGCACATGCTCAGCATTTCTAAAAATTTGTCTGTAATTTAGTTGACTTCAAGTACAATTATATGTTTGAAAAAAAAAAAAATCACACAGTGGCAGTTCCATGACTCCTCTGGGTAAAGAGCTCCTGAGGGTTCACTACCATCATTACACTGTTTTTCCCCATCACACTTAACAAAATCAACATTGCTACAGATTTGGACAATTTCATCTAGCGCTGTTCAATTTTTCATTGCAAAATAGGTTTTTTCCCCCCCACTGTATCAGAATTTCCCTTGCCTTCCTTTTGATGTGCACCTCTGAGAAGAACACGGCTCTGCTCTCAGAGGTTTAAACCAAACTGACTATGAATTCCATTAAAACAAAATTCTAGCAAGCACAGACAAATGTTTTCTGAATGTTCCCTCAAAAATGCAATAGGGAAAATAATCAGACTGCATTAAGACTGGTTGAAAGGACAACTTGTGATTTACTAGAGTGCTTCAAAACAAGACCACTACTCCTCTTCATGGGTACTCCAAAAACAGATTTAATATTGCCGCTTTACTACTGTAATGACCATCAATGGGCAGGAAAAGTGGCACCTCCTGGGTACAGGAGTTGCACTTAAACCAAGATACTGGACATGAGAACTGGGTCCTTATTCCCATTCCATTACACATCACCAACATACCATCATACGTTCCACTTTCTAGTAAGGCTCCACTTTCTTCCAGTGCTTTAAACTGCTCGACAGGAATGAAATTATAGTCTACCCCAGGGACCTCCCCATCTCTGGGAGCCCTTGTAGTGCCTGAAAAGACAGAAAACACTCTTGTAAGATACTTAAGTGCTGCCTGTTTACCAAATGCTGCCTGTAAAAACAATACATTTTTGAATCTTCATACAACAATGAAGTCGCTCCAGGAAGACAAGATTTAGAACACTGGTGAGGCAGTGAACAATAATGTATAAAAATAATGTATAAAACTAGGCCAATAAATTGCGTAGGAATGACAGTTCTGGTATTGAGGAAGGAGGAGGAAAAAAAACTGGGTGAGGTGGTAATTAGAGAGAATGCTTTCTTACGCTCAGTGAACTGAAAACTTATTCTGTGGCAGCTGACGATGCCTGGGTCAGGCAACAGCAGTCTGGGATGTGGGGAGCTGTTTAAGAGCTGTGGCATTTTAACACAGCTGTAAAGGTGTTGCTTCTCTCCACTGTCCCCACCCATACCAACTCCCCAATTTGTAATGAGATCAGTGTGACTGAGCACATTTGATTTTTGGGCCACCAAATCCATAACTGGGCGCAAAAACAATTTTTTAACCTTACAATTCAGAGAGTAATTCATCTGTACTCCAAACCCTAGCCACAGGTAAGCTTTTCAAAGTAATCAGTAAATTGCTGTGTCAATGCAGAAGTTCTCAAAGTGTTATGTCTATAAATACGGTCTCACATAGTTATAATTGCTTAATTAAAGCTCTTCTGGAAAGGACTCCACTGATTCATTACTGTCTAATAACCTAATACCATTTTAAAGGCATACATCACATTTTTTTCAGGCAGCAGCATGACTAAGAGCTTCTAGTAAACAAACTGCCTTTCACTATTATTATCTTTTAAGAAAGTGACAAACTCTTGGGTGTGCTTACTATGCTAAATTGAGAATGGAATTCCTGTGGTTACAAAAACCCTAGTTGACAAACTTTTAAGTTTTTAGTGCAATGAATATTTAAATACAATCAGTGATGAGCCTTTTTAATCAGTGAACCCTTGAGACAAGGTGAAGGATGATCTTGTGACAATTAAGAAATAAAATGGCACAGAAGTGTAAGAAACAACAACAGGGCATTTGGCAGCCATCAAGAGCGTCCTGGACCTTGAAGGTGCTTTCTGTAAGTGTCCACTCACAGGAGCAGTAACCTTTAGGCACCTCGCTAAAGGCAAGTTAACACCTGTGTTGGTTGGACTGAGAGATGCTAGCAGATGCTCAGAGCAGAAGGGCTGGCATAACTGATGAGACAGGTCCATCCGCATACTCTGACTAATTAATTCTTGCTGTGACACTAAAGTTTGTCCATGGGCTGTTTCTTCCTCTTCTTCTTGGGCCATAGATTTGCCCTCACTCTTGCCTTGTACTGTCTCTTGTACACTCTTCCTTGTGCTGTCTTCTCAGGATGAGTGAACAACAATCGTCCTGTATCTTCTGTCATTGCAATTCTTTCTGCATACAACCCCTCCTGCAACTCTCCTTCCAGCTGCACTACTCTGCCTAATGCACACAACCTTCTGAGATCTCAGTATTGTCTTTGTGCAAAAACCAACACACTGACAAAAATCAGGCTGTGTTTGCACTGTTTGACCATGCTGAGGAAGGTTTATTTCCCATGGTGGCTGTGGTTATTCTAAAAACAACAGCAACCAGCAAACTTCTGATGAGCAAACACAGATATTCCTGAAATGCTCTGAGCTTTGAATGCTGAAGTTTTTTGCTGTTTTGTCAGTCCCTATTGGCTGTACCTTTTCATGGCAACTGAAGATATGGAACTACTCTAGCAAAGCCATTTACAGAAGTTCCTGCTGCAAGGTTAAACTATGAATCAATTAGGCGAGAAGGCATTTAAAGCTCTTGAATTCTGTGATGGTTAGCAGGAACAGATCAAATGAGGATGATCTTTACATACTTACAAGGGATGGTTCTCAAGTAGAGATTGTCTCTGATCACTTGCTGCAGTTTATGGTCTATCGAGCCCTTCTGGAACTGAAGGCTCAAGTAGTGGCGCAAGTCTTTGTTGATGACTTTTCCTTAAAAAACAACAAACAAGAATAACTTGTAATATTTAAGCAGGATCTCACAACAAGAATGGCATTTCAGTGTCAAACATTTCAAAACATGAAAGCAGCAGAGTGAGTTGTTTTAAATGCAATAACCTGAACAGAAAAGCTATTTCGTGCTACCAAAGCCTGACACAGTAACTTTAAGCATAGCTGAGCAAAAACCATCCAACCTCAGAATCTCCCAAGCAAGACAGTGACAATGAATTGTTTGAAAATCAATAAAAAGTATTAAAATACAAAATCTGTTACCAAAATTAAAAGTCTACAAAGACAAGAAACTGCTTCAAAATACAGTGATAATACTTCTATTCAATTTACACCTCCCGGTTAGGCACCTGAACTCAGTATTTTGTCACATGGGAATCTGCACTTCTGATAGTATAAAAAGAAAACATTTTCTTTTTAAAAACACTGCATGATAGAAGATGTTTTTTTACAATTATTCCTTTGCAATACTTCTGTCAAGTGTCATTAGTAAATCTGTCATATAACTAGATAAGCACGGCCCCTTCAGCACACAAATAACTGAGCTCTTGTATTCCTGCTTCATCCTTCTGACAGAAGGGTACAAAAGATTGTTTTGTACCCTGTCATCTTCCCAGAAAGAACATTAAATAGGGTTCAGTGACCTTGATAAATTTAAGTTACATACTCCAGCAGAACACTCAGGGCTTTAGGGAAAAAGACTCTTAGTCTTTGTCTTCAAAACCCAACGCCAGAGATGGCCAGTGGCAGGCGTATGCTGGGGGATCATCACAATGGGAACAGAAGCTGGAGCAGGCAACTGCTCCTCCTAAGTGACACCAGCAACAGGTTATGTAGTGTGTGAACTTGCTGTAGGAGTGACTCTGGCAGGAGCCTCTGAAGCTTGCTGACACCAGCTGCTGTGGAGACTGCCTCAAGAGGCACAAGAATGAAACAGGGCACAGAGCCACATCAGTCTTAATGCAAAGCTCAGCTACACCTCAAACTGAGATCACTGTACTTACAAAAGATGTCAAATTTGGAAAAAAAAAAAACCCAACAAACAAAAAAACAAACCCACCAAACCCCAAGAAACCCTTCCACCACCACCAACCAAGTCTTCCCAGCCATGTGTCATTGATGCAAAGTCAGTTGCATATTTTGGTTTTGGCAGGTTTACACTTTTCCTTCCCTTTCTGCCAGGTTAAGGGCAGATGCACACCTCATACACCTCTCTCTAACAGCATCTCAATGGCAAACCCTATTTCAATCGCAGGCCACAAGGTATTTAAAGGTGAAACCAAGATTACTTATCAGCCCCTTCTTTAGAGAGGTCTGTGTTGTCCATAAATTAACCAAAACCCAAACAAACCCACCCTCAGTCCCCAAGTAAACGAAGAAAAAGCCCACCACCCCCCCAGGCACACAGGCAGGACACCCAGTGCCCGACGCCAGCTCTGAGCTCCAGATGAAGTCCATTTCTCACCCTCCTTTAACACTGCCATTTATTTACAAATCATGTCCAGAAACACAAACAGCATTCTGCAGCGTTGGGAGGACACCATGGCACAGCCCTCATGGCTTCCCAGGAGTTACTCAGGCGACACAGTGACTCCTACTAATGTGGGTGGGGTGAGCAGCACCCCCTATCCCCTGACCCCTTCCCAAAGACGAGGCTCCCAGCAGCCCTGCAGTGCTCTGTTGTTATGACAGCGAGCCCTCAGCTCAATTCCCTGTTCTGCCATCACGAGCTGTTCTTTATAAAATTTTGGATTCTCTTCCTGCAGCATAATGAGCAAAACATGTCATGGAAAATGAAAACAAATGGTGTAATCTCCTGCAAGAAAAATATTTTCCATTTGTTACTACAAATCACTTTATTGTTTGTAGACAAGATGGTTTCTCAACATTAAAAAATGTTTTACCACTAAAACGGTCCATCCATCTCCCTGTCAAAGCCAGATCTATAGCACTGCACTCTTAACAATACAAACATATTTCACTTAGGCAGATCAATACACACATATTTCACTGGGGCAGATGAATCTGGTTGTTAGCTACGTTCAGAGTGTTGCATGTCGGAAAAACTTGGCAGGAGGTGAATGTCTGTACTGGATGTAGAACTGCAGACACTTTATTTAGTCACTGATCTTAACCCTCTTCATGTTTTAAAAAGCTCATAAACCCTTTTCAATAAATACCAATCAGTCCAAAAAAAAAGTAAAAGCAAAGCTGCTACTAAGGGTGTGCTGACATCGAGGGGTTAATCTTAACGTTAGGACCTTAAGGGTGGACTATACACTGAGACCAAGATAACTACATTGAAGATTGAAAGGATTGCCCGGGGCAAACAGAAGAAACTCAAACAAAACAGCAGGCAGAGAGAAAATGACAGAAAGTCACATTGAGAATGGTGTGCATTAGAAAGAGGAAAAATAAAGTAATAGTAAGGAAGCTTCAGGCAACCTCCAGAGCCCGCTCTTACGCAAGAGCCAGATATTTCCCCCTCCAGGAGCTGAACATGCTCCTTTACATTGTTTCACACAGGCTTTTAGGAGAACCTCGTGTATCAGACTCTCTGAAATGACCTACTAAATGTCGGGTTGGTGTTTGCAGTGCTGCTGAGCCGTCTCTGAAGGATGACACACGCAACGCAGGGACCAGTCAAGAGGAATAATGTACTTTATACCATTCAGGCTCTGCAAGACGAACAGGCACAAGCCTTTTGTTTTCACTTTTAATTTAAATTAACCCCAAAGGAACTGTTTGAAGGAGTATATACACACTGCAGTTTGGTAAGGAAAACTAAGTGACTGCTGAAGATAAAAGGCTTGAGCACCACTGCAGCAACATACAGTGCTGTGAAGGGCAGAAGCAAGCACGAGTGACAGAGACATGGTGAAAGATGGGGGTAGTGGTTTTCATGTCTCATCGCACCACAAACTGCAACGGAAAAGTTGCCTTTGCTGCTGTACCTAAGCAAGGCAAAGATGGTTATTTATACAGCCAACCTGTCATGGAAATGCTCCAGTATACACACTGCAGCTGCAAACAGACGGGCACTGCCGTGGTGCTACTAGAACTCTACACAAAAAAAGCCCATTTCTAAATTGGCAATGTTTGGTAAAACAGCAAAGCTCCAACTTTAAGTATGCAAATCAATTCTAAGAATTCAGACCCTGAGGATTTTATGCTGCTGCCCGAAAAGCAACAGCAAAATAATGTCTCGA
Organism: Aegotheles bennettii; assembly: GCA_013398125.1. Lineage (NCBI taxonomy): Eukaryota > Metazoa > Chordata > Aves > Caprimulgiformes > Aegothelidae > Aegotheles > Aegotheles bennettii. The sequence continues at coordinate 1,305,403 of VZRW01009520.1, read as the reverse complement.
GTATGTGTGGCTAATGTTGTTCGTGTATGGAGGATCTGTGGCACCCGCTCAGTCACCACGAGGACCACGTGGAAATCCTGGTTTGTTTTGGAGCACATTGTACCCGGGCAGACACAGGTGACAACTTTTGGAGGTGGGCAGGCACAAGCTGTATGCTGACATTTCCCCCCAGAGCTGGTGGCATCCATATGCTGACAGCAAGGGATGCGTGCGTGGCCGTTTGCTTTCAAACTTTATGAAAAAACTCTTCGCTGTTATTATAAATGTAATTATAAAAGCCGTTTTCCAAGTGGCAGTTTATTACAAGTGTGGTACTTCCCTGTTACACCGCACAGCTCATCACCAGGGCTCACGTTTTCCCTGTGGCCTGGGAAATGTCTGAGGGAACAGATGCGTAAAGGGAGTTGCACCCCTCATCCTTGGAGCTGACTTGAACGAGCCCGGTGCTCCGCGGGTGTCACCCGGTAACACAGCACCGGCTGCGGGTGGTCGAGGCCTGGGGCTGGGCCAGGCTGGGGGCTCGGGGGGGAACGGGCCCTGCAGGCCCCGCTCCCGCGGCGTCTG